>MU224675.1:1426507-1443275 GCA_018584345.1 Thuja plicata | reverse complement strand
AGCTTTCAACAACACTGTTAAGTGTGCACTCTGTTAAGAGATTTACAAAGGACGATTAAGTCCACCTTCTACAAAAGGATTTTAGATGTGATGCACTTGTTAGAATGCAACTACATAGGTCTTTGATCTAATGATAAATTGCAATCTTCAATTACTGATAACAGATCCTATAAAGCTCCAAAAATAATTTTAATCATCCTTCCATGATTGAGTATTACCTTTATCTGCTCGTCAGTAGCCTCTGTGTGTTCTTGTTAACTGATGTATTATGTTTCTGCTCTTTGCATGAATTATTCCTTCTACTCCTTAGATGCTCTTCATAGCTATCAATTATTAATAATTCATATATATACTCACAATTGAGTATGAACATCTATTTATACTAGCTTAGGTTCAATTCTTGATTCATGCATTCACGGGTTAACTCTAGATTCAAGATATACAACTTGATCTTGATCTGTAGTTAGATATGCTTTAGATCCATTAGGATGCTTTAAATAATTTACATAAAGATTGCATGACCATAAAAAAACAAAAAAACAATTCTACAAAATAGAATAACTTTGTCTTATCTGCCATGTATGAATCAGATCCACAATTTGCGGCTTTTCTGACTGTCAGTTCTGATGGTCGGTGTTCTTGGTCGTCGATGTTCCTTTCTCTGAACATGTCATCGGGTATGCTTGTCTATTCCTATCGGGTTTATTCTGGAAACTGTGTCGTCGGTAATGCTTGTGTTTGCCGGTGATGCTTGTCGCATTTATACTTAGCATTTTTCTCAAAATTCTTTGTCCTGTCGGGTATGCTTTCTATTCACCGATACTACTTGTGGTCCACCGGTGATGCTTTCTATCTACCGGTAATGATTTTTGTCTATGGTTTTTCCTCTGAGTATACTAATGGCAAAATAATGTCATCAGAACAAACTGTTTATTTTGTATATGTGAGTCATGCCATTTATTTTGTTGAAGCTAAACCAACTATGTGTTTTCTAAAGGTACCTTGTGGATCTCATCCAGATAGTTAAGCTGCAGGAGCCTTTCTTGCTGATCTACAGGAGGATTTAAGTTGATTTGTAATGCTATGTAGATTTTTATGCTCAAATTCTATGGGCATTATAGTAGTCTTCCCATAAACCAACTCAAACAGTGTAAATCCTATAGGGGTTTTCCATGTTGTGCGGTAGGCCCACACAACTTCCTGTAATTGGCTACTCTAGTTGGTTTTGTGCAACTAAACTATCTTATTTAGGATGGCCTTAATCTCCCTATTGGTGATTTCGGCCTGATCATTTGCCTGGGCATGATAAGGACTAGACTTTTTGTGGTGAATGTTGTATTCATCCATAAGGGCAGTGATCAAATTAGAAGTGAATTGAGCTCCCTAATCTATGACCAGTTCCCATGGAACAACATACCTAGTAAATATTTCCTCATATAAAAACTGTGCAATGCTATTATCCCTTGCATGCTTCATAGTTCGTACTTCCACCCATTTATTGACATAGTGAGTACAAACCAAAATGTAAGAGTTGTCATTTGATGGGGGATGAATTGGTCCAAAAAATTATATTCCCCATTTATCAAATGGAGTGACTATTACTTGAGAAAACATAGGCATTTCATCTGATTTGGTGGGTCATCCCATCCACTGACATCTATCACACTTGCAGGTGTAATTGGAGGCATCTTTATAGAGAGTAGGCCAGTAATAGAAAGTATTGAGTATCTTCATAGCTATACATTTTGCCACAAAATGGCCACCATAGGGTTCATCATGGAAAGCATGAAGGATATCATATGTCTCATCCTCATGAATACACCTTCTCAGGATCTGATCGGGTCTAGTGTAGAAGATATAGTCGTCCAACCAAGAAAAATTGAAAGTCTTCTAAATTAATAGCATCTTTTCCTTGGAAGAAAAATGTGGTGGTACCTTTTGAGTAACAAGATAATTGGCGACGTTGACATACCAGGCAGTATGAGTGGAAATAGAAAACATGTGGTCATCTGGAAATCTATCAGCAATGACATGTGGGTCATCATCATTCTATAATCTAGAGAGGAAATCAACCACTACATTTGTTTTTCCTAGTTATCCACTATCATGGTTTGAACTCTTGTAGAAATAGGAGCTATCTGGAAAGCCTATGTGAAATAGTAGGATTTTTTACCAAATACTTGATGGTTGCATGATCAGTATGCAAAAATATTGGGTAACTAGTTATGAAGTGGCAAAACTTGTTTAGTGCATAAATCACAGCTAGGAGTTCCTTTTCAGTTACTATGTAGTTCAACTCTACGCCCTGTAAATTCTTGATTATAAATTAGATGGCATGCTCCACTAGTCCCTCTATCTAACCAAGGATAGTGCCTATAGCATGGTCAGAGGCATCTATGTGTATATGGAATGGTAATTCCCAATTAGGTCCTCTGAGGATTGGTTCCTGTGTAAGTATTGTTATACACTAAATTTTGCACCCTAGGTCAAGCTCTCATAGTCTTGATAATCTAGTATAACATGGGAATCATTTCCAGGTTTTGGGACCTTTGCTACCTGAAATGAGACCTTTAGGTTCTAGGCTGGTTCCTCTTGGATAATTACCCAAATTTTCTTCTTAACATGAAATTAAACTCTTGAGGGGAAAGGGATAGAAAGAATGCACGAAAGGGAAATGACTGATAAGAAAACTATCCTACTAGGTGATACACCTAAAGTAATATGAAGATAATACAATGGCCACACTAGCATGAAGACTCTTGGATCTAATAGAACACAAAGTTTCTGAATAGGCTTGAATAAGTATTTCATAGAGAGGTCCAAAATAGAAAGAGGCTATTCAAGGAAAGAAAAGATTTCATAAACAATAGCTTTCCTAAGAAATTTAGACACAGATTGTGACCTGCAAGAAAATGTTCACTTCAGCAAATGGATGCAGAAATGAGAAAAAATAGTTAGGGATGAACAAAATCCACAAAATATCTAAATAAAATCATCTACAATAGCATGTAAAGATGCTGAAAAAGAGAAGGGCTCTGGAATCTAAGACTTCTCTGATATAAACCAATGTATCATATTCATTAAGAGAAAATACAAAAAGAGGGAAATTAGAGGACAGAAAAATGTCACAGATAATTCCCACAAAGTCTGGATTCCAATGAAATATTAAAAATTGCCAAAATTAGAGGGCAGAAAGAATGCCTTAGATAAATTTTTACAACCGGAAAACTCTAATTACCAGCAACTTCTAAAACTATTATATAGATTTTGCTTGGAGAAAAATTTGATCTAGGGTTACAATTGATTTGCATAGAGTAATGGAAACCCTAATACTATCAATTATACTCATAAATACATTGTGAAATATCTAAAATGATCTAATATGCCTTTGAATATCTTACTTTTCCATTAATGTAGCTCTAAGAAGTAAGTTGATCCATCTACTTCCCTGCACATCGGTTCTGTCATAATTATAGAGACCAGATATTTGAATTTTTAAATATTTGAAAGATACCGATCATAGCTCGTGTGAGATATTCCATCCACGGCCAAGATTTGAAATTGATTTCACCTTAAAACATGACCATCGATCTCATCCTTTTGACCGGTGACCTACTTTAACCCGTGCCCTAACTCTGCACTCACCTTTGGTTTGATTTTCCATATTGTCGCTGAGTCGCCTGATCTTTATACTAACCCTGGCTATATCACAAGACCACATGACAAGTGTTGGATCTCTTTTATCATCAATGGTAGTTGCTAAGTCTCTGAATAATTTTGGCATATTCCTTTCCTTTACGAGACTAGGTGACTGAAGGAAGTATCTTAATCGCTAGATAAATCAGAATATTCTACTGGGAACAAGAGATCACTCGACTGAATGCATATAACTCGGGTCCACTTATTACCATGTGTCACTTTATCATTTGTTTACCACTACTTCATTACCTCTGAAACTGACATAAACATTGATCTTGACTTAACCCATATCTAACCATGAGTTCATTTAGAGACCTAGTGACAATGCAGTCTTGTGATCCCTGATCATTTTTCTTAACCTTGATCCCATCACAAGACCTAGCGCCTGAAAGGCTTTAACTTGACCTAGCCTAAACATAAGTTATACCCATGGGTTAGAAAAATACATTGACTCACGAGATCTCTAGATATTTTTTTAACCTTAGTTTACTTCAAGAGATCACGTGACTACCCTTTGATCAAACATGATCCAATGATCATCGCTGAGTCTCTTGATCAAATGAGAATATTCCTTTCTTTATGGAGACCGCGTAACTAAGGTAATCTCAGGGTCACTAGATGATATAGAATATTCCTTTTCCTTTATACGACTAGGAGACTAAAGGAAAATGTAAATGTGCACATGGAATTTAGGGAACTTTAAGGGGCCAAAAAGGTAACGAGAAAATAGAAAGGCATGGCCGAGAAACTAGGGTTTATACCAAATTCATAGGGTTTTTACATACTTAGGCTATTTTTAATTAACAAGGAAAAACCATGGAACTAAAAAGACTATAGTGGATACAACCAAGACCAAAGAAATTAAGGTCTTTCTCATAGGCTGGGCTCAACCCTTGTGGGAGCCTCATTTACTCCACCTATAGCCAAAATTTACCAGATGAGGAAAATTTGGGTAACATTCTTCACGATTTCTGTTGGATGTCTTCCTACTAGACATTGAGAACCAATAGCCTTTGATATCCATTGGGCATAGGAGTCATCTTTTGATCAAAATTAGAACCTTTGGAAATAGATTAAAACCAGGAGGAAGAACTATTATCTATGCACAAGCACTTCTTAAAAAGTAGGAAACTAACCTAGAAAGAAGGAACAGAAGAAAGGGAAACTTATTCACAAATATTTACAAGGAAGAACAAACCTCAAAACAAGGCTTCAAGTGGAAACCATTCAAAAAAATGGACAAGGGATTTCCTTCAAGAGTTGATAGCTAAAATACATTATGCTCCTTGCATTCTGTGATGATGAATGGACCTCCCTTGAAGGAATAAAATTTAGTATGTTTGCCAGGCTTGGCCTTGAATTCATCCCATTTGAGGACTACATCCCCAACTTTAAAATTTCTAGCCCTGGCTCTTTTATCAAAGATTCTCTTTGTTTGCATTTGATGGAATTCCATATCTTTCATGGATTTATCTCTTTTTTACTCTAATTCCATAAGCTAAGCATACCTAATTTGCAAAGGATCTCCTTCTTCAAACAAGACACATTGAGTAGCTAAGTCCAAGGCTGGTAATTCTGTTGAAATCAACAACTTATCCTCTCTTCCATACACTAACATGTATGGAGAACTACCAATGATCTTTTTTGGGGTAATTCTATCTAACCATAAGGTAGACTTCTATTTAGTATGCCAATCTCTTTGGTTATCTTGTAGGGTCATCTTGACTATCCTAATCAAGTTCTTATTTGTTGATTCTACCAAACCATTTCCCTGAGGGTAATAGTTCGAACTTGTGTTCAAATAAACACCATGTTTGACTACCCATTTAGTCACTCTTAGGTCTGTAAATGCTAATGCATTATCTGATATGATGGAGTCTAGAGTGCCAAATCTATGAATAATGTCATCATAAAAGTTGAGGACAACACTCTCATTTTCTTATTTTAATGCAACTGCCTCTGTCCATCTAGAGAAATAATCTATTGCAGTAATTATCAACTTATGGCCTGTACTAGATGGAGGATTAATCATGCGAATGAAATCTATGCCTCATTTCATAAAAGGTTGCTATGTTCTGATGGGTTGAAGGGGCAAGGCTGCAAGCTTTTCTTTTTCTGCAAACATGGCACATTTGATGCATTTTCTCACATAATCATGACTATCTTTGAAGATAGATGGACAATAGTATCTATCCCACATGATTTTAAAACCGGTAGTCCTACAAGAGAAATGACCTCCAGAAGGTCCATCATGGAATTCAAATAGGACACTTGCTATCTTTTCTAAATTAATGCATCTGAGAAGGACACCATTATCATATTTTCTAAAAAGAATATCATCTATCAGCACAAAGGGGATAGACTATAGTCTATAATACCTTCTCTTGGCTGAATCCAAATCTATAGGGCATTATCCTATCTTTAAGTAATGAATCATGTTAGGAAACCAACTTTTTTCCTTGGCATGTTCTTCTATTGAATGTACAATTAAGGATGCATTCATTTGATTTGAATCCTTTGGACCCTCATCCCCTGTCAACTAATCACAAAGACCTCTTCCTCTAACTAGATTGGTAGTTTGGATGTCAATGTCATATTCCATCACTCTAGTAATCCAACAAACCCTTTTCTCATTTAGTTCTTTAGAAAGCAAGAACTCTTTGACACTTGGATGAGTAACCTTTAAGTGTACCTTGTTGGGAGTCACTAGATAACTAAACTTTTTTAGGCTCTTCACCAGAGAAAGTACATGTTTTTCCACAAAATAATATCTCTTTTCATATTCTTCTAAGCCTTTGCTAAAGACAACAATAGGCTGCTCCAATCCTTCAGAATTTTCTTGAGTCAATATTGTAGATATAGCATCAAACCCTTTGTAAGCATAAAGGATAATATCCTTACAAAAATTTGGGTTTAGAAAAGTAGGAGCTTCTGTCAAAGCCTCTTTAATAGCTTGGAAATTAGCTTTCCCTTCTTTACTCCAGTTAAAAACTAAATTCTTCTTTAACATGACTGTCAAAGGCTTTAATAAATCTGCAATATTGGGTAAGACACACCTAACAAAGTTAATCCTTCCTATGAAAGATTGAAGACCTTTCTTATGATGTGGGAGGGGTAGCTCTAATATAGCTGCAATCCTTTCAGGGTCTATTGTGATTCCTTTCTCAGATACTATATGTCCTAGCAATTTCCCTTCATGAACTGCAAACACACACTTCTTGGGATTAACAGATATACCAAATTCCCTACACCTTTCAAATATTTTCCTCAGGTGTTTGATATGGTCTGCTGCATGTCTAGAATAAACAGTTATGTCATCTAAGTACACCAGTACAAATTTGTACATGAGGTTTTTAAAGGCCATATCCATTGCTTTTTGAAATGTAGCACCTACATTTGACATACCAAAGGGAATCTTTTGATAAGCCATGGTTCCCCACTTGGTCGTAAACGTAGTCTTGTATTGATCTTCTTCATGAACCAAGATATGATTATATCCAGAATAGCCATCCAGTAATGAAAATATCTCAGATCAAGAAACACATTGTAGAATTTCCTCCATAGATGGAAGAATATGCCGATCTTTTAGGGATGCCCTATTAAGGTCTCTGAAGTCAACACGTAGCATGAGTTCCCCATTCTTCTTCCTAATAGGAACAAGGTTGGAAACCCAACTAGTATGCTTAATGGGGTAAGATGATACCACTCTCTATTAATTTTAGTACTTCTTTATGCATGAGTGGTTCAAGATTTGGGGTTGATAGGCCTTTTCTTTTGCTTGACTGGCTTGGAATTTGGTTCCAATTCAATGGTATGCTAAGAAAGTGTTGGATTAAAACCCTTGAGGTCTTCATATTTCCATGAAAATATATCACTAAACTCATGAAATAGTTGGGTATAGGCCTGCTTTTCTGAATCAGTATTTACCTTCCCAAATTGTAGACTTTTACCTGACTCCAACTCTAGTTTAGTACAATGTTCTTGTTGGACCACCAGACCAGTTTTACTAATCTTAACTTGAACATCTTTATTGAAGACAATTTCTAAGGTAAAAAGACCCTTTGTCATCTTATTAGATCTGAGTTGTATTACTTGATCACCATAGTTCTACATTAGTCTATCTTGGTTATGTTTTGAGAAAACATCCTCTTCAAATAAGAGCTGCGGAATTTGTTCATCATTGTCAAACACTTGCCAATTAATATTATTATTAGGGATAGAAGGTATGAAAATCACTTTAATATGTTGTTGGTCTCTCTCTTTTGAAATTATATTAGGGATATCATACTGGGATCCAACAGAAGCTAATATATCTGCATTCTAATTTAGTTTCCTAAGGATAGCAATAATATTGAAAGCATGTAAATATTCTATAGCATCCCAAACTCGATGCTTGTATGCTCTCATTTTATAATTTTTTATTGAAATTGTCCCTCTTACTTGGTTGAAAACTAGCTCACTATCACCATAAACTTTTAGGGATTTGATCCCTCTCTTTCTTGCCCATTCCAATCCATTCACTACGCTCTCATATTCAGCAACATTGCTAGTGCAAGAGAAACTGAACCTAAAGGCTGTATGATATTTCTCCTCATTAGGAGAGA
Organism: Thuja plicata; assembly: GCA_018584345.1. Lineage (NCBI taxonomy): Eukaryota > Viridiplantae > Streptophyta > Pinopsida > Cupressales > Cupressaceae > Thuja > Thuja plicata. The sequence continues at coordinate 1,434,972 of MU224675.1, read as the reverse complement.
CTAACATAGCATCACCACTAGCACCATGTCTACTTCTAGCACCATCAAATTATAGCTCCCAAACATGGTTGTTCTGATCCTCTATCTTAGTATCTATCTTAAAAAGATTTGGCACTATGGATTCATGTTCTTGTAACAAATAGTTCCCCAAACTAGTATCCCAAACAACATTCGCTTGGGCCTCTGAAGCTCTCTCTAATTCTAGATCATCTAGATAGTGATGTAGATAGAAGTCTTGTTGCTGCTACAAAACTAGCTTGGCTATGCTCTGAGATCTATCTCCTAGATCTCTTAGGGTTTTCACAACCCTAAACTGAGGTAAGTCACTCTCAAATTTACCTCCTCTTCAAGACTTAGTCCCCCATTGAAATCCTTTTCATCTTCTTCTTCCTGAACCTACAAAAATAGATTCATTCTTCTCACTCAATCAATGTTCCCAGAATATTGATTTCATTCTCTTCCCTAGCCGGACTATTACCGAGCTCACCTAGGGTAATATCTCCAGATTCACACATGTTGTTACTCCTACCAAAAACAAAAAGGAAACTATGTACAAGGGCTCCTCTCAAGTTCCATCCCAACACATGAATCTCACCATGGATTCAAGAAACTCGAGGGCCCATTACTGCTTACAACCCAGAATAGGTGAAGAACTAATAGCTTGCAAAATAGAAAATAAAGTAACTAATCTACTTGCACGCAAAAGGGAACCACAAAGAAACTAGATATCACTAAACACACTACAAATTTTCATTACTGGAAACAAAACAAACAGTACAATAATATGTAAATTTCTAACTTTCCTATAACTTATCTTCTTCTTCAATCTCAACTCTCTCAATCTCCAAAATGAAGGCTTGGGATGTTATTAGCAACCATCCTCTCATAGGAAACAACCCTAACAGTCCACTCATTCGCAAGAATCTCTTCAGGAACCATTACACTAACCATACTGTCCATAAAAGACAAGATCCACTTTTCATGGGTCGTTACAACTGAATATTGCTGAGAAACAGTAATGCAAAGCCAAGCTCCAGTTTTGGCCGAGCTTCTCGACACTAGTGTAGGCCATGCTGCTAGTGGTGGCCAAGCTACAGTGTTAACTTGGCTACAGTATTAACTCGGATATAGTGTTAACTTGGCTATAGTGTAGGCCGAGTTGCTAGGAACCAGTGTATGCTGAGTGTCAGTGATACCAAGAAGCTTATCCAAAGTTCCCGATGCCTTGGTTGGATTTCCAGAGGCTTCCAAACTACCTCACACAGACACAACTAAAATAAACTGACTAAGAAACCTATCTAGACATGGATTGACCTAGTCATATCCATATTAGGAAAAAACAAATGACCTTCTAAGGTCCACACAAACTCTCCTAACTTGGCTAGAGTCAGTACATGCCAGAAATAAAGAGCTAGGGGTTTAAGCTAGGTATGCTCCTGCACCATACTCCCTCATACAAAAGAAAGGTTAATCCATCCTTGGTTTGAGCATGTTTGGATCAGTGCCCAACCTCTTGACGTCTATTTCTCTGATCCAAGTAGAATCAACATCTCCTTTTTCATGCCATTTGACAAGGTTCTCCATATAGTCTTTGTTCCTAGTCTTCTTGTAGACCCTTGAGTCTAGTATCTTTTCAGCTATCATAGATGGAGTAGGGGTTAATTTCAGATCTTTTACCTCTTGTATTACCTCTTGAAGGTTTTGATTAGCATCTTGAATAGGTCCTTTGTATGCTATCAAATCTAAAATGTTGAAAACTGGTGACACCCCAATGTCTTCAGGAAACTCCACCTTGTATTCATTTTTTCCAAACTTTGAAAGTATCTTATATAGACCTAGCCTCTTCATCTGTAGCTTGCAAGGAACACCTTTTTGCAGCCTATGTTTGTTCAAGTGTACCATCACAAAGTCTCAAATCTGAAACTAAACATCCCTATTTGTTACATCCACCTTTTGCTTTACCCTTTCAGGATTTTCAATCAATTTTTGTCTCACACTTTCATGGACTTCTCTCATTGAATGAGAAAATTCCTTAGCATATCCACTAGCATGCATTCCTTCCTTCAATTCTCTAAGTTCAAAAATTCCTCTTGGGTGAAAGCCATAAACAATTTCAAAAGGACTCTTACTAGTCGATCTATTTACTGTATCATTATATGCATATTTAGCTTGCCCAATGAGTTGGTCCCATGCTTGACCATACTCCTTTGTGAGGCATCTCAGAAAGTTACCAAGACTTCTATTGACCACCTCTGTCTGGCCATCTATTTGTGGATGATAGGCAAATCCAAAAGACATGTTAGTACCCAAATTTTGCCATAAGGTCTTCCAAAAATGGCTCATGTATTTTGTGTCCCTATATGAAACAATACTGAGTGAGAGTCCATGGATCCTCACCACTGTTAGAAACACTAAGAGGGGGGGTGAATTAGTGTTTGTCTATTTATTACTTTTTAGCAACTTAAACATAAATCAAACATAAATTGAATGAAGCTTAACATAAGAACTCATAACACATAATATGATTATGGGGAAACCTTGATCAGAGGAAAACCCCAGTGGGAATTAGTACCCACAAATATCATACTAGTATAATGAACCTATTAAAGTTCCTTTGCCCATTTAGAAGCAGTCTTTACAATATGAGTACAATGACCTGGTTAAAGGTCTGACCCTATTAGGAGTCTTTTACAAAACCCTGTTAAAGGTATATGGCTCACTGCTTAGGCTCACTGCCCAATAGGATGAAGGCTACAACCTTCTAAAAGTTGATATACACTATATAAAAAGTGAACTACTGTGATGACACTGTTGTCTGATCAGTTTTGTCTATGCACAAATGCTCTTACTCTCTTAAAGAGCTATATCATATACTGAATTCATCATACTTCTCTTCTATATCTTCCTCTTGCATAATAATCAGCACTTGTAACATAACTTTACATTACAAACTTATATGTTCATATCCGAATAGGCGCGACCCAAAATAAGATTCTAGTCGACCCTAAAAACAAAATACACAACACTTCCGAACAAGTTGGCTCAAGTGTGTTTACAAAAATTCTAGTTAAATCATTACAAATATATAATAAAAGGCGCTTAGCCATTACATAACAAAATAATTCAAAATGATAAAAACACTAGTTGGCTTCCATGCTCTGTCATCTAGACTGCTGGTCTACTAATCTATCTGTAACTTCTTTGTACTATTGTTCTGTACTATGCATGTCTGGATGTAGTATGTACACATGTCATAGAACATATATCTAAATGCACATACCCTAATTTGATCTCTCACATGTGTGTTGATGTGCTAATCATTGTATATCTCTGTCTGCCCTATTTCCATACTTAGTCATTTTTCCTTTTGAGTTATCTTAGACAGAAAATTAGTATGACTTTGTTGCCATGATGACAACAAAAAATGAGTCATGCATCCTTAGGAATTCAACTTGCCAAAAATCTCCCCCTTTGTCATTTATGGTAACAAAGGAATGTGGCCAAGTTTCTCAAAATGACTTAACACAAAAAATAACTGTATATCATAACATCTTATTGATATATACATATACTACTTCTCATATATACACATTCTATATTACTCCCCCTTTGACATTAATGACAAAGGTGTAAAAAAACTTGTAAGTCTTCTTCATACTTACTCCATGTAAACTTCAGGGTACACAATCTGAAGAGATTATATCTCTTTCTGCCAAAATACTTTCATTGCATCAACTTTCTATAGATGCGCACATAGGGCATATGTCAGTTTCTCCATTTTCATCAGATCCCTGTAAGGACCTTGATCATATGTCACAATGGTGGCATCAATCTATTTGATGTTCTCATTTAGGACTACTAGAGAGGGCACAAGTGCATTTCTCAACTGAGTTTGTCGGACTCTTATCTTGCTGATTTCCAACTTAGCCTTCTCAATCTTGTCCACCTGTCCTTGATAGACATTGTTACAGATGTTCATGTCTTGTGTGGAAGTCTCAACTAATTTTTTGATGTTGTCCACCATGATTGATGCCTCTTTTATCTTTTTAATGTGCTCAGAGGTGAACTTAACTCTGTCCATGCAGTTTTCTATGACCCTCTTTCCCTTAGCTACAAATTCTTTTAATATGGATTGCCCAATTTTTAAAGATTTAAGGTCTAAGGTAAAATTCTTTACCAATTTATTCAGTCTCTCCTTTTTGTATTCATCTTCTACAATTTTAGTAGCTAAGTCTACTAGGCTTGTAAAATGTGATTTGAAGTTTGTTAGAATGTTGTCCACATCTTCAACTGATTGAACTTTTGCTACTTTCTTATCTACATGAACTAAGTCATTCAATATGTTCACTAATTCCAAAAAGTGAGGGTTCCTCATCACTTGTTTCTCTTTTTATTTTTCCATAGCAAGAATGCTGATCTTGATCAGGTCTTCTTCTCCCCAAGTGTCCAGACTTGCTGAATGAGGAGTTAACCTTGACAACAATGAGGTAGATGGTTGAGTGGATGGTGAGAATATAGTATTCTAACTAGTATCCATGCCTTCACTCTTTACTAGTATCTCTTTTATTGGTGTCTCATCACCTTTTTCTTCATTCAAGTCAATTGGATCATTGGAGGGAACTTCATCTTGTTGTGGAGATGTATCATTAGTGTACATTTCTTCAGTGCTTACAAATACTTTATCAACTTTGCCCATGTATTTTTCAGATGTTGTCATAGATATCTTGATATTATTAACCACTATAGTATCTTCAGAGTCTTTTTCTGTATCAGAAGTTATTGTCACTGTGGGCGCTGAAACCTATGGACCTGTTGTAGGTGCTTTTTGAATCACTAGTTCTATAACCTATTTGGGAGGAGCTGGACTTACCTTTGTAGTAGGCACCATTGATGGATACATGTGTCTATCCATAAATACTTGTGCAAATTCCTTTTCAGTCTCTTTACCTATCTGCTCATACTCTTTGTTCATAATCTATAAAGTCCTTATCTTGGTTCTGAGATGAGGCTTCACCAGATCTAATAGAATAACCTTCTCATCATGTGAGCATACAGGGAGAAGAGTATCCAATGTTTCTTCTCTAATCCTCATGTCTTCCTTTATTGCATGTCTTTTCATGATCTCCAGTATGTTCCATAACTTATCCGGTATCACTATTTTGAGTTCAAGAATAGACTTCTTAAACTTAATCATATGAGATATGATCATAGAATGTATCTCAGTTTTATCCATTTCTTGATACTTATCATAGACTTTAGAAATTGTATCTAATCTCCCTTCATTTACAATCTTGTTCTTCAAAATATTTAGACTAGGTCTAAATCCTACCTCAGGAGGAGCTTGAGTATTCTTTTCTTTTCTTTGTGTGTTCCTTGAGGATGGGTGATTTGTGGGAACCTATTTTCTTCCTCTAGACTTCTTTCTTGGTATAGAAGGTGGAGATGAGTCTAGGTAAATAGTGGTAGAGGGCGCAGAGGTGCTCTCTACTTTCTTCTTCTTCTGGATCTCTTCAGCCTTATCAAGTTCTTTGGCTATCTTGGCATCTCTAGCTTTGTCAAGATCTTCTTGAGTGACTCCATGAACTTTTAAAATGCTAGATGTAATTCTGGATGCCTTCCTTTTGTTATCAACACTGTGCAAGATAGTATCCACTTCATTGGTCTTCTCTCTGTAAGTGCCCCACCTAGGCTCATTTGGATCTTTGGGTGCAGACAATAGAACTTGTGCATATCCTTCTAGCACATGTTCTTCTACTTCATAACCAAGAGGATGGATCCATTTGGTTCTAAGTTCAACTACCTCCATGCAAGTGCAATCTATTTCCACCATGAAACATATGGTATCCTTGTATCTATTAACTATCTTCTCAGATAACCTGAACCTTTTCTACATCTTGATCCTAAATTTCTTGATATCCATATCCTTGGCATCCCTTACACTACTCTCTAAAGTGGCCTTAAGTGAAATATGAGACATTGTGGGTTTTCTCTTGTCTAGGTAAAGGTTTGCAACCTTTTCAATAATATGGAAATACAAGTAGATGATCAAAGATCCAAACCTGAATGTCTTTCTCCTATCATGCTTGATGATTCAAATGTTATCAATCAATTGAGCGTGCAAGATCTCACATAGGTTGTATTGAGTGTTATCCTTCACCATTCTGATAGCTTCTAGGGCTGTTGTTGTAGAGACACTATTTAACCTGCTTTCTTGCTGAAACTTATACCCAAGTATCATTGTTAGAAGTTTTATGTCATCTTCCTTGATAGGGTCAACTGTCATCCCACGCTTGTCACTTATAGATAGGCAAACTTGTTCCACTTTCTTCTTGACATCCTTGCCAGTAGGAAGAACTAGTCCAGTTTTAGGAAGTCCGATTAATTCATGGATTAGGTCTATAGTGATGCACACAGGAACCTCACCAATCTAGTAAAGATCATCATGTTTTTCACCCATTCTGGTTCATCAAACTCATGTGCATTCAAGTATTTGAAGATAGGGTTATCAATCAAGTGCACAAACTCATCCTTGAATGTATAGTCAAGTTTCATCATAGATCCCATATGAGTGGCTATGCTGATATCTCCTATTGTATCCTTCTTACAGTAAATATATGCGTAGATATCTTCTACGTGAATAACACCTAGCGAGGTTTTAGAGAAAGCTCCTTCCATATCATCTAGTATGGATTTGAATGGATTTTTCTTGAATACAAATCTCTTCCTCTCTGCAATATCAAATACTACTGGAGTTGCCATACTTATTTGGAACTTGCTTAAGTAGGGTTTCACAAAATTTTGAAATGGCGCGACTACTAGGGTTTTGTTCCAAACTTCTTAACCATGCTTTAACTGCCAAATCTGTTATGCTTCCGTGCTTTGATGCTCAGTGCTCCAATGCTCTCCAAATTCTGTGATTTCAAATGCAAGTGTGAAGAAGATCGAAAATTTACATTCTTTTATAAAAGCTACTGCATTTAATGTTTGCAACCATACACAAATTACTCAGAGAATTTGCAACTTTGATCCCGATGCATTCGAGACAATGCGTGTATGCATACTGCAATATTATGTGCTTATAACGAAGAATCTATAGGTGCATACTCAGAGGTGAGTATACCAGCCACGTAGGGGTCCTAAGCTAGAATAGCTCCCCCTAAGACCAAGAAGGTCTATTCAAGTAGAAGTAGAGGGTGCATCCACTATGGATGCATCAACTACTTTGTCAACATCATTTTCCTTCTTTACTTCAACCCAAATTTTTCTTGAATCTTCTTTAGCTTGAAAAAACTTGACTTCTCCTTCTTCAAATATTGATTTCTTAGGATCCTCTTGCTTTTGAGTTTTGGATCTACAAAACCTTGAGATGTGTCCAACCTTTCCACATGTGTGACAAATGATAGGAGGTATGATGTTCTTGTTCATCATGTTGCATTGCTTTCTTGTGTGTCCATTGTAGTTACATATCTAACATGTAGTGTTCTGCAAATTTCTTTGAGGTTGATTTCTCTGATTGTTTTGATTCATTCTTCTTTGATTTTGTTGTGACTGATTTCTTTGATTTGTTCTGCAATGTATAGCCCTATGACCAAATTTATTACAAGATAAACAGTAACCATTGAAAGGTCTTACCTCTTTGAAATCTCTTGCCAAATGACCATGTTTGTTACATGCATAACAAGTTCTATTAATTTTCTAGATTTCCCCTTTAGGTGGATATGTTTTAATCTCTATAACATTTTCAACTTTCTTTGCTTCTGAAGATGCTTCATGAGCTTTCTTTCTTTCTTTCTTTCTTTCTTTATTTCTTTCAATGAGTTGATTTCAATTTGTGCTACACTATATCCAAGACCAATAGTGTCACCTTTTTTCTTTTTTGCATTGAGCTGAGATTGTAGTGAATCAAAACTTGTGTGGAGTTTATCAATCTTATCCTTTTCTTCTGTTAATTCAGATTCCAACTTCTTCTTTATGTTTACCAATTCCAGGACTTTCATGTTTGCTTTCAAGAGTTCATCATCTAGTTGTTTGTTTTCTTTGATGTTTTCTTCAATAGCAATTTAACTGTCTATTAGTTGTTCATCTAGATTTTCAATTTTATGTTTCAGAGACATATTCTCTTCATTGAGATTTTTGATCATTTTTCCTAAATCACTTGTAGAACAATCTTTCAAATCTTTTCTTAATTCCTTGATAAGCATTTGTGAGCCATCAACTTTCAGTCTACGTTCTTCATTTTCTTTTTTAGATCTATCAAGATCTTCAATAGCTGCTTCTAGATTCTTTTTCAAATGTTTTTCTTTTGCTGAGTCCATGATCTCCTCAAGTGGTTAAAATTTCTTTCAGAGGACCAGAGCTCTGATACTAATTGTTAGAAACACTGAGAGGGGGGGGGGATGAATCAGTGTTTGTCTATTTATTACTTTTCACCAACTTAAACATAAATCAAACATACATTGAATGAA
>MU224675.1:1398244-1408341 GCA_018584345.1 Thuja plicata | reverse complement strand
ATCAGTTTCTTCATTCTCATTATGACTAGAGATGTGTGAGAATTTCTTACCATGGATTGAAGCTTTGAAGGCTGTTTTATTCTTAGGTTCATTCTTCAATCTTGATATCTCAAATGCAGAGATTTTGTTGATCAAACTCTCTCTCTTGAAGTCTTGTGAGAATTGCATAGTTTCTTCTAGAATACTGATCTTGTTTTCATAGTCTAATGTCAAATTAGTTAATAACTTATCCATAATATCTTCTTCTGATATTTCACCACCATTGTTCTTGATTCTGGATACTCCTTCATTTATCCTCTGATTGTAAGCTCTAATGTTTTCTTCTAGTAACAGCTCAAGACTGTTGTATTTCTTCTTCCATGTCTTCCTGCGTGCATTTTTTTCTTGAAAATCTCCTTCAAACATGTCTTATAAATACTTCCATATGATATATGCTTTGTCAATTTTCTTGATTTCAGAAAATTCACTGTCAGATAAGGCGCTGATTAGGGCTTCTTTGGAAATTGCATTATTGGTAAATGTTTCCTTCTATCTTCTAGTAGCATCATCCTTTGCAAGGTCTTTCAGAGATGGAATTACAACCTCTTGTGTAGCAATATCAAAGATCTCAAATCCAATGCACTGTAGATGTGTTGTCATTTTGTTCTTCCAATCCAGATAGTTCTTTCCATCAAACTTAGGGCTCTCTTTTCTAAAGTATGACATCTGATCTACCTTAAGCTATTAGGCTTTCTCTCCAAGGCACTTAGCTCTGATACCAATTGTTAGTATACTTTAGAGATAACTGAGAGGGAGGGTGAATCAGTTATTTGCAACTTCAAATATTTATCTTATGCTTATTAATCTAGATTGATACAAAGTAAATGCACATACAGATAACACTTTACACAACACATCAATTTGGTTATAGGGAAACCAAATGGTAAAAACCCTTGTGGGAATTAGTACCCACAAAGAACTATACTGTTTATAGTGATCCTTGTTAAAAGATCTTCCAACCCTGTTAGGAGTTGTACATTACAATGCAGTAGTATAGTGACCTGGTTAAGGGTTAGACCATGTTAGGAGTTTTTTACAATAACCCTGTTAGGGGTGGAGGACTCACTCTCCAAGGACTCACTATCCAAGTGGTGAAGGCTACAACCTTCTGGTTATTTGATACACACTGTATCAACAAGGTGAACTACTGTTTGTGACACTGCTTGTCTGATCAGTTCCTTTTATGTGCTAATTCTTTAACCTCTTGCAAAGTAATATAAAAATCTTATCTTCACTCTGAAAGCTTCTACTTCAATATCAATATCATCAACATATGATAGATATAGCTCTGTTGCTTTAACACTTTGCTCTGCTTTTCTAATCTCTGGCTTTTGCAACTCTTCTTATTACAAATGACCTTCTATAAGTACATAGACCAAGTATGTGATCATGGGACATATAGGACAACTCTTCTTAACATTCTTGTTGGTTTTACTAAGCACACAAGCATAATTACAACTACACAAGTACTAACTGAATAGACGCGTCGCTTCACTAAGTCGGCTTCACCAAATTAACCATAACATTGCAATCTTCTTGAAACATGTTTGGCATGTTTAGATTAATATCAAAAACTCATAAATAATCATGAATATAAACATGCATATCCTAAAGATAGGTGCAACTCGATCAACATGTTACATACGTCGGCCTTAAACCATTACTCCTCCAGAACTGTAACCGTCAATAACAGAATTACATATCTTTACTGAAACTTCATATCTGGGTTTGCGTGTATGAACATAGCATAGTAAACATGTCAACAACATGTATCTATCCATGTTGGTCTTCATGTCATCATATGGATAATTACATACAAAAGTACTACTGTGTATTATATGTTGTCATCAATGACAAACATACAATCAATCAACTGTTCAGAGTCAAATCTCCAACATATTTGATCTAATAAAACACAATCTTTCTGAACAAGCTTGCATAAGTATTTCACAGAGAGTTCTGAAATTGAAAGAGGCTATTCAAGGAAAGAAAATATTTCAGAAACAATAGCTTTCCTAAGAAATTTAGACATAGATTGTGACCTACAAGAAAATGTTCACTTCAGCAAAGGATGCAGAGATGAGAAAAAATAGTTAGGGATGAACAAAATCCACAAACTATCTAAACCAAATCATCTACAATATCATGTAAAGATGCTGAAAAAGAGAAGGGATTTGGAATCTAAGACTTCTCTGATATGACCAATGTATCATATTCATTAAGAGAAAATACAGAAATAGTGAAATCAGAGGACATAAAAATGTCACAGATAATTCCCACAAAGTCTGGATTCTAATGAAAGATTACAAATTGCCAAAATTAGAGGACAAAAAAAATTCCTCAGATAACTTTTACAACCGGAAAAATATAATTACCAACAACTTCTAAAAATATTATATACATCCTCCTTTTGCATGCAGGCTTGGAGAAAAATCTGATCTAGGCTTACAATTGATTTGCATAGAATAATAGAAAAGCTAATACTATCAATTCTACTCATAAATGCATCATGAAATATTTGAAATGATCTGATATGCCTTTGAATATCTTACTTTTCCACTAATGCAGCTCTAAGAAGTTGGTTGATCCATCTATGTCCCTGCACGTTGGTTCTGTCACAACTATAGAGACTAGATATTTGAATTTTTAAATATTTGAAAGATAACGGTCATAGCTGGCACAAGATATTTCATCCACGACTAAGCTTTGAAATTGATTTCACCTTAAAATGTGACCGTCAATCTCATCCTTTTGATTGGTGACTAACTTTAACCCATGCCCTAACTCTGCACTCCTCTTTGGTTTCATTTTCCATATTTTTTCTGAGTTGCCTGATCATTCTACTAACCCTGGCTATATCATGAGACCACGCGACAAGCGTTGGATCTCTTTTATCATCGACAGTAGTTGCTAAGTCTCTGAATAATTTTGGCATATTCCTTTCCTTTATGAGACTAAGTGACTCAAGGAAGTATCTTAATTGCTCGAAAAATTAGAATATTTTGCTGGGAACAAGAGATCACCTTACTGAACACGTAGAACCCATGTCCACTTATTGCCATGTGTCACTTTATCATTTTTTACCACTGCTTCGTTACCTCTAACACTAACATCAAAATTGATCTTGAATTAACCCATCTCTAACCATGACTTCATTCAGAGACCTAGAAAAAATGAAGTCTCATGATCTCCGATCATTTTTCTTAACCTTTATCCCATCACGAGACCTAGCGATGAAAAGGCTTTAACCTGACCCAGCCTAAACATAAGTTATACCCACAGGTTAGAAAAATACATTGAGTCACAAGATCTCTAGATATTTTGTTTACCTCAATTTACTTCAAGAGATCACATGACTGCCCATTGATCAAACATGATCCAATGATCATCCCTGAGTCTCTTGCTCAAATGAGAATATTCCTTTCTTTATGGAGACCGTGCGACTAAGGTAATCTCGGGGTCGCTAGATGATATGGAATATTCCTTTTCCATTATATGAATAGGAGACTAAAGGAAAATGTAAATGCGCACATGGAATTTTGGGAACTTTAAGAGGCCCAAAAAGGTAATGTGAAAATAGAAAGGCATGACCGAGCAACTAGGGTTTATACCAAATTCATAGTGTTTTTGCATACTTAGGTTTTTTTTATGAACAAGGCAAAACTAAGGAACTGAAAAGACTATAGAGGACACAACCAAGACCAAAAAATTTAAGGTGTTTCTCATAGGAAGGGCTCAACCCTTGTGGGAGCGTCATTTACTCCACCTATAGCCAAAATTTACCAGATGAGGAAATTTTGGGTAACAAGTATATTCTTCAGTTGCAGGAAGGATTCTTCACAAGATTTTTTCAATACAAATTCTGAATCCTTTGTGAGAAGGGAGTACATGGGCCCAGCTAATTTGTTGAAATCCTTAATGAACTACGAGTAATAACCAACATGTCCCAGAAATATGCAAACATCCTTCTATTTGGTAGGAGTAGGGAGATTCATTATGACTTCAATTTTCACTAGATCCACTTATATTCCCTTGACAGAGATGTAATGACCTAGCACCACACCTCTGTACATCATCATGAAGTATTTGTCATTGTTGAGGGACAGATTATGCTTCTTACACCTGGTAAGAACTCTTCCCAAATTGACCAATACTTCCTCATAGGTTTTCCCATAAGTTTTGAATTTGTCCATGTATATTTCCATGCAATCATGGGAGGTATCAACAAAAATAATGATGACCGCTTGCTGGAATGTAGCTAGAGCATTACAAATGCCAAAAGGAAGTACAAAGTAAGAAAAAGTTCCCCAAGGGAAATTGAATTTTGTTTTCTCTTGATCTTCAAGAAGGATCCTAATTTGGTTGTAGCCACTATATCCATCAAGGAAGGAAAATTTACATTTTCCTGCTAGAGAATCTAGAACTTGGTCTATAAATGGCAGGGGGAAATGGTCCTTATTGGTGGCATTGATAAGTTCCCTATAGTAAAAACATACTCGCCACTTTCCTCCTTTCTTTGGGAGAATGAATAAAGGTGAGACCCACTGGATGTCAAAGATGGGGTAGATGAAACTAGCGTTTAGTATTTTTTGTGACTCTATTTTAACCATTTCTCTTAACGCAGGGTTTATATACCTCTGGAATTGTCTAATGGGATGTTTGTCTTATTTTAGGAAGATTCAGTGAGTACATAGTTTAGGGTTCAAAACCTTCATTTATGAATAATCCCAAGCTAAGGCCATGGTATAGCATTTCAGTAGGGTGGTCAAGTATGTCTATTTCTTGTTTGTAAGTTGGCTATTAATATATAAGTAATGGTCAGGGGAAACTTCAAATTTATTTGTGAGTTCTACCATAGATGCATCGGTTAATGGAGGCGCTTGGACCTAATGGGGGAGAATTTGATGGTAGAGGTTCTCATGTGTAGGAGAGCGAGGTAAGGCACAATTAGGTTACAAAGCATGGAGGGAGCATTTATGGTGGCTGAGACACTTAATAGATTCTAAATCGTTACCATACTGGTTTGTAGAATGTTGGTGATTACGGTGTCCTCCTCCTGTAGCTGTAGGAAAGGATCCCTTTCTAAAATCATGAATTGGGTTACTGAATTGACAACCTCAGTCTCCTCTCTAATGTCAGGCCATATTGGTGAGGCAAAAGCCATTTGTGGTTGTGCTGGTGGATATAAGGCTAATGCCTTAGTATGTTTACCATTAGAAATGGTCATACTGGTAGAGAAACATCCTATAATGATACATGGCACCTCTTGAAGTTCTTCTTTTCTTTATTTTGTGTTTATAATAAGGTGCATCCTTGAGATCACCCTTGTTTGTGTGTGGTTGTGTGGGTCTATGATGTAAGGTGAAGGACCTATGGTGAGTTATAAACCTAGGTTCCTGGACCATAATTAGACCATGTTAGTTTTGATGATTTTAGTGTTTGGTTAGTTGTTGGTGTTTTAGGTCCTTAGAATAGGTTCTTTTCATGTCTTGAACCTCTCCCACAAACTTCGAGGTTGGTAAGGTTGGCATTTTCCCAAAATAGCAACTTTACCATATGTTGCCAAAAAGTTGTCTTTTTGAAAAATGTTGCAAGAGCAACTTTTGCAAAATGTTGCTCGAAGAATGACAACTTCATTGTAACCGACCACACCAACTTCTTGAAGCATCTAAAATGCTAGGATGATGTTATTAGGTGATATGATGCCTCCCATGAAGGTGATAACTTATTGTGTACAGAGCTTGATGTTTAGAGAAGGAAATAAAAGAGTGTTTTGAGTTATTTTGACAGTGTACGACCTTGTATAGATTCATCTTGTTGATCCAGTTGCAAAAATTTGTGATGTCTTGAGTTTCTTAAGCATTCTAGTTGGTTTGAAGTGTTTTTGTTAATTTTGATAAAAGTTGTAGATTTTACTTGTTCACTGCCCGAGAAACCAAGGTTTACTAGGTCAGTCACAAAGATGTGATCCTAACTTGAGATTTATCTAGTGGATCTACTCAGACACTTGGAAAATACAAGTTAGGATCATGGTGATTAAAAATTGTAAATCTCAAACAATAAATGTTAGTCCTACTATTTATGAGACCAAGCCCTAGGCTAATTATCTCTATGTAATTAGCCTGGCTTTTTGGTACAGTCACATGCATGTGTAATATGTATTTGGAAGGATCAAACTAAGAGGGGTTCTAGATTATTTTGGGGTAGAGGAAGCCATCTAAGTCTCTACATTTACTTCATGAACTCACCATCGACCACTTACTTAACAAACCAAGCCTAAACTAGCTAATTAGGCTTGTGTGCTTTGTGAGAGTTCAAGGGTGCAAGAGTGGAGTGAAGTGTTAAGGATTTGAGGGGTTTGAAAAATCCATAAAGGGTGTCTAGAAACCCAATCAGATATTTTGGATCCTTCTACAGTTGAAAGTTAAGTCCAAGAAACCCTCTGGATAGGGCTACAAGGAATCCTAGGCCATTTTGGGTTCGACTATCTTTGGGATTACAAGACAAAATCCATTAGTGGATCCTTGAACCTTGGGGTCTATTTGAAGTCTTCAATCACTTATATTAAGATTTCTAGGTCCCTGGTAAATTTTTAAGCCATTGTGCTTAGTTTAGGGAAAGTGTCCCTAAAGAGGAAATTGCAATGTCCTACCCCTTGGCTTGGAGAGTCAAGGGGGAATAGGGGAAGTATATTGGTCCCTTAGGAAAGTAATAGGACACCCTAGGAAGACATTGGTGGAGTGGGGGTGTTCAAGAAAAGAGTTTGTATAGTTGTTAAAGAGTTGGAGCCAATCAAGGTTTTCTAGCAGTGCTCTCTGCATCAGGTGGTATCAGAGCATGCTAAGATATTGGAAGGAGTGAAGAATGGGTGATAGAACAAAAATTTCTCAAGGGGAGGAAGTCCCCACTAGAATCACAAATGTAGAGTTATCCAAATTTGTTAGAGAACAAGTAGCCAAGAATAAGAAGATGGAGGAAGAGATAAAGAAGTTGAAGGACCTCCAAAAACTCTTGATAGAGTTGGGAGGAGAGATCAGAAATTAGACATTCCCATGTTTTGTGGGAAGATGGACCCTGAAGAATGTATGGATTGGATAGAGGCCTTGGAGAATTATATTGAATGTGACAGTATCTCTTAAAATTAGCTAGTGGAATTTTCTACAAAATGAAAGGATGCAAGAGGAGAATAATCCTATCTCAACATGGGATTACTATGAGATCACCCTTCACAAAAATTTGCAAAATCTAAGACAAAAGAATCTTGATGTGAGTGGATATACTAAGGAGTTTCATAGAATGACCTTGAAGGCCAAAGTCCCACAAAGTGAGAAACACAAGCTTGCAAGGTACTTAAATGGACTAAAATACAGTATTCAGGATGAAATGACCTTATTTAACCCTGAATCAGTACATAAATGTTTTCAAATGGCACTAAAAATTGAAAAAAAAAGAAGAGGGGAGGAGAACAAAATAACAGAGGTAGAGGGAATAACTTCAGAGGTGGGGGTAGATTTAATGGCAGGGGTCCATTCCAAAGAAGTCAAGGGGAGTTTAGAATCCATGAGCCAAAAGGAGAACACAATAATAGAGGCAGCTTCAGAGGCAGGAGATCAAACAGTAGAGGGAGATTTTGTGGAAGAGGACCTAGTGTCTTCACAGGGAAATGTTTTACTTGTAATCAGATTGGACACTAGTCATTTAAATGTCCTGAAAAGAGTGGCACAAACAGACAAGGAGGGGACATAAGAGTACAAATGACCCAAGAAGATGATAGTCAAAGTGTATCCTCCTACCATTCTTCAAATTCAAGACATGCAAATCTAGAATCAGGATAATTTAACATGATGCAAAGAACACTCCTAAGAGTACCTACTACTGCAAAACCACCTTAAAGAAAGTCATTGTTCAAAACAAGCTACAAGGTGAATAATAAGGTATGAAAAGTTATAGTTGATTTTGGATCCACTGATAATATTGCATCTAGGGAGTTAGTCACTAAGATAAAGTTGCATATAATCCCTGATCCTTTCCCTTATAAGGCTTCTTGGTTGAAAAAATAAAAAAAAACCATCATCAATGAACAAGTTTGGATCTATTTCAAGATAGGGGAGTATACAGATAGAGTTCTATGTGATATCACAGAGATGGATGCATGTCATTTTTTGTTAGGTAGGCCTTGTCAATATGATGTATATGCTAAGCATGATGGAAAGTCCAATGTCTACACTATAGTTAAGGATGGTGTTGAGTATGTGATGAACCCAATCCCTAATTGTGGAAAAGAAAAACATGCTACTAGTACTGTCTTGCACATAGGAGAGAAGGAATTCATGAAAGTAATAAGAGAAAGGGATACACCTTGTTATTCCTTAGTATTAAGGCCCAAAAACACACCAGTGAAAAAGCCAAAGGTTAAAGTTCCTATTAGGGATGTAGGCCCCAAAGAGGTCAAAGCACTTTTAGACCAGTATAAGGGTATTATAGCTGAGACAAAACCAAAGCATTTTCCACCTGAAAGAGAAGTAAGTCACTATATAGAATTCATACCAGGGGCCACTCTTCCAAACAAGGTAGCATATAAGATGACCCCTGAACAAAACCAAGAGTTAGCAAGACAGAATGAAGAACTATTGTCAAATGACCTCATTAGGAAGAGTGTGAGTCCTTGTGATGTCCT
This sequence comes from Thuja plicata, assembly GCA_018584345.1. Classification (NCBI taxonomy): domain Eukaryota; kingdom Viridiplantae; phylum Streptophyta; class Pinopsida; order Cupressales; family Cupressaceae; genus Thuja; species Thuja plicata. The sequence goes on along the minus strand of MU224675.1, from coordinate 1,399,625 downwards.
TGCAGTCATAGCACCCAAGAAATAAGGAACATGGAGATTATGTATGGACTCTAGGGAAATCAATAGGATAACCATAAGATATAGGTTTCCTATGCCTAGAATAAAGGATTTGATGGACCGTTTAGGGGGTGCAAGCTATTAATCCAAGACAGATCTCAAGAGTGGCTACCATCAGATAAGAATCAGAGAGGGAGATGAATGGAAGAAAACATTCAAGACCACAAAAGGCCTATATGAAAGGCGTGTGATGCATTCTAGCCTTTCCAATGCTCCAAGCACCTTTATGATATTGATGAATGAGGTATTGAAGCCTTTTCTTAAAAAAATTATTGTTGTATACCTTGATGACATTTTGATCTTTAGCAGGAGAAAAGAAGAACACCTCAAGCATTTGGACATGGTGATGAGAAAACTCCATGAGGATAAATAGAAGATAAATATAGAGAAATGTGTATTCCTATAAAGGGGGAAATCGTGTATGATGTGGGTTTGATTTTATTAGAGTATATTGATTTCCTTAACCTTACTTTATATTTAATTGAATTATATTGATTGTGTATTGTAATTGTGATTAGGGAGAAGATAAGATGTTTCTCTTTTATTCCAAATGCACAAATGGGAGATCCAAGTTGATCAACCCAAAGGAAGGGCTAATGCACAAATGAATCAACTATTTGGAAAGGAGAATAACAAGAGAGATATCTTAAATTATATTAATTATATGTATAGATATGATATATGATAGTAATTGAAGAAATAGGAGAAATGTACTAAACTTGAAATGTGGCAGATCAAAAAATGCTATTTTCTAAGGTCCGTAGACTATTTTTCAAAAAACTAACAGTTGATCCTGAACCGGAACGCAAAGATGAACAAAACCCAAAAGTCATTTTTTGTTCCGATGTCATCTTATTAAAAAGGTCAACCTTGACCCACAAATGTCAACCCTAACCCAATAATGTCGACCCTGACCTACACAGGTCTGACAAAAAATTTGTTCGTGTCGTCCGAAAGAAAGATGAAAAGGGTATCCAGATCTGGTCTCAAATCTATTGTTCTATACCTATACCTGAAACAAAAAGAGATTTGTTTGTTTGGGGGGAGGGGTTTGCCTTGGTCAAACGGTATTTTTGAAATTAACCTCAAATATATGTAATTTAAATTGTAGAAATAGACAAAGTAAATGCATAAATTCACCTTGCTTGAAAAAGTCCTTGTGGCGGATTCGAATCCTTGAATCCACAAGTATGCTTGAAAATGTAGAATGTAGAAAGGTAGGATGTCTTCAATCTCTTTCTTGTAGATCTCTAACACCAAGTCTTGAATGGGTTCTTGAATTTGGAATAGGCTTGGAAGAAGGTGGATGGAGAGATCACCAAAA
>MU224675.1:1384555-1394644 GCA_018584345.1 Thuja plicata | reverse complement strand
GGAGCATTATCACCCTTATCAACTGGAACATGAGCCATTGGAGTGTTGCTCTCAAACTGACTCACTTGTAATTGATAATGGTGAAGTGCTGCACACAATTGTTGAAAGGAGGTAAATTTAGTAAGCAAGATTTTATCCCTAATATCTTTTTGTAAATTTGAAATAAACATATGTTGAATGTCAATATCAGGAACATGATAAGAAATCTAAGCATACAAATTCTTAAATCGACCAATAAAATCAGTCAATTTATCCTTAGTGTTTTTTTTACAATGCATTAAATCAGATAAGGACACTTGTGGTCCAATATTATTTGGAAATTGTTGAATGGAGGAATTAGAAAGTTTAGGAAAAGAATCAATGGAATAGGGAGGTAAGGAACAATACCATTGTAAATCCTTATCTTGAAAGGTTCAAGCAAACAATTTAGCTAAAATCTTATGGTCATGAGCATAATCACTAAAAAGGATTTGGAATGTTTTAACATGAGTAACAGGATCACCTTTGCCATTATAATTCTCAAGATGAGGCATATCAGCTTGCTGAGGGACAATAACATGAATGATGTCTAGGGATAAAGGACTACCCATATCACATGTAGGAATGCTAAATTTAGATTGAGTTAAAGATGCAAGTTGTTGTTGTAATGATGACACAGTTTGAGCCAAACTAATAATTGTAGAATCATTAGAGGAAATGTTGGAAAGTTGACTTCCTAAGGAAGCATGACTTAAGTTGTGTTGTCAATCATGGAAAAAAATTCATACTTAAGTTCTATCATGAAAGGAAAATGACTAAGTATGAAAATAGGGCAGACAGACACATACAAAGATCAGTACATCAACGCACGTGTTAGAGATCAAATTAGAGCATGCGTGCTTAGGTATATACTCTATGGTGTATATACATGCTAGATCCATACGTGTAGAGTATAAAACATCAGTACAGAAAAGTTACAGGAAGATTAGTAGACCTGCAGTCCAGGATACAGAGCATGGAAGCTGACTACAGTTTTGAGCAGCGTGAATGATTTTGTAATGTAACGGCTAAGTGCCTTTTGTTATAAGTTTGTATTAATGTAATCAATGTTGTATTAAACACACTTAGTCCGACTTGTTCAGAAGTGTTGTATATTTTGATTTAAAGGCCGACTAGTGTTATGTTTTGGGTCATGCCTATTCGGATTTGCATATATAAGTATGTAATGTAAAGATATGAAAGAAGTGTCAATTATTGTGTAAGAAGAAGTTACAGAGTGATAGTATAATGAAGTCAGTAGATGATATAGCTCATTAAAGGAGTAAGAGTATTTGCGCATACAAGGAACTGATCAGAAAGCAGTGTCATTACAGCAGTTCATTTTTGATATAGTGCATATCAACATTCAGAGGGTTGTAGCCTTCATCTTATTGGGCAGTGAGCCATACACCCCTAATAGGGTTATTGTAAAAGACTCCTAACAGGGTCAGACCTTTAACCAGGTCATTGTACTTAATTTGTAAAGACTGCTCCTAAAAAGGAAAAGGAACTTTAACAGGTTCATTATACCTAGTACAATATTTGAGGGTACTAATCCCCATCGGAGTTTTCCTCTGATCAAGGTTCTCTATAATCATATCATGTGTTATGTGTTCTTGTACTATGTTTCTTTGGATGAACATTTTATATATGTTTAATTGGATGAAATATAATTAATAGATAAACACTGATTCACCCCCCCCCCCCTTCTCAGTGTTTCTAAAAATTGGTATCAGAGCTTTGGTCCTCTGAAAGAAAGTTTAACCACTTGAGGAGATCATGGACTCAGCTGAAGAAAAATATTTGAAAAATAATCTTGAAGCAGCTCTTGAAGATCTTGACAAATCTGAGAAGGAAAATGAAGAACTAAGATTGAAAAATGATGGCTCTCAAATACTTATTAAAAGGCTAACAAAAGATATGAAAGATTGTTCTACAAGTGATCTAGGACAAATGGTCAAAAATCTTAATGAAGAGAATAAATCTCTAAAGGATAAACTTGAAGATATGGAGGAACAACTTACAAATAGCCAGAACACCATTGAAGACAAGATCAAAGAAAGCAATCAATTGGAAGATGAACTTTTGCAGGCAAAAAGGGAACACTACTGGTCTTGGATTCAATACAACACAAGATGAAATCAAATCATCTCAAGAGAAAGAAAAAACACTTGAAGCATCTTCAGAAGATAAGAAAGTTGAAGATACTACAAAGGTTATATCTGAACCACCTAAAAGAGAAATCAAGCAGGTTAACAGAACTTGTTATGCATGCAATAAACATGGCCATTTGGCAAAAGATTGCAAAGAGGTAAGACCTCTTAATGGTTATTGTTACTCCTATAATAATTTTGGTCATAGGGCTATACATTGCAGAACAAGTCATAAGAATCAACATCAGCAGAATCACAGAAGTATGAATCAAAGCAATCAAAGAAATCAACTCTCAAGAAATTTGCAGAACATTACATGTCAGATATGCAACTAGAATGGACACACAACAAAGAAATGCAGCATGATGAGAAATAACATCAGACCTCCTATCATTTGTCACACATGTGGAAAGGCTGGACATATCACAAGGTTTTGTAGATCCAAAACTCAGAAACAAGAGGATCCTAAAAAGTCACTATTTGAAGAGAAAGGAGAGAAAGGAGAAGTCAATTTTGTCAAAGAAAATGAAGATTCAAGAAAAATATGGGTTGAAGTTAAGAAGGACAATAATGTTGACAAAGTAGTTGATGCATCCACAGTGGACACACCCTCTACTTTTGCTTGAATAGACCTTCTTGGTCTTAGGGGGAGCTATTCTAGCTCAGAACCCCTGTGCGGTTGGTGTACTCACTTTTGAGTATGTGCCTTTGGATTCATGGTTAAAAGCTCAGATTATAGCTATATGCATTCACACATTATCTAAATTGCATCAGGATCAAAGTTTGAAAATCTCTATGTATGGTTGCAAGCATTAAATGCGATAGATTGTATAAAAAAGAAATTTGTGGTCGATCATTTTCAGATTTACATTTGAGAGCACAGAAATTGAAGAGCATTAGAGAACTAAGAAATCAAAGCACAATGGAATAATAGTTTGGCAGTTGGAGCAAACGGATAATCAGTTTGAAGGGGAGCCCTAGCCGTCGCGCCATTTCAGAATTTCGTGGAAACCCTACATAAGAAAACACCAAGTAACTATGGTGACCCCAGTTGTGTTTGATGTACCAGAGAGGAAGAGGTTCATATTTAAGAAGCATCCATTCAAATCCATACTGGATGATGTGGAAGGGGCTTTCTCTAAAACCTCGCTTGGCATTGTTCACGTGGAAGATATCCGCGCATACATTTACTGTAAGAAGGAATCATTAGGAGATGATAATATAGCCTCTCATATGGCATCAATGTTAAATCTGGACTTCACATTCAAGGATGAGTTTGTGCACTTACAAGATAACCCTATTTTAGAGTATTCGAATGCGCATGAGTTTGAAGAACCAGAATGGGTAAAGATTTTGTTAAGCAGAATTCATGATGATCTTTTATGGATTGGAGATGTCCCATTTCACATCACTACAAAACTAATCCATCAATTAACCAAACTTCCAATGACTGGACTAGTGTGTCCCACTGGTAAGGATGTCAAGAAAAAAAATGAGCAAGTTTGTTTGTCTAGGAGTGATAGGCATGGAATGACAGTTGACCCTATCAAGGAAGATGACATTAAACTCATGACAATGATACTTGGATACAAGTTTCAGCAAGCAAGTAGGTTGAATAGTGTCTCTGCAGCAACAATCCTTGCAGCTATCAGAATAGTGAAGGATAACACCCAATACAACCTATGTGAGATCTTGCGCGATCAATTGATTGAAAATATCAAAATCATCAAACATGACAGGAACAAAACATTCAGGTTTGGATCTCTGATCATCTATTTGTATTACCATATAGTTGGAAAGGTTGCAAACCTTTATCTAGACAAAGGCAAACCTATCATGACTTAGATATCTCTTAAGGCCATAGTAGATAGAAGTGCAAGAGATGCAATGAATATGGATATAAAAATATTCAGGGTCAAAATGCAAAATAGGTTTAGACTATCTGAGAAGATAGTTGACAAATACAAGGATACAATATGCTTTATGGTAGAGATAGATTGCACATGCATGGAGGATGTTGAGCCAAGAACTAAGTGGATTCATCCACTAGGGTATGAAGTAGAAGACCATGTGTTAAAAGGATATGCGCAAGTCTTATTGTCAGCACCCAAAGACCCTAATGAACCTAGACGGGGCACTTACAGAGAAAAGACCGACAAAGTGGATATTGAACTACAACTTGCTGTTAACAAAAGGAAAGCATCCAGAATAACATCCAACCTTCTGAAAAAGCATGCAGTCACACAAGAAGATTTGGATAAGGCAAAAGAAGCCAAAATTGCTAAAGAAATTGAGTAGAAACATGCACAAGTTAAAATTGAGAAAATTGTTGAAACTCAGAAGAAGAAGCAAAAGAAAAATGAGGAGAGTACCACTGCGCCTACTACCACAATTGATCTAGACACATCTCCACCTTTTTTGTACCTAGAAAGAAACCTAGAGGAAGGAAGGAAGCACATACAAATCACCCATCCTCAAGGAACACTTGGAGCAAAGCTAAGAATGTTCAAGCTCCACCTGAGGTAGGATTTAGAGCTAGTCTGAATATTTTGAGAAACAGGATTGTTAATGAAGGAAGATTGGATACATTATCAAAATTTTATGACATGTATCAAGAAATTGATAAGACTGAGATACATTCTATGATCATATCTCATATGATCAAGTTTAAGAAGTCTGTTCTTGAACTCAAAACAGTGATACCAGATAAGTTATGGAACTTGTTGGAGATCATGAAAAAACATACAATTGAGGAAGACATGAAGATTAGAGAAGAAAATTTGGATACTCTTCTCCCTATTTGTTCACATGATGAGAAGGCTATTCTGTTAGATCTAGTGAAGCCTCATCTCCATAGTAAGACAAGGACTCTACAAATTATGAGCAAGGAGTATGAACAGATTGGAAAGGAGACTGAAAAATCATTTGCACAAGTATTTATGGATAGACATATGTATCCACCAATGGTGCCTATAGAAAAAAATACCCCAGCTCCTCCCAAATAGGTTACATCTCCAGTAATTTAGATTGCACCTATAATAGGTCCATAGGTTTTAGTGCCCATAGTGACAATAACCTCTGAGACAGCTAAAGATACAAAGGACACTATAGTAATTGATGATGTAAAAATATCTATGACAACTTCTGATAAAGATATGGATAAATTTGATGAAGCATTTGTAAACACCTAGGAAATGAACACTGATGACACATCTCTACAACAGGATGAAGTTCCTTCCATTGATCCAATAGACTTGGATAAGGAGAAAGATACTCAAGGTAATGAGACACCAATGAAGGAAATTCATGTCAAAAGTGAATGTGTAGATACAAGTCAGAATATTATTTTATCACCATCCACTCAACCATCCACCTCATTGTTGTCAAGATTAACTCCTGACTCAACAAATTTGGATGCATGGGTAGAAGAATACCTAATCAAGATCAGCATTGTTTCCATGGAAAAGGAAAAAGAGAAACAAGTGATGAGGAACCCTCGCTTGTTGGAAACAGTGAACATTTTGAATGACTTAGTGCCTACTGATCAGAAAGTAACTAAAGTCCAATCAGTTGATGATGTGGACAATATTTTGTCAAACTTCAAAACACATTTCACTAGCTTAGTAGAATCTGCTACAAAGATTGCAGAAGATGAATACAAGAAGGAGAGACTAAATGAATTGCCAAAGAACTTTACCTTAGATCTGAACTCCCTAAAGATTGGGCTATCTATACTTAAAGAGTTGGTAGCAAAAGGCAAGAAGGTTATTGCAAATTGCATGGATAGAGTGAAGCTCACCCCTAAGAACACTAAAAAGATAGCAGAAGCAAAAGAAATGGTGGGTAACATAAGGAAATCAGTTGAAAACTCCATGCAAGATATGAACATATGCAATAATGTCTATCAAGGTCAGTTAGACAAAATTGAGAAAGCAAAGTTAGAAATCAGAAAAATAAGGGTAAGGAAAACACAGTTGAGGAATGCACTTGTGCCATCTCTAGCAGTTCTGAATGAGAACATCAAACAAATTGATAACACCATACAGACATATGATCAAGGTCCTTGCATGGATCTGATGAAAATGGAGAAATTGACATATGATTTGTGCGCGCATCTTCAGATAGTTGATGCAATGAAAGTCTTTTGGCAGAAAGAGATTCAATCTCTTCAAGTTGTGTACCCAGAAGTTTACATGGTGTAAGTATGTTGAAGACTAATAGTTTTTACACACCTTTGTCATTAATGTCAAAGGGGGAGTAGTATATAATGTGTATATGCAGAGAAGTATATATGTATATATCATTAAGTATTATGATATACAGTCATTTTTGTATGAAGTCATTTTGAGTAACTTAGCCACATTCCTTTGTTGCCATAAATGACAAAGGGGGAGATTGTTGGCAAGTTGACTTACTAAGGAAGCATGACTTATTTTTTGTTTTCAATCATGGAAAAAAAGTGATACTTAAGTTCTGTCATGAAAGGAAAATGACTAAGTATGAAAACAGGGCAGACAGAAACATACAGAGATCAATACGTCAGCGCATGTGTTAGAGATCACACCAGAGCATGTGTGCCTAGGTATATACTCTATGGTGTATATACATGCTAGATCTAGACACGAAGAGTATGGAACATCAGTACAAAAAGGTTATAGGAAGATTAGTAGACCTGCAGTCCAAGAAACAGAGCCTGGAAGCCAACTATAGTTTTGATCAGCGTGAATGATTTTATAATGTAATGGCTAAGTGCCTTTAGTTATAATTTTGTATTAATTTAATAAATGTTTTAGTAAACATTCTTAGGCCGACTTGTTCGGAAGCATTGTATATTTTGATTTAAAGGCCGACTAGTGTTATGTTTTGGGTCGCGCCTATTCGGATTTGCATATATAAGTATGTAATGTAAAGATATGAAAGAAGTGTCGATTATTGTGTAAGAAGAAGTTATAGAGGGACAGTATAATGAAGTTAGTAGATGATATAGCTCTTTAAAGGAGTAAGAGAATTTGCGCATACAAGGAACTGATCAGACATCAGTGTCATTATAGCAGTTCATTTTTGATATAGTGCATATCAACATTCAGAGGGTTGTAGCCTTCATCTTATTGGATAGTGAGCCTAGGTAGTGAGCCATACACCCCTAAAAGGTTTATTGTAAAAGTCTCCTAACAAGGTCAGACCTTTAACTAGGTCATTGTAGTTAATTTGTAAAGACTTCTCCTAACAGGGCAAAGGAACTTTAACAGGTTCATTATACCTAGTACAATATTTGTGGGTACTAATCCCCATCAGAGTTTTCCTCTGATCAAGGTTCTCCATAATCATATCATGTGTTATGTGTTCTTGTGTTATGTTCTGATTAAGTAAAAATAGGTTTTACAAGGACCCGAAACCTTTACAAAAAACCAAAGAGTACAGCAGGTTTTACAAGGACCTGCAACCTAGAATTTAAAGATAAACAGTATTAAAACATAAACAACTATGCCTAAGCATCAAAACAGGAAGGAATAGAAAAACATCAATTCGAAAAGAAAAAGTCCCAAAAGAAACAATAGAAGACAACAGGGATAGCAAAAAACCCAACCAGGAGCGCAGAAAGAACAACTACATCTCTTTAACCATCTCCTTAGCTTCGAGGACCATGATTTGCATGTTATTGACCAAATTTTTCAGCTCCTCTATTTCTTTGTCCTCCTTTGGACTCTTTTTCTTAGCGTTGGCTCTGGTACGTGATCCCGGTCCCATCTTCTCCACTATACTGCTATCTTTTTCCTTGTTGATCATATCTAGTTTTTCCATAAGAATTTGAGCATGACCACAGTAAGATTTTAGGCTTATGAGACATTGTTCCCCTATTTTTTTAACAGATGTCTCCAGTCTTTTAACTTTTTTGTGCAAACTCTTAATTTCTTCATCCCTGTTATCCTTTTCCATCTTGTCTTTAATATGCTTCATTTGTTTTTCCATGATTTCCACCTTGTTGGCATACTCAGCCTAAGCTTTCGAGTTGCCAACAACATCTCTCATTTCCTTCAGACACTCAGCCACTGGTTTATCCCCTATCCCCATTCTGTTGAGAATTTTCATGTCCTCCTGAGTCTTCTCAACTTGATTTTTTAAAATAACCTGATCACTATACATGTTATTAATCAATCCAGAAAAATCTTTGATAATACCTTTTTTGTTTTTCTTAGTATGATCCCCTTTTTCCAGACTATCGGGATAATCCTTGAACCCAGAATCCCCATCTTTATTCTGGTCTATAATATCTTCCCCCTTCTGAGTGTCAGTTTTTAGCTCCCTAGTTTTGATCAATGTGTCCTCTTTTTCGTTATCTCTGTTATCTTTTTCCTTCGTCTTCCTCTTATCAGGGGTATTGTCTTCCTCGTCAGAGGTAAGAACAATTCTTTTCCTACTGGTGTTATTATTTCTGTGGGTCTCCTTCCCCTCTACTCTCTTCCTTTTTTTACCCTCCTTTTTAGTTGTTTCATTTTTTGTCTCAGTTTCAGATTCCCCAATCTGGGTATTCTTCTGTTTCTTCTTTTTATTAACAGCCCCAATTTCAATCTCAGTCTCCGAATCAGCAGTCTGGATTTTCTTTTGAGTTTTCATTTTGCCCTTTTGTTTTCTACTATCTATCTCCCATTCCTCATCACTTTCCTCAGTTTCTGACCCTTCATAGCTATTTTTCTTCTTCTTTTTAGGATTACCCCTTTTCTTATTTTTGGGAGTAGAGAAACCTCTTGCCTCTCCTTCACTTTCCGTATTTTCTTCAAACATGCTATATTCCTCCTCCCCTTCTATTTCTTTCGCATCCTTTAATTTCTTCTTCTCCATAGACCTAACCACTTTTTTAGCTTTCAGCACCTCAAAGACAAGCAGCATGAGTCCTTGGTGAGAAGCATGGTCCCCCTTGGGATGTTTCTGATAACTTATGATAGTAGCTTCTAACGAGCTGAGCAAATAGTAAGGTAAACTAATTTTCACCTTATGTCTAAAGTGATTTAACAACATAAAATGGTGCCCTGTCGCTCTAGTGAACCTACTGTTGGTACTCCTAAATTCAGAACAAATTTGGAGTGACCATGTAAAAATTTTCAGTTGTGCACAAGTCAGTACCCTTGAAAAATGGTGTAATAGGACTCAGTTAGAGTGCTTGTAAAAGGTGTTCGGATGATTTTTATGAGATAAAAATTGAGAAGAGGATTTAACGTCTTCCATTTGATGTATGCAGTGGGTCCCAGCTCCTGAGTTTCAGTTCTGACATGTTTAGGCAGTAGTCATTTTGAGGGGGTCACCCAATTCTGCATCTTTGCTAAGTGTCAATTTGTTGTCCGGAGCCTACTTTGCCTCTAAGTATATCACACCCTGTTGAGTTTCATTGTTCACCACTTTGGGAATGTGTTCCATGCATATTAGAGAGCTTATGTTTTAAACCTCAGGTCATTCTGAATCTGTTTGATAAGCTTTCATACTTCCCAAAGTTGGTTGCTCAGAACTATCTGCATTTTTGTCCTGTCTTGAAATCTGAATAGCCCAGTTTGACACATTACAACTTTTGACCATTTTATCCAATTGAGAAAATTCTTTTTGCACTATGTTCCAGAAGTCACACACTCCATATGTTCCAGTCTGTAGATCTTTATGAAATCAGATGACAAGTTTTCAAGAACCGTTCTGATAGTGATTAAATCTGATTTCCTGTGTTTTCAAAATTGCTAAGTGACCCACTTTGACCTTTTAAAATTCTATACCCGGGTGCAAATTTTGGATAATTGGATTTTTCCTCATATTGTAGACATAGGAGTGCACCTACCTAAAGATTTATAGACTCCTACCAATCCATTTATCCACTTTTCCAGAGCCTTTCCGTTCCCAATTTATTAAAGTTTCACTAAGTGCAGAATCCAGATTT
>MU224675.1:1345342-1373299 GCA_018584345.1 Thuja plicata | reverse complement strand
TCTGCATCATAATCCAGAAAAAAACATTGATTTTTGGTATGAGGATTTTATCCCAGACTTTGGCCCAAAAAGGCTCAATAACTTCCTCAAACTCCATCTGATACAGAGAAGAGACAGTTAATTTTCCGTCTGAGCTATGTTTCCAAACAACAGTGTCCTCTTCCTCAATCAAATTTATTGAATTGAGAAAGGAGTTCAGATATCCCAATCTTTTCTTTGGATGCACATTTGATATATGTTAAATTGGCTGAAATATAATTAATAGATAAACACTGATTCACCCCCCCTCTCAGTGTTTCTAATAGGAAATAGGTGGCATAGCAATATTAGGAACACTAGGAAAAGTGTAAGAAGCAGCCGGAATAGAAGACACAACCGGTGGAATATTAGGAACCACAGTTGGAAGAGGATTGGTATAAGTAAAAGGCATACTATGATATTTTTAGTCCAAATCTTGATCTTTGTCCTGAGTGTTACTTTTTTAGAGTCGCCTTGTTATTTTGTGAATCTCAAGCTGCCTAAGAACTCATGTTTAAAATCCCAGCAGAAGGTCTTCCCTATGTTCCATCGTTGCTTGCTAAAGAGAGAAAAGTATTTTGATAACGTATCTTTTGAATAGGTTTGAATAGGTTTGAACAGGTTTGAACACCTATGAACAACCTTGAACTCAATTCAAGGGTGTTCAATGATGTTCAAGCTTGTTCATATTCTTTATGAAGCGGAAGTGGGTGATTAGCATTTTTGCTAAAGGAGGTGTTTCATGATCACAAGTTATAGAACTTTGGTCGATCAAGGGTGGAAGGTTATCGGTTAAATAATTTGGCTCTTTGTACCAAAGTGTTAGCGGGATATTAAGGAATGGGCTTGAACGAGGGTGAACACATACGAATATCTTTGAACTTTGTTCAAGAGTGTTCAAGAGTGTTCAAGGATTTTTAAAAAATGACATGTGGCATAAACCAAGGACAACCGCCATATTTTTAGATGTGGGCCCCACTCAGGTAAATATTTTAATGAAGAAGTCTTTTGGCGGAGGTTAAGTCATGTCTGAGCTGTCAAATTAATGAGGAATTTGTGCGACATAAAAGTTTGCACAAAGTGGTAGTAAATGATCGCGTGTGGGAATGGTCACTTCTCTCTTCGAGACATTATTGTCTTAATTATGGGTAATTAATTACTCATTTGAGATGTTTCTTTTAAAATCCCTCCTTGGCATTCATTATTTTTGAATTGTTGTTGTTGTCTATATGCGCAAAGAGCGGAGGTAAGGGTTTTTTAGAGCTCCAGTTGCAGAATTTTCCTCAGAGATTAAGGTAAGTCAGGTTGTCACTCTTCCAGTATTTAAATTTAAAAGCTGGTGAATTTTACGGGGGTTTTTGTAGCAATTTGCAGTCTATTCTTGCCAAAATGAAGTCAGCATTTCATTTCTTTGGGAATGTGTCTAGTTTATTCTGCAAAAATTCTATCGTAATAGACACAGACCTAGAAGGGTATGATATTGAAGGGATAGTTGATAGGCTTACTACATGTGTTGAAGAAAATGTCCCTTCTATGGAAATTTTGAGTACGGGGTTATGTATAGCCGTGTGCTTCCCTCCTATAGTGGTTTTCCCTGAGCTTGTCCATGAATGTATTAAACATTATGACAAGCAAACTGAGTCAATTCTTAATAGAAATGGTGAAGTGTTAATGGCCATAAATAGAGGAATTGTTGCCTTGGCTTTCCAAATCCAAGAACGGACTTTTTCAGATTTTTCTCCTACCCAATCTCTAGTTAAGTTCAAGCCTAACGCTGATGCAAACCATACTTCCATGGCTAAGTATTGGTTGTTAAATGTCCAAAGAGGAGGATCCTGTTTGTCCAAGAAGTTAAATAGAAATCACATGCATCCACACATTAGTGATATCATTGTAATGTTGCACGGAGTTAGAGGGTCACCCGAGGCTTCTTTGTTTGCAGACTAGTTATTCTTCTATGTAGAAATTATTTTAGAGGGAAAGCATATGCTGGATTGGGCTGAGTTAATTGCAGAATCCATGAGAGAACAGTTGAATAGTTCCAAGCATATTCGTTGTAGCTTTTATATGTCTTGTTATCTCATGTATTGCCTAGCATGTAGTAGGATATGGAATGGCATGGTTCACAAGCCTTGGATTGATGGCATGTGTGTGTTTGAATATTTCTTTATGCTTCACAAAGATAGTGTGATTAGGAATTACAGGAGAGTTCATGATACTTTTATGAGAAAGCTTTGCTTTGAAATGTCTGGAGATTCGGCTAGGAGGATGAGCTCAAAAGCTTAGCACTTTGTGACTAGGTTTGGAAGTTATTATATCCAATTCCCTAAGTTATCTTGTTTAAGAATTGGTGGTTTTGAGGATGCCCCTACCAAATTGCCTAGATATGCATTTGACTGTTTCAGTTTTGCTAAAATCTGTAGACAGCTCGCCGTTGTGCTAAAATGTTTCCTTCCTGGAGACTGAGGTGAAAAAATATTCCCATTGCAGCTAGGAAAGCTTTCATGTCTAACCTTTGAAGATGTCATAAGTATCGGAAGTGACCTCGGTCATTTTGATTTCAAGTACTATAAAGAAAGAACAGGCTTTGATAATAAAATTTTTGCTAGCGGTACCCTGGGTTTAAGGTCTCACATGTTTCCAGTTCCCCATTTAGAGGATTTCTGTGATGATTGTGTAAACAAATCTCAAGTCATGACTAGAAGCCATAATAGACTTTGTACCTCTCAAATTATGTCCATGAGAATACAATTCAGCATAGAGGGATTAACAGATGATGGTTATGATTTGATTGAGGCTAATTTCAAAAGAATTATGGATACTAAAGAGGTAGATGTTGATTGGTCAAAGGAGGAAGATGATGACATTAAAAGAAGAACACATCATGTTCTCAAATTAACCAAGAAATGGCTACAAGCGAAAAAAGAGCAGTCCAGTCCTAAAAAGACTGGAAATAAATCTTCAATTTTATTTTCTCCCCCCGTTGTTTCTAATACACCTAAAACATCTGATAATGCAGGTTCATCTGGTAAGCAGCAGAAGAAAGAATCTAAAAAGAAGTCTGTTGCGGAATTTTCATCTGTGGTTTCTCCTCAATGTATCACTAGGTCACACTCCTGATCACAAAAGAAGGCAAAGATGACTCAAGAACAGACAAAGACAGTTAAGCTGGAAGATGACAAGTTTGAAGACTTGAATTATCAAATTGGTGATGATGATCAAATTGGGAAAGATCTTTTTGATCTCGAAGATGTAACCCTAGATTTAATGGATACTCCTGTTAAAGTCAGTCCCCAATCGGCAAAAACCAGTGACACGCCCAAATGGTTAACTTATTCAATCAATAAGAATTGGAGTCTGATTCTTGTGTCCATACTAGTGCAAGATATTGTGAGTAAGTATGCTTAGAAAACCCCTAAATCCAAGAAGGTGAAAAGCACAGCGCGCATGTTTGCTGATGCTAAGACTGGAAAGTGGATGGCCAAGGTTGCTACTTATTGGCCTAAGGAAGAGAAGAAAGATGTGGCGGTTGAGGACTTTGAAGTTACCAAAATTGAGTTGGGAACAATGGATAGAGTCAGGAAAAACCACCTATTCAAAGAAACAGCCCAACAAATGTTGATTACATCGGTGCAGGATAGCAAAGAGAAGAAAGAATTCCAATAGACCATTGTTTCACTTTCTCAATTTATTAATGCATTTTGCAAATTTGATGTTACCCCATTGTCTCAGTCTTCTCAAGTGTTCGATCCCAATTTCGAAGAAAATAAGACTCTACTGAATCAAGTTCAAAGGGGACGAACTATAGTTTCTTTAGTGGATGAATGGATGGCTCAAGCGCTAAATAATGGCAGACAATATATTAAAGCTTCCCATTCAATTATTCATAACACCGAGACAACTATAGGGGAACTGCAGGCTCAACATCAAGTATGGAGCATAGATGAAGAAAAGTGGGTGTCAACAATGACCAAATTTGTGGAAATCGAAAGGCATGGCTTTAATAAATTCTATGCAGAAAAGTCACTTAAAGGTGCCAAGGAGTCCTACTTCTTCATACTCAGAAAAAACATCAGCTGGCATATTTCTCTGATAAGAAGTACCATTAAAGAGAATAAAGAATATGAAGTTGAAGCAAAGAAAATCCAAAAGGCTGCCCTAATAGAGTTGAAAGTGATTAATTTCACTTATACCTACCCCTTTGTCTTTGGTGAACAAGAACTGAAAGGTGCTTTGGATGATTTTGAATCAGCTATTAAAACTATCAGATACAAGATTCATCCCAAGGCCTCTGATTTGACCTAGATAGCAAGGATTGAATCCATGCTTTATTTGTGTGTTGATCAGTTATCTAATGTTACTGATGAGGTGAAGAAGCTGAGCTTGAATAAAGACGCCTCCATGGCCCAAATAGTGAACTCTAAAATCCCGCACCTATCGCTTGCAAAGGAATTAGTTCAAGCATACAAAGAATGGAAGCAGACTCAATCAGTTACTGATGAAGAGGGAAGTCCAGTGACAAGGGAGGATCATGCCTTAGATAAAGAGCCTGATTCTTCCATCTAGTTTCCCTTTTTTACTATGTTATTATGCTAAACTTTAAGGACATATGTCCTCTGACTGATGGATTAGTTACTTAACTATTTCACTAAGAGGCCATGTTTTTTGGGAGGCCTCTTGGTGCTCTGTTGCTATTTATTCAGATTGCTAAAACTTTGAAATGGTTCAGAAAAACTTTGATAGATAGATATAGTTTTGATAATTATAGTTCAGATTGTGAATGTTGTGAACAAAATTGATTTTTAGACAATTATCTGTGTAGTAATTTTTGAAGTATATGACAGGAAGGTTAATGAATCTGTGTTGTTTATGATTTTGAGCAAGGTGCCCTGTGTTGGCATATTGTTTGGCCTATTTTATATCTTTGTCAGCTGTTGCATGATATCTAAATCTTGAATTTTATCTGTTTTCTATTATCTACAGGAAAAAATTGTTTATGTTTTTCATGAAATGCCATTGTGGAAGTGACTGTGTTTCCTTCCTATTCATTACCTAGTTATATTTACTTCACAAGTTGTTTCAAAGCATATCATCAAAGAATGATATTGTTGCCTTTATAAGCTTTTTGGTTAAAAGCTAATCGATTAAATTATTTTCTCATTTCATTGAATATCATATAAGGGAGTTGTACCTGTTATAAAATTCAGAGGGAAGTGATTACAAAATACACTTACCCAACTGTTAGAAATAGTTTGTCTTTTAAGGGTGATAGAGTAAACTTAAAAGGTTATTTGTAAAAAGACAAATCTGTTCACTAAAATATTTTTGGCGACTTTGCTGGGGATCGCTTATGGTGTAGACCTGTGTTTAATGCTCTATTTTATGAATAAGTTATGTCCTACCAACTGTGATAATACCCAATTTGGAGGAGAAGCCTCCTGTTATCCAACTAGATCTTAATTTTCAAAACACTCAAGAGGATATCATTTCTGATTTGAACACTGTTGCTTGGAGTTTAAAGACCAGCTATCACCAGTATTAACAAGTTCTCCTAGTTTTAGAAGAAGAGGAAGATATAGGAGAGTGGTTAAGATGACTCCCGATTGCCCAGGAGGTACAAGTTGTTGACAGAATCGCTTAGAGGTAATAAGATAGAATAATTTTGGATTCTCGACCTTACACCAGGTCTCAGAGGAAGGAGGGTATTTTTGATACTTTCTTTGAAAGCTTGAAAAATCTTCATTTTTACTCCTCTTCCATCTTAAGACCCAAAGAAAAAAGTAGACCTTCTTCTCCTCCTAAAGCTGCCCCCAATTCTTCTTTGTCTTTTACTGTCTGGCAAGCTTTAACTTTGTCTGGTATTCAAGCACCACCTCTAGTTACAATCTTTCCAAGTACAGTTATGGCTCAGCCATGGGGTGCAGTCATTGGTCCTTTGAATTTGGGAGCTCATCATCCTCTCCCTAAAGGTATTAAATAAGTCTTACCTAAATTTTTGGGAGATGGTAAAGTTTCGGTAGATGAGCACTTGAATGCATTCAATGTAGCTACTGCCATTCTGGTAGTACAACATGAAGATGTAGCAGTAAGAATCTTCACTCAATCCCTCTCAGATGGAGCTGTGGAATGGTTTGGCCATCTGCTAGATGGATCAATCACAAATTGGCAAACCATGAAGACCGCATTCGAAGGGCGTTTTAAAGGAGCTGATGATGAACATTCTTTGCTAGCATAATTGACAAAAATGAAGAAGGAGATTCGTGAGCCAATGAGAGATTATGTGGCAAGATACAACAAAGTTATCCATAGAATCCCTATTTCCAAAAGACCAACCCCTGAAAACCAGTAGTGTTTCTTTGTAAATTCTATGCCCTCGGACATAGGATTTCACTTAAGAAGGAGTAGACCAGCTGATTTAGCTGTTGCCTAAGAACAGGCTACTGAGTTATAAGATGATCTTATTACAGCTGGGAAATGGAGAGAAGATGTTTAGAATCCTCATTCTCAACCTTCTACTTCAGCTCCTATAGATCCAGTCATTCAAAGATTATTGAATGATGTAAATGCCTTGAAAATGCAATTACCAAAACAAGGATCTTCAATCCCTTCTCCTTATCAAGATATCAGCTGAAAGCAACCTAATCAATGGCACAATAAAACTCCTCTATTGCCTCTGAATCAACCAATATTTTCCATAGAAGCCTCACCAAAAGAAGTTGTCATGTGTTCCTTTCATCTAACAACAAATCATGATGGAAATTCTTTCCCTGATATGCAAAGACATGTACAAATGGAGGCCACTAAAGATGTGTTAGGAGAATGTACTATGGAAGAGCTCCCTAAAGATAGACCTGGCGACTCTGGTTCATACTTTTTAGAATATGAATCTGACTCAGAAAGAGGAGATATTCTAGTCACCCTTGGGGATCCTGCATGTGCTATGCTTACTCAAAATCAAAAGTTTTCAAAGAACAATTCAACTCCAGCTAATCTTGTCCATAAGACTCAGGATCCTATAAGTAACGCTTCTTCTTCTAGCTATTTGACTTCTGATGTTAAGGTTGTGCAAAAATATTCTGGCTTGTCGTCTTTTGATATTGTAGAATTTTGCAAGTCTTCTACTATCCAAATCTCTCCCGTAGAATATCTGAGGGTAAACCCCAAAGAATTAGATGAATTAGTCAAATATGTGAAAGGTGACCTTGTGGACTCATCACAATCTAACCAGTATGTTGTTGACCCAATTGATCATCCAGTTGATTTTCCTACAGTTATTTCACCGTTTGTCATGAATCAGAGAAACACTACTGTCACTCCTACTCCTGAAGTGAAATATGAATTTGATGAAACTAGGAAGCCTGACCCCTTTTATATTTACCTACTCTTAAATGGCCTCAAATTGAGTAACTGCATTATAGACTCGGGGGCCTCCGATAATGTTACGCCCTCATCTGTAGCCAAGGCTTTAGGTTTAACCATGACCAAAACCTTTGGGAGGTGCTATTTAATGGATGGAAAACAAGTGCCCTTAATTGGTCAAGTTAAAGATGCTCAAGCTGTTTTAGCATCCTATCCTGATAAGAGGGTCAAGCTAACAGTTTTAGTAGCAGACATACCTGTAAGTTACGGTATGCTCTTGATTAGAACTTTCTACAGAGACATGGGTGGGGAAATAAAGATGGATTGGTCAGAAGCCATCATCCCTATTGGGAAGAAAAAGGTCAAACTGGAACCTGAAGCCAAGATAAAATACACTGTAATTCCATCTGATGATCCTAAGACACAAATTTAATTTGAAGACTGTGAATTTGGTAATTACATGATTTTCTCAGATGAAGCCCTTCCTATTTGTGAACATCGTGGTGGAAATGAAAAAATTTGGTTGATGGAATTTGATGGTAGTTGTGCTACCGCCGGTTCTGGAGCTGGTGTAGTCTTCAAGGGGCCTGATGATCAGTATATTCCTTTTTCCTACAAACTGGATTTTAAAAATACCAATAATACCGCCATATATGAGGCTTTGTTGTTAGGGTTAAGAGAAGCCAAAGCATTGGGAGTAAAGGAACTTGTTGTGAAAGGCAATGCTGAGCTTATCGTCAAACAAGTAAAGGGTCACTTTTCAGTAAAAAATGAGCATTTGAGACATTACATAAATTTGATATGGGACGAAATGGATTATTTTGAATCCTTTTCCATAGAAGCTATTCCCAAGAGTCTTAATACAAGGGCTAATTCCCTAGCTGTATCAGTGTCTCTGTTCCTTCCTCACCCTGATTTCAAAATAGGAATATATAGGGTCGAGATGATATATAGACCGACTATCCCAGATAACATTGAACACCTGCAAGTTTTTGAAGATGATACCTGGATAAAGGATTTTATGGCATGTGTAGAAGCTTTCTCTTCTATGTACTTTGAAGGAATGAATGAAGATAGCGGAGGGATAAATCCTGAATTCTTATCAGAAGAAGAAGTTGTCCAGTTGAAGAGAAACAAAATTCCCAAAGGTTTGGTTTCCTTCGAGAACTTGTTTTCTCAAAAGGATGATAGTTTCATTTCAAAAAAAAATTCTCAATCAGATGTGCAAAAGGAATATGACAAGGTGAACATTGGCTTTGTGGCTGAACCCAAGTGGATTTCTATAGGTAAAAATTTGTCTGCCCAAGAAAAGAAAAACCTCCAGATCCTGTTAACAGCCTACACTGATGTTTTTGCTTGGGATTATAGTGATCTTAAAGATTTTTGGAAAGGGAAATTTAGTCATCACATCCCTCTCAAGCCTGAATCAAAGCCTTTTAGGAAAAATCTTTGTAGTTACAATCCCAAGGTTTCATAAGTGATCTTAAAGGAGGTTGACAAGATGCTAAAAACCAGAATCATCTACCCTATCCACCATTCAACCTGGATTGTGAATATTGTCCCTGTCAGAAAAAAGAATGGAAAAATAAGGATCTGTGTAGACTTTAGGAATTTAAATCAGACCAGTCTCAAAGATAATTATGCCTTGCCCAAAATGGAACATGTATTACAGGCAGTTGTAGGGTCAGAAATGATGTCTTTTCTTGATGGGTTTTCTGGATACAATCAAGTAAGTGTAGCTGATGATGATAAATAGAAGACTGCTTTTACTACACCATGGGGAACTTTTGATTACAATAGGATTCCCTTTGGCCTGATCAATGCAGGGGCAACTTTTCAAAGGGCAATGGATTCCTCTTTTGCTGATTTGAAAAATAGAATCATAGTAATTTACCTTGATGATTTAACTGTGTACTCCAAAAGGAGGAAACATCATGTTCGGGACCTTAAATTAGTTCTGCAGAGATGTAGAGATCATGGCATATCTCTTAATCCTAAAAAATTAGTTTTTGGTGTGACTGAGGGAAAATTATTGGGACATATCGTATCTAAAGAGGGAATTAAAATTGATCCCAAAAGAGTCAAGGCTATTCAACAGATCAGTCTACCTTCAACGAGGATAGGTGTCAAATCTTTCTTCTGTCAAATTAACTTTTTGAGGGCTTTTGTCCCAGATTTTTCTGAGTTAACAAGGCACATAGTGGGAATGATGAGTGAAAAACACCCCTTTAAGTGGATAGAAGAAGGTAGGAAGGCTTTTAGAGAAATTAAGACAGTTGTGGCCAATGCCCCATCTCTAGTTTACCCACATTATAAAAAATATGTTATCATCTATTGTTACGCTTCTGATCACACATTGTCTAGAATTCTAACTCAGAAATATGCTTCAGGAAATGAAGCCCCCATCACTTTCTTGAGTACACCTTTAAAGAAGCATGAACTAAAGTATTCTCCAATTGAAAAACAAGCCTTTTCTATGGTGAAATCAGTTAAGCAGTTCAGATTCTACATCCTCCATTCTCATTCTATAGTGTTTGTCCCTGACTCAGCGGTGAAGGCACTAGTCACCCAACAAGAAATAGCCATGAACAAAAGAGCAACATGGGTGACAAAGATTCAGGAATATGATTTGATAATCAAAGCCACTAAGCTGGTTAGAGGCAGAGGTCTGTGTAAATTTATTGCAAAAAATGTTAGTCATCCTGAAAATCCAGAATCTGAAATATCTCAAGTATTATTGGTTAGTTTAACAGATTCTTGGTTCTATGACATTGCCTATTCCTTGATGTATGGAGAATGTCCACAAAGGCTATCACCTAAAGAAAGATGAACTCTGAGGCTGCAAGCTGCTAAGTATGTAATATGGCAAGGTGTGCTCTATAAAAGGGGTCTTGATGGTACATTTCTAAGATGTGTGGATAAAAGCCATCAATTGAAGTTGCTCAAGACCTTTCATGAAGAGGCCTATGGAGGCCATTTCTTGTCTACAGTAACGGCATTCAAAATCCTCCAAAATTGTTTTTATTGGCCAGGTATGTTCAAAGATGCCTATGCATTCGTCAAGAATTGCGAAAAATGTCAATTATTTTTTGGAAGACCTCAATTAGTTGCTTTACCCTTAAGACCAGTTGTGGTGAGTGAACCATTCAAGCAATGGGGTATGGATTTTATAGGCCCTGTTAGTCCTCAGTCAAGTGCAGGTCACATTTATATCTTAACAGTGACTGACTACTTCCTCTAAGTGGGTCGAGGCTATTCCAACCAAAAAGGATAATTCCCAAGTAGTTTGTGATTTTTTAAAAGATAACATCTTGATACGTTTCAGAGTAACCCAAAAGATTGTAGCAGATAATGCCACTTATTTCTCTTCGCAGGAGCTTTCCCTTTTCTATTTCGATCGTAATATTTCTCTGGCTCATTCATCTGATTATTTTCCCCAAGGAAATGGACAGGCCGAGTCAAGTAATAAAAAATTGATAATGATCATGAAAAATCTGGTAGATGATAGTGGAAAAAATTGGCATAAGAAGCTTTTTGAAGCCCTTTGAGCTGATAGAATTATGCCTAAAAGAGAAATCGGTATGGCACCCTTTGAGTTGGTGTATGGAATTGGGGCACAAGTATCAGTTCCTTTGGAACTCTCCGCAGCTAAGCTGCAAATGGCTATTAAGGATCAAACTTTCAAAGACTCCTTGGAGAAAAGAATTATGTACTTGCATAAAATAGAAGAAGAAAGAGAAGCTCTGGTAGATAAGATTACTAAGCATCAAGCTAGAGTGAAGAACATTTTTGATAGGAAAGCAAGACCCAGAAGTTTTCTGAAGGGAGATGAAGTTCTGCTATGGGACAAAAGAAAAGCTCCTAAAGGCACCCACAGTAAGTTTGAGTCACTGTGGAAAGGCCCCTTTGTTATCACTGAAGAGTTGGGAATGAATGCTTTCAAGTTGGATTATCCAGATGGAACGATCTTACCATTTTCCTATAATGGGAAAGATCTTAAATTTCTAAAGCTTTAGTCTCAGTCTCTGTGTCCTGCTATATATATTAGGTTAGGTTTGCTTCCATTTGGTGTGTCTTTCCTTTCTTGTGAGTTTTCAAAGCCCTTTTTGCAGCAATTTGTGAAACCCAGAGTAGTTGAGTTCTCTGGCTTTTGAGAAAAGCCATTCCCCAGTCAGAGCCGGTGTTAGTCCAAATCTTGTTCTTTTTCCTTAGTGTTACTTTTTCAGAGTCACCTTGTTATTTTGTGTATCTCAAGCTGCCTAAGCACTCATGTTTAAAATCCCAGTGAAAGGTCTTCCCTATGTTCCATCGTTGCTTGCTAAAGAGAGAAAAGTCTTTTGCTAACATATCTTTTGAATAGGTTTGAACAGGTTTGATTACATTTGAACACCTATGAACAACCTTGAACTCAGTTCAAGGGTGCTCAAGGATGTTCAAGCTCGTTCATATTCTTTATGAAGCGGAAGCGGGTGATTAGCATTTTCGCTAAAGGAGGTGTTTCATGATCACTAGTTACAAAACTTTGGTCGATCAAGGGTGGAAGGTTATCGGTTAAATAATTTGGATCTTTGTACCAAAGTGTTGGCGGGATATTAAGGAATGGGCTTGAACAAGGGTGAACACATACAAACATCTTTAAACTCTATTCAAGAGTGTTCAAGAGTGTTCAAGGATCTTTAAAAAATGACATGTGGCATAAACCAAGGACAGCCACCATCTTTTCAGATGTGAGCCCCACTTGAGTAAAGCTTTTAATGAAGAAGTCTTTTGGTGGCAGTTAAGTCATGTATGAGCTGTCAAATTAATGAGGAATTTGTGCGACATAAAAGTTAGCGCAAACTGGCAGTAAATGATCGCGTGTGGGAACAGTCACTTCTCTCTTCGAGACATTATTGTCTTAATTATGGGTAATTAATTACTCATTCGAGGAATTTCTTTTAAAATCCCTCCTTGGAACTCATTATTTTTGAATTGTTGTTGTTGTCTATATGCACAAAGAGTGGAGGTAAGGGTTTTTTGGAGCTCCAGTTGCAGAATTTTCCTCAGAGATTAAGGTAAGTCAGGTTGTCACTCTTCTAGTGTTTAAATTTAAAAGCTGGTGAATTTTACGGGGGTTTCTGTAGCAATTTGCAGTCTATTCCTGCAAAAATAAAGTCAGCATTTCATTTCTTTGGGAATGTGTCTAGTTTAGTCTGTGAAAATTCTATCGTAATAGACACAGACCTAGAAGGGTATGATATTGAAGGAATAGCTGATAGGCTTACTGCATGTGTTGAAGAAAATGTCCCTTCTATGGAAATTTTGAGTAGTGGGTTATGTATAGCCGCATGCTTCCCTCCTGCAATGGTTTTCCCTGAGCTTGTCCATGAATGTATTAAACATTATGACCAGCAAATTGAGTCAATTCTTAACAGAAATGGCGAAGTGTTAATGGTCGTAAATAGAGGAATTGTTGCCTCGGCTTTCCAAATCCAAGAATGGACTTTTTTAGCTTTTTCTCCAGCCCAATCTCTAGTTATGTTCAAGCCTAAAACTGATGCGAACCATACTTCCATGGCTAAGTATTGGTTGTTAAATTCCCAAAGAGGAGGTTCTCATTTGCCCAAGAAGTTAAATAGAAATCACATGCATTCGCACATTAGTGATATCATGGTAATGCTGCACAGAGTTAGAGGGTCACCCAAGGCTTCTTTGTTTGTAGACTGGCTATTCTGCTATGTAGAAATTATTTTAGAGGGCAAGCATAAGTTGGATTGGGCTGAGTTAATTACAGAATCCATGAGAGAACAGTTGAATAGTTCCAAGCATACTGGCTGTAGCTTTTATATGTCTTCTTATCTCATGTATTGCCTAGCATGTAGTAGGATATGGACTGGCATGGTTCATGAGCCTTGGATTGATGGCATGTGTGTGTTTGAATATTTCTCTATGCTTCACAAAGATAGTGTGATTCAAAATTATAGGAGAAATAATCATACTTTTATGGGAAAGCTTTTCTTTGAAATGTCTGGAGATTCGGCCAGGAGGATGAGCTCAGAAGCTCAACACTTTGTGACTAGGTTTGGAAGTTATTATATCCAATTCCCTAAGTTCTCTTATTTAAGAATTGGTGGTTTTTAGGATGCCCCTACCAAATTTCCTAGACATGCATTTGACTATTTCATTTTTTCTAAAATCTGTAGATAGCTTGCCATTGTGCTAAAACATTTCCTTCCTAGAGACCGAGGTGAAAAAATATTCCCATTGCAGCTAGGAAAGCTTTCATGTCTAACCTTTGAGGATGCCATAAGTATCAGAAGTGACCTCGGTCATTTTGATTTCAAGTACTATATAGAAAGAACAGGCTTCGATAACAAAAATTTTACTAGTGGTAGCCTGGGTTTAAGGTCTCACATGTTTCCAGTTCCCCATTTAGAGGATTTCTAGGAAGATTGTGTAAATGAATCTCAAGTCATGACCAAAAGCCATAGTAGACTCTACATCTCTCAAATTCTGTCCATGAGAATACAATTCAGCATAGAGGGAGTAATAAATGATGGTTATGATTTGATTGAGCCTAATTTCAAAAGACTTCTCGATACTGAAGAGGTAGATGTTGATTGGTCAAAGGAGGAAGGATGCTGAGTTTAAAAGCATAACATAGCATGTTCTCAAATTAACTGAGAAATGGCTACAAGTGAAAAAAGAGTAGTCCAGTCCTAAAAAGACTGGAAATAAATCTTCAATTTTATTTTCTCCCCCCATTGTTTCTAATACGCCTAAAACATCTGATAATGCAGGTTCATCTGATAAGCAGCAGAAGAAATAATCTAAAAAGAAGTCTGTTGCGGAACTTTCATCTATGGTTTCTCCTCAACGTATCACTAGGTCACGCTCCCGATCACAAAAGAAGGCAAAGATGACTCAAGAATAGATAGAGATAGTTAATCTAGAAGATGAAAAGTTTGAAGACTTGAATTATCAAATTGGTGATGATGATCAAATTGGGAAAGATCCTTTTGATCTTGAAGATGTAACCCTAGATTTAATGGATACTCATGTTAAAGTCAGTCCCCAACCGGAAACAACCAGTGACATGCCCAAATGGTTAACTTCTTTAGTCAATAAGAAGCAAAGTCTGATTCCTGTGTCCATACCAGTGCAAGATATTGTGAGTAAGTATGCTCAGAAAACCCCTGAAGCCAAGAAGGTGAAAAGCACAGCGCGCATGTTTCCTGATGCTAAGACTGGAAAGTGGACAGCCGAGGTTGCTACTTATAGGCCTAAGGAAGAGAAGCAAGATGTGGTGGTTGAGGACTTTGAAGTTACCAAAATTGAGTTGGGAACAATGGACAGAGTCAGGAAAAACCACCTATTCAAAGAAACAGCCCAACAAATGTTGATTACATCGGTGCAGGATAGAAAAGAGAAGAAAGAATTTAAACAGACCATTGTTTCACTTTCTCAGTTTATTAATGCATTTTGCAACTTTGATGCTACCCCGTTGTCTCAGTCTTCTCAAGTATTCAATCCCAATTCTGAAGAAAATAAGACTCTACTGAATCAAGTTCAAAGGGGATGAACTCTAGTTTCTTTAGTGGATGAATGGATGGCTCAAGTTCTAAATATTGGTAGACAGTATATTAAAGATTCCCATTCAATTCTTCATAACATCGAGACAACTATAGGGGAACTACAGACTCAACGTCAAGTATGGGGCACAGATGAAGAAAAGTGGGTGTTAGCAATGACCAAATTTATGGAAATCAAAATGTATGGCTTTAATAAATTCTATGTAGAAAAGTCACTTAGAGGTTCCGAGGAGTCCTACTTCTTCATACTCAGAAAAAACATCAGCTAGCATATTGCTCTGATAAGAAGTGCCATTATAGAGAATAAAGAATATGAAGCTGAAGCAAAGAAAATCCAAAAGGCTTCCCTAAAAAAGTTGAAAGTGATTCATTTCACTTATACCTACCCCTCTGTCTTTGGTGAACAAGAACTGAAAGGTGCTTTTGATGCTTTTGAATCAGCTATTAAAACTATCAGAGACAAGATTCATCCCAAGGCCTCTTATTTGACCCAGATAGCAAGGATTGAATCCATGCTTTATTTGTGTGTTGATCAGTTATCTAATGTTACTGATAAGGTGAAGAAGCTGAGCTTGAATAAAGATGCCTCCATGGCCCGAATAGTGAACTCTAAAATCCTGCACCTGTCTCTTGCAAAGGAATTAGTTCAAGCATACAAAGAATGGATGCTGACTCAATCAGTTACCGATGAAGAAGGAAGTCCAGTGACAAGCGAGGATCATGCCTTAGATAAAGAACCTAATTCTACCATCTAGTTTCCCTTTTTTACTATGTTATTATGCTAAACTTTAAGGACATGTGTCCTCTTATTGATGGATTAGTTACTTAACTATTTCACCGAGAGGCTGTGTTTTTCAGGAGGCCTCTCGGTGCTCTATTGCTATTTATTCTGATTGCTAAAACTTTGAAATGGTTCGGAAAAAATTTGATAGATAGATATAGTTTTGATAATTATAGTTCAGATTGTGAATGTTGTGAACAGAATTGATTTTCAGACAATTATCTGTGTAGTAATTTCTGAAGTATATGATAGGAAGGTTAATGAATCTATGTTTTTTATGATTTTGAGCCCTGTGTTGGCATATTGTTTGGCCTATTTTATATCTTTGTCAGCTGTTGCATGATATCTAAATCTTGAATTTTATCTATTATCTATTATCTACAGTCAAAAGTTGTTTATGTTTTTCATGAAATGCCATTGTGGAAGTGACTGTGTTTCCTTCCTATTCATTACCTAGTTATATTTACTTCACAAGTTGTTTCGAAGCATATCATCAAAGAATGATATTGTTGCCTTTATAAGCTTTCTGGTTAAAAGATAACCGATTAAATTATTTTCTCATTTCATTGAATATCATATAAGGGAGCTGTAGCTATTATAAAATTCAGAGGGAAGTGATTACAAAATACACTTACCCAACTGTTAGAAATAGTTTTTCTTTTAAGGGTGATAGAGTAAACTTAAAAGGTTATTTGTAAAAAGACAAATCAGTTCACTAACAGATATGAAGGTTGTGAGGTAGGTAAAGATACCAGTGGAGCGCTCACATGAATAGGTACACTTGGAAGAGAATTTTTTATCAAAGGAGGAGTGTAAGTAGGAATACTAGGTAGAGGAATAGAAGAAGGTCCTACACTAGTGACAATAGGTGTGAATCCTAACTCTTGAGATTCTTGAGCTAAAGGTTTAACATTCAAATTCACAAGATGAATAATACTACGTAAGAA
Organism: Thuja plicata; assembly: GCA_018584345.1. Lineage (NCBI taxonomy): Eukaryota > Viridiplantae > Streptophyta > Pinopsida > Cupressales > Cupressaceae > Thuja > Thuja plicata. The sequence goes on along the minus strand of MU224675.1, from coordinate 1,356,623 downwards.
ATTAATACCTTGATCATTATCATGGAGAAATTTCTTAAGAGCCTCTATAGCTTGGATAAAATATTGATTATGGTTTTCTTGGATAAACCAATTTCCCATTTTATCAAGTTTGGTTGAAAGGTTTTGCATTTTTTCAGGAGGAACTCTTAAAGTGTCATCTTAATCATGAGATGAGTGAGAAGAGTTATGCTCCATAAAAGGATTGGAATCATGAGTTATCAAATTGTCATCTGGGATCCTAAGGAAAGGAGAGGAAGACTCAGGATCAAAGGAACCCGTAAGTCTACGGATTCTTCTAACCGGGATACTATAAGTAGGACTAGATGTGGTAAAGCTCATACACCAATACAATGCAAATGAACTAACACAAAATCTTGATCAACAGAATTTTAAATGCAATTTTGAAAGAAAATGCAAGATCTAGCATAAACAATGTAAATCTAACACCAAAAAGAAAGAGTTATCTATCGCGGGTTCACCAAAATGTAAAGGGGGAAATCGTGTATGATGTGGGTTTGATTTTCTTAGAGTATATTGATTTCCTTAACCTTACTTTATATTTAAATGAATTATATTGATTGTGTATTGTAATTGTGATTAGGGAGAAGATAAGATGTTTCTCTTTTATTCGAAATACACAAATGGGAGATCCAAGTTGATCAACCCAAAGGAAGGGCTAATGCATAAATGAATCAACTATTTGGAAAGGAGAATAAAAAGAGAGATAACTTAACTTCTATTAATTATATGTATAGATATGATATATGATAGTAATTGAAGAAATAGGAGAAATGTACTAACCTTGAAATGTGGCAGATCAAAGAATGCTATTTTCTGAGGTCTATAGACTGTTTCTAGAAAAACTAACAATTGATCCCGAACCAGAATGCAGATACGAACAAAACCTAGAAATTTTTTTCTGTTCCAATGTCATCTTATGAAAAATGTTGACCTTGACCCACAAATGTCAACCTTGACCCAATAATGTCGACCCTGACCTACATAGGTCTGACAGAAAATTTGTTTGCGTCGTCTGAAAGAAAGCCAAAAAGGGTATCTAGATCTGGTCTCAAATCTGTTGTTCTGTACCTATACCTGCAAGAAAAAGAGATTTTTTTGTTGGGGGGGGAGGGGTTTTCCTTGGTCAAACCCCGGTTTTGGAATTAGCCTCAAATATATGTTATTGAAATTGCAGAAATAGACAAAGTAAATGCATAAATTCACCTTGCCTGAAAACTTCCTTGTGGCAGATTCAAATCCTTGAATCCACAAGTAAGCTTCAAAATATAGAATGTAGAAAGGTAGGATGTCTTCAATCTCTTTCTTGTAGATCTCTAACATGAAGTATTGAATGGGTTCTTGAATTGGAATAGGCTTGGAAGAAGGTGGATGGAGAGATCACCAAAAGGGCACTATGTAGCTTGAATCCTTCAATGGCCTCCAATGGATCTCCTTCATGAAAATGGATATTTGAATGGATGAATTCTTTCTTTTAAATCTTTCTCCTTAGCTTTTTTGAATCACCCTTGAAGATAGTTTGCTTGATGATGGTTATCGTTCATAATGCTTCAATAGAGGACTTAGAGAAAATGAGAGAGAAAGCTTCCCTTTTATATGAAATTAGGGCACAATCTTCTAAGGAGGCCTACATAGAAGGATTAAAATTACATTAAAGCCTTTAACCATAGGAGAGGACCTATATTAAATATAATTTAGGAATCAACACTTCAGAACCCGAAACAGCTGACCCAGAAGTGGGAAATACTTTTTGCAAAGGTTGACCTCCAGAAACTGTGAGACCCTGGGATCTGAACCCTGGATTAAGTTCAAGGTCAACCTTGACCTAGGTCAAGGTCAAGGTTGACCCTAACCTAGGTTAAGGTCAAGGTTGACATAGACCTAAAAGGTCGACCCTAACCCTGAAGCCCAGAATCACCAGTCTGCAGTCGAGAATGCAGAAATCAGGCTAAACAGGAGTGGAAAGAGGGGCAAAATAGGGGGGAAGCCATGTCAAGATCAGGAACCCATTCAAGGTTCTTTCCATGACCCCAAACCACTTACTTGGAAGGCTAAACATGTCTACAATGGAAGGGCTTCCATTTATTGACTATACAATTCCTCCAAGAAGAACTTGTGTTCTTAGGATTTGTGATCTCCAAGAAAAGTCTCAAAGTGGACCTTTCCAACATTGAAGCCATCCTCAATTGGCCACCTCCTACTACTCCTTCAAGGGTAAAGAGCTTCCATGGTTTAAGTAGCTTTTATAGAAAATTCATCAGAAATTTTAGTGGCATATGTGCTCCCATTATCAACACCATTAAAGGTGGAAGAAAATGTATATTTTCATGGACTAATGAAGCTAATGAGTCCTTTGAGTTGAAGAAAAATATTGTAGAGCATCCTATCCTATTTCTACTAGACTTTCATAAAGTATTCAAAGTAGAATATGATGCAAGAAATAAAGCCATTGGGGGAGTCTTGAGCCAAGAAGGGAGGCTAGTTGCTTTTTTTAGTGAGAATCTCAATGAAGCTAAAAAAAAATACTCTACTTGTGATCTTGAAATGTATGCAATGGTTTAGTCACTTAGAAAATGGAGGCATTATTTGTTTCCCAGGGATTTTGTAGTCTTTACTGATAACCATGCACTTAGCTTTCTAAACAAGCAGGAGAAACTTAATCATAGACATGTCAAGTGGATGGAGTTCTTACATTCATATACATTTTATATCAAGAATAAAGGGATTGTAAACAAAGTTGCTGATGCTCTTAGTAGGAGACACCTAACTACCCAAGCCATTCAGTTCGGGAGCATTGGGGTTCATGCCATGAAGGATATGTATGTTAAGGATGAAGATTTCAAAGAGGCTTATCATATTTGTACTGAGATGACAGACATATACCACACTAATTTCTCAGAGTTTATTGTACAAGATGGTCTTATTTTCAAGGGTAGTTCATTATGTGTCCCAAAAGGATCCATGAGAGAGAATATTATCAAAGAAAAGCACTATGGAATCCTAGATGGTCACTTTGGAGTGGAGAAAACATTGGAGCTAGTTGGAAGGTTCTAGCACTGGCCCAAATTATAGATATATGTTAGGAGTTTTGTGGAGAGTTGCTCAGTTTTCCAACAAGCCAAAGTGCATACCTCCAATGTAGGGTTATACACTCCTTTACCTATCCCTTCAAAACCTTGGGATTGAGTATGTATGGACTTTGTCCTAGGTCTTCCAAGGAGCAAGTTTGGATTTGATAGAAGTTATGTTGTAGTCAACATATTTTCAAAGATGGCCCACTTCATCCCTTGTAATACAATCCATGATGCATCCTACATGGCTGGATTGTTCTTTAGAGAAGTTGTGAGACTCCATGGACTACCACTGTCAATCATTTCAGATAGGCATCCTAAGTTCTTAGGCGATTTTTGGAGAACACTATGGAGAAAGTTAGGGACAAATGTTTCACTGTCCTCTGCATATCACCCATGGTTTGATGATTAGACATAAATTATAAATAGGTCCCTTGGAAACCTTCTGAGATGCATCACACAAGAACATGGAGCCACCTAGGATACTATCATAGCACAAGCAAAAATTCTCATTCAATGATTCAGTAAATCAGAGTATTGGTTTAACTCCATTCCAGATTGTCTATAGCACTCACCTTAGAGGGATATTGGAACTCAGGGATATCAAATACATGGACAAAAGGAGTGCACTTCCTGATGAATTTTATGAAGTGATGAAGAACATCCATGATCAAGTACAGATCAAACTCCAACATACCACTAAGAAATTAAAAGAACATGCTGAAAAAAAGAGGAGAGACCTACAATTCAAAGTGGGAGATTTAGTGATGATCCACCTTAAGAAGAAGAGACTTCCCAAAGAGAAATACACAAAGATTATGATGAGAAATCTTGGCCATTTCATGATTCTGAAGAAATGTGGAAACAATGCCTATAGAATTGATCTACCTTCTCACATTGGTTTATCACCTATTTTCAATGTTACAGATATCTATGCTTACAAAGGTGATGTTATTACTACTGATCTTGTAGATAATCCAGATCCTCCTACACTCCAACCACTCAAGTACATGCCACAAGCCACTCCTCTTGAGATTGAAAGAATCCTAGACAAGAGGGTGAAAAATAAAACTAGGAGAGGCACTTACTATGAGTACTTAGTCAAATGGAAAACTCAACCCACTAAAGATGCTACCTGGATGACCCATAAAGACATTCAGAAGATAGGTTATCCACTTGAAGCATCCTTGAGATCACTCTTGTGTGTTTTTGGTTGTGTGGGTCTATGATGTAAGGTGAAGGACCTATGGTGATTTATAAACCTAGGTTCCTGAACCATAATTAGACCATGTTAGTTTTGATGATTTTAGTGTCTAGTTAGTTGTTGGTGTTTTAAGTCCTTAGAATAGGTTCTTGTCATGTCTTGAACCTCTCCCACACCCTTGGATGTTGGTAAGGTTGGCATTTTCCCAAAATAGCAACTTTCTCATATGTTGACAAAAAGTTGTCTTTTTGAAAAATGTTGCATGAGCAACTTTTGCAAAATGTTTCTCAAAGAATGAAAACTTCATTGTAACTAACCACACCAACTTCTTGAAGCATTCAAAATTCCTAGATGATTCTATTAGTTGATATGATGCCTTCCATGAAGGTGAGAACTTACTGTGTACGGAGCTTGATGTTCAGAGAAGGAAATAGAAGAGTGTTTTGAGTTATTTTGATAGTGTACAGCCTGGTATAGATTAATCTTGTGGATCTAGTTACATTAATTTGTGATTTATTTAGTTTCTTAAGCATCACAGTTGGTTTGAAGTGTTTTTGTTAATTTTTTTTAAAGTTATAGATTTTACTTCACTCCTTGAGAAACCAAGGTTTATTGGGTCAGTCACAAAGATGTGATCCTAACTTGAGATTTATCCAGTGGATTTGCCCAGCCAATTGGAAAATACAAGTTAGGATCATGGTCTTTAAGAATCCTAAAGATTAGACACTCAATGTTAGTCCTACTATTTATGAGACTAAGCCCTAGGCTAATTATCTCTATGTAATAGCCTGGCTTTTTGGTACAGTCGCATGCATGTGTAATATGTATTTGGAAGGATCAAAATAAGAGTGGCTATAGAATATTTTTGGGTAGAGGAAGCCATCTAATTCCCTGCATTTACTCCATGAACCCACCTTCAACCACTTACTTAACAAACCAAGCCTAAACTAGCTAATTAGGCATGTGTGCTTTGTGAGAGTTCAGGGGTGTAGGAGTGGAGTGAAGTGTTAAGTCTTTGAGGGGTTTAAAAACTCCATAAAGGGTTCCTAGAAACATAATAAAATATTTTGGATCCTTCTAAAGTTGAAAGTTAAGTCCAGGAAACCCTCTAGATAGGGCTACAAGGAACCCTAGGCCATCTAGGTTTCGACTATCTTTGGGTCTACAAGACCAAATCCATTTGTGGATCCTTGACCCTTGGGGTATATTTGAAGTCTTCAATCATTTAGATTAAGAGTTCTAAGCCCCTAGTGAATATTTAGGCCATTGAGCTTAGTTTAGGGAAAGTGTCCCTAAAGAGGAAATTGCAATGTCCTACACCTTGGCTTCTAGAGTCAAGGGGGAATAGGGGAAGTGTATATGTCCCTTAGGAAAGTAAGAAGATACCCTATAAAGACATTGGTGGAGTGGGGTGTTCAATAAAAGAGTTTGAATAGTTGTTAAAGAGTTGGAGCCCATCAAGGTTTTCTAGCAGTGTTCTCTGCATCATATAAAGGCATTAGTAGTAGCCAGCCAAGGTCGACCAAGAATTATAGGATAGCCTCCTAATGTGTCTTTAGGTGAGAGGATCATAAAGTAAACATGGTAAGACAATTTTTCAAGGTCAACAACTGTATCTTCCACTACCTCGTTGGGTTTGACAGTGGAAGTGTCTGCAAGTTGCAGGATAGTGGATTTTTCCTTAAGGGTATGGATGTGGAGGTGCTGCATGATATCCTTTGGCATGACATTAATGGAAGATAATAAGGCAATCAAAGAATTTTTTTATGTCTGTCCCATTAATGGTTACTTTGACAACTGGGCTACGTGGATAAAAATAGTTGGGGACAACTATTTTGCCGAGCATGATATCAACAAGTTTATCCAAGAGATGAACTGTCTAGGGGTCCTTCCTCTTACTACCAGGATTTTTAAAGAAGTCTTCTTTTATAAACTTCCCATATGTAGGGACATCCTTTATTTCTTAAAATAGCTTCTGAACATTGATGTTCTTTAATTGGTCTAGGATGTCAAAGGTTGCATATTCTTTATGTTTAGAGTGATCATCCCGCAACCTTTGTAGAAAGGCTGGTGGAGCTAGCTATACTGGTGCTGGTAATACTGCCAGACCTACTTGAGTGGTCTCTGGAGTATTTTGAGGTAGGGGATCATCTAGAGTTACTTTAGTTATAATAGGTGGTGTGGGCAGAGTAGTGCCTGACTGTAAATGAATGTCATTGATTGCGTATGTAGGGTACTGGTTTGGATCAACTAAATAGACATTTTGATGAGGTGCTGGAGACCTATTATTAGGATTTGTTTGAGGTTGGGAAGGATTTTATTAGGCTTAGGAGGTGTTTTAGTGGCTGCAAGAGGTGGAAGAAGGGTTTGTTGTTGTGGTTGTTGTGGTGGCTGCAGGAGTCTTTGCTGCTGGTTTGGTCATTGTTGACCCTCGTGTCACTGAGGGTTTTGTTTCCAATTCCCTTATGGAGGTTTTAAATTCCCTTGGGGTTGTTTCCATTGAGGACTTGGGTAAGGTTTCCAATGAGGTTGAGGATTAGTCGAAGGAGGGTATTGATTATTCATAGGTTGTTGTCATTGATTACTATAAAATGGACCAGTAAAAGTAAGAGGGTCCCAAGGCGTACCTTGTCTTTGAGCCCATGGTCTTCATTGTGCAATGAATATTAATTTCTCATCATCTCCTTCAATTGGCTTGTAATCAGTGGGTAGGTGTGTAGTCTCCATGTTGGAAACCAACTTGCAATGACAATCTCTCTTCTTCTGTCTATAATGTGGACATAATTCTACCAGTATAGCTTCGGCCTCCTCATGCTTCTTTTTTTCCTACATTGTGTCCAACTGGGTGGCCATGTTATTGATAATGTCCTTCTTGCAGTCATAAATAAAATGTGTAATTTTTGTCTGCGAGGCTCTAGTACTAATAGTTTTGCCTGATGTGGCTCTGTATCCTCTTCCCTTCTTTGACACATCTTTTGAGTAATTGAGACAGAATTTGTTGATATCACCCCATGTAGATTGGGTGATATCTACTTTGGCCATCAGATCTAAGGCCTCACTACATCCTTCATTGATACCACATAGAAAGAGAAGTTTTTCGGACTCCTCATTAAGCTGGTGATGAGTATTTTTTTTAGGATAAACATGAATCTTGACACATAATCCTCTAGGATTTCATATTTCTTATGGGTCATCTTGAAGATTTCATCCCCTCTCATATAATTTCCCCTAAAGTATTATTTATACTTTTCTAGGATTGTTACCTTAATTTCATCCCAATTATGAACAACATCCTGACCTAAGCCCATAAACCATACTAGTGCAGACTCTTTCAGAGTTGTAGGAAACAATTGTTGGAAATTTAATATTGGGAAAGCAAGATACTGAGAGGGGGGGTGAATCAGATCTTGAACTTTAATCACTTTAAAACAAACTAATCCACAAACATATAAATATGTAATCGATCTAACATCTTGTAGCATCCATGACAGTAAATGAACAGCACAATACACAAAATTTGGTAACCCAGAAACCCAAATAGGTAAAACTAGGGTGGGGATGACACCCACAAATTCTTCACTACTACAAAAATAAAGTGTGCCTATTAGGGATACAAAACTTTGATCACAATATGCAATCTACCTGGCTAAAGGTCTTCCCCGTTAAGAGCTTTAGATCATTACAATCTACCTTGTGAAAAGATTTCAACTTACAGTAAAGTAAGCACTCTGCTAAGAGATTTAAAAAGGTCTAATAGAACCACTCTATTAAGAGATTTCACCTAATACACTTGTTAGAATGTCTCAAGATATGATCCTTCGATATGCACTCTGATGCTGATAACGGATCTCCTCTTTATAATGCATTTTCTGATCTTATAATCTGATATGTCCTTACTCTGCTGCTCACTACTCTTCTACTATGCTAGATCTATGATTCTTATCAAAACAACTCTTCACACATCTCTCATGTATGTATGCACCTTCTCTCTGTGCACTTCCAATTGCTCTTATAATTAGGGTAAGAAGCAATCTTATTATACTCTTCAAAACTGGCGAATAGATCTAGATCAATGAATCAAAAATAAAACTTATGCATCCTAGGCATTCCAATTTTTTGATTGTCTTCATGCCACACATAGGATAAAACAATTAAATGCATAATTCACTCTGTAGAGAATATTAAATGCTTCACATATGTCAGCCCAATACACCCATAAGTCAGCCCAAACACATTACCTTAAAGTTTGTGTCATATCTGACATGTATGTCAAAACTATCTTGCTTGGCACTGAAGTCTCTGGCGCTCGGCATCTATGATCTATTCTTCTTAGCAATGAATTGCTGGGTGGCTCAGCATCTACTATTTTAGCTCATCCACAGTGGTATCCGACCAAAACTTTGTGAATAAATGACTAAGTGTGGACACTGAATGATCAACAAAAACTTAGAGATTAACAATCTCCCCCTTTGATAGTTAGTGGTAAAAACACTTATCATTTCGTTTACATCCACAAAAATACCTAAGTACATACAGTACTCCCCCTTTGATCATACTTCATACTTAATATATTATCTGCATAATATACATTCCTTCAACAAAATAAAATATATATTATACCTTCGGCTCATCTATTCCTTTCTTTCCTCATCCCCCCTTGTTTTGGTCACTGGTAGATGGAGGGGTCAATTTGTACTTATCTAAGAACTGTTTATGAAGTTGAAGAATTAATGCAAATGAAATGTCCCAACTATCTTTAACAAACTTCATAATTCCCAACTTAACTTCTAGCTTAGCTACTAGACTTAACAAACTTTCTACAGTAGAGAGATGAGAGTCTCTCTTTATCAGTTCTCTGGCAGCTATGAGTTCTTTCTACATAACCTCCAGATGAGGTATTAGATTAGCCTGAATCGTAATCAATTTTTCCCTGATTCAGCCATCTTCAGCCATAATCTTGTCTAACCTCCTCTATGTATGAGTTAACTTATTGAAATGAATGGAGCTAGAGGTAGCATCCATGCTCAATGAACTTGCAGTTGACTTCATATCCAGTTGCAATTTCTCAATTAACTGCTGATTTTCTTTGGCAAAGAATGATTCATCACATAGTCTTTTGTAAAAAGAAAATACATTGTTTGCCACTTCTTCTAGAATTTCAATAAGAGAGGAAAGTTCAACTTTAAGTGTAGCTATATTTTCAGATATCTTTTCCAGTACTTTGTTCTTGAACTTTCTCTTAGACCATTGCAATAGTTTGTCATTTGCCTCGATATTATCATCAGTTACCTTTTATACAATGTAAACTAGATGTTCTAGTATAGGTGCCTGGTCATTTACATCATCCATATCAAAATCATTTACAAAAATATCTTTGATGTCATGTAGAACATGCTTTTGCTTATGTTCTCTCTTCATTTCTTCCTATCTCTTCTTCCTCTTCAAAATTTCTTGAAGGGTCTAAATATGCTCGTATGAAAAATTATCATGATCCCATTTGCAAATCACAATTACTTCATCTAATGTGACATTTAGTCTTGGTGAATTCTTCTTATTTAGCTTCCTCCTTTTGGGCTCAGGTGAGCTGTCAACCAACTCAGTTTCAATGATTTCCTTTCCTTTGTCAGTAAGCAATTTAGTTGCTGACTTCATCTTAATCAAGATTTCCTGCTGGTCAGGTGCATTCCCCATTTTGGGTCCAGTGGGGGTAGATGAAGCAGAGTGTGGTAGGTTTACCAACACTTGTATATCCTCTTGTTCTTTAGGCTTGTCTCCAGTTACTTCCATTTTGTCTCCGTTGTTTAACAATGTCTGAGAAGCCTCTAGAATAGGTCAATTTATAGTATTTACCTCTTGATCTTCTAGTTTCTCTTTCTCAGGTCCTTCTTCTTCATTTTTCTCTTCATCAACCTCAGTAGCCTTGATAGGCAATTCGATAGTTGTTTCAGCCAGCTCATCCTGATCCTCGGCATCCACATTGCTAACATTGTCCAGTGTAGTGTCAATGGGACTATCCATTATCAAGTCTGTAACTTCCTCATTACCTATTTCCTTTTGTGTTTCAGTTTCAATTTATGTTTGATCAGTGGTGATTTTCTCAGAGGCTCCTTCATCTTTTTTCTTTTCTTTTGGAAATGACAACCCAAAAATCTCTTTCCAAATTTGAGTACTTTGTTGTACTACTCCTTCAATATAATTCTTCAAAATAGCATAAGCTCTATATTTGGGTACAAACTTTTTCTTATATTGATAAAAAAAATTTGCTTTCTATTTCTTTGTCAATTGTGGGATGACTCTATCCAAAGTTGCTTCCCTAATTTGCCTTTTGGTCATCAATGCAAATTCTCATTTATTAGATAAGAAATCATAAAGTTATGTAGGGACATTGTTTCCTATCTCTATAGGTGTCAATTTGAATGTACTCATCATGTCTAATATATCTTCTTGTAACTTGACCTTATTCTCTACACTTTTCTTTTCATATTTGATAAATTTAAATCCAGATAACCCAGTTGAAATTCTAATATTCTTTCATACCTCATCAATATCTATAGGATATTTGAATGATGCTGTAGGTATGTTTCTTGGCACATTAGTCTCAGCTTCCTCATCTTTTTCATCACTCAAGATTAGTCTCCTTTTCCTTGGTCTTTTGGCAAAAATGCTCGGCACAACTTTGGTTTTGACTTGTTTCTTTTTCCCTGAGCTTCTCTCGGCAGTATTCTTCCTTGTGTATACTGATGTTCTCACCATAGGAGGTTAAATAGCTAATGCCCTGGTCCTTGGTCTATTTACAATAGGAAGGGTATCCTGAGGTTTAACTTTTCTTACTTTGGTTTCCTTGGCAACCATTGGCTATTTCCCTTTCTTCTTCTTCTTCTTCTTCTTCTTCTTCTTCTTCTTCTTCTTCTTCTTCTTCTTCTTCTTCTTCTTCTTCTTCTTCTTCTTCTTCTTCTTCTTCTTCTTCTTCTTCTTCTTCTTCTTCTTC
>MU224675.1:1281889-1304170 GCA_018584345.1 Thuja plicata | reverse complement strand
GCTCGGTAGACTCTGTCTAATGACTGATATGACATTCTGAACTCGGTAGACTCTGTCTAATGACTGATATGACATTTGTGTAACATCAAGGACAACACACAATTAAACAATTGTTTCCAACAACACACACACACACACACACACGTATCTTATAGAACCCTTCTTGTTTCATGTTGTTAACTTAAATTACTTGTTCATCATAGCCATGGGATCATCTTCCTCTTTCTTCTTTAGCTTGTGAACATTATAATCATTGGGTACTTGAACCCCTACTTGGACTAAGTCGAAGAAATATTTCTCTCTATCCTTCTCTAGGATCTTCCCCATGACATTCATGAAGAGGCAATTTTGTAGGGCCTCATTGATTCTTTCTTCTGTGGGTTCTTCATCTTCTTATGCATGGACATCATTTAAATGGGGATCTTGTTGGTTTATCCCATCACATATTTCTTCCCTATCACCTTGACCATGGTTTATATTTTGATCATCATCATGATTATGCAAGTATTTTATGTGTCCAAAGGGAAAGGCCATGTTTGGTGGCTCTTCTTCTTTTCGTCCTTCAATGGGTAAACGAGTTACAACGGGTTCTTCACTTGGGAATGGAACCTCTTGATGAAGAAAGTTCCATTTGGTAACAAGGTGTTTCTGATGTAATGGGACCTATTAAAGGCCCACATTCACTTGATTGATCAAAATTTGGTGAAAACACCTTAAAATCCTTTTGAAATTTGAAATTTTGATAAGATATAAGGATTGTAACTAGTTAAGGGTTAAAGTTGTTGGAATAGTCCCAAGGGATAACTGAGAGAGGGGGGTGTGGATCAGCTATCCATAATTTTAATTATTTTCTCCAATTAATTACATAATATCATTAAGCACATACACATTTAAGATGGCACACAATTTTGGTTACGGGGAAACCAAACTAGGTAAAAACCCCAGTGGGAATTAGCACCCACAAAGAACTGTACTTGAGTATAATAATCCCTATTAGAAGATCTTACAACCCTTTTAGAAGTTGATCTTTACAATGCAATGAGTAAAATGACTTGGTTAAGGGTCAGACCTTGTTAGGATTCTTTTACAAATAATCCTATTAGGGGTGAGAACTCACTGTCCAAAAGCTCACTGCTTAATATGGTGAAGGCTGCAACCTTCAGTAAAACAGATATACACTATATTTGAAAATGAACTATTTAAGTAGACCTACTATCTTGATCAGTTCCAATGTATTGTTTTCTTTCAATGCTTCTTCACATAGATCTTTGTCTGATGAATGAAATGACTTTACTATCCCAAAACAATCACCATTTTTTTTTGTCCTTCTTCTGTATCTTTTCTTATCATTCACACTTGGTGATCTTCAAATGAACTACTATAAGTATCTTCTCCAAGAGATATGATCTTTGTCGGATTTAGGAATCCCTTCCATGCTTCTCTTGTTGGCCAAACCAAGCATGCAACATAATTAGAACCACGTAACTCAAGCTAAATAGACACATCGCTTCACATAGTTGGTTCTAACAAAATTACCCAAACGTCATGCTTTGGATGAAACATAATTAGCGCCTTTGGTTAATTAACTTAGACTCATAACTAAACATGAATCTGAACAAACATATCCCATAGATAGATGCAACTAAATAATCAATGAAATTACTGTCGGCTTTCTAAAAATAGTCTTTTTAAACTGTGGCTGGGAAACAGACTAACATAACTCAACTATTACTGAACATCTGAATCTACGTGTATGTACATGGTATAGTAACTATGTCTGAAACATAAAAGCAACCGTGCAAGGCTTCTACATATCCATACTGAAAAGTGAATACAGTTCACTGCCATATACTATATGTTGTCATCAATGACAAACATATAGTCAACTATTTGCATAAATGCAAATCTCCAACAATCTCCCCCTTTGACATTGATGGAAAAATATGATAAAAAACACCCTCAATCAAAAAGTGTCTTCTTTCTTTCTACAATATTCTCAATATCCTCATCAAAGGTTCCTCTACATTATTGCAGCTCCTCTGACTGTGTTTTTATTTTCATGACTATATACTCCCCTAGAGTATATGCTCCCCCTTACTATATACTTCCCCTTTGACATCAATGGAAAATGATGCCAAATACAAATAAGCATAGGTACTACTCCAGAAGTAGAGTAGTCAACCACTCATAAATCACAAAGGACTGATTTATTTTCTATGAGTTCTAATCAAACTTAGGAAAGGGAATTAATCCCATCTTCTTCCTGAGATACTCAAAAGTATCTTTTGATAGAGGTTTCATGAATATGTCTTCCAACTGATCTTTTGTACTCACATAGTCCAACTTCACTTCTCCATCTACAACTTTTTCTCTTAGAAATTGATATTTTATTTCTATGTGTTTTGTCTTTGCATGCATCACAGGGTTCTTTGACATATTAATAGTGCTGGTCTTATCACAATGGATTACATTGGGATAATCAATCTCGATTCCAAAGTCTTTAATCATCTATTTGATCCATACCATTGTTGAGCAATTCAATGCGGCTACTACATACTTAGCTTCTACTGTTGACTGAGAAATACAGTTTTGCTTCTTACTTGTCCAAGTAACCAACCTCTCTCCAAGAAATACTACTCCTCTTGAGGTTCTTTTTCTGTCATCAACACAACCTGCCCAATCTGCATCTATGTACACATGAAGTTCTACATTTTCCGAGTTAGGATACCATAAACCATAGTCTATAGTTCCCTTTTAATACCTGAATATTATTTTTATTGCCATTAGGTGATTCTATTTAGGTTCATCTGCAAATCTCCCAACAATGCCAACTGCATTAGATATATTTGGTCTAGATTGAGTGAAATATATGAGTTTTTCAATCATGAACTTGTAGAGTGTTTTGTCAACTTCTGTGGAGTCATCATTTTTAGAAAGCTTGTTTCATGTTATCATAGGAGTGCTTACTGGCTTGCAGTCTTCCATCTTGAATGTCTTTAATATCTCCTTTACATATTTAGACTGATTTATGAATATACCTTTGCCTATCTTCTTTACATTTAATGCCAAAAAGTATTTTATAGGTCCAATCATGCTCATTTCAAATTCACTTTGCATCTCTTTTGAAAATTCTACACTAAGCTTGTCATTACCTCCAAAATTAATGTCATTAACAAAGATAGAAACAAGTAGTAATCCTTTAGGTGTCTCTCTGATGAATAAGTTGCAATTATTTGCTCCCTTTTTTAATCCAATATTTGTTAAGTAGCCATCAAGTCTCTCATACCATGCTCTTGGGGCATTCAAAAGTCCATATAGGGCTTTCTTTAATATGCATACCATGTCTGGTTTGTCTGAAAGTTTGAATCCTTCAGGCTACTCTATGTAGACTTCTTCCTTCAAGTCACCATTCAGGAAAGCTGACTTGACATCCATCTAATATAATTTGAATTTTTTGAATGTTGCGTAGGCCAAAAAAAACTTTATAGCTTCCAGTCTGTTGGTACTAAAAAATACAAGGTTTTTGAGTACCTTGTTAAAAATTTTGCATTTTGGCCCCCTTTGAGTACTTTTTGAACCTATTTGCCCAAATGAAATTCTGAATTTTTTCATGCATGTTAGGTTCTCATCACTATTGTTTAGACATAAGAAGACATCCCAGATTGTCAAATTTAAGTTTTGAGTCATTTAGTGATGTCTTGTTTTGAGCACTTGTTCGTTTCGCATATGCTGATTATAGTGTCACTTTGTTGTAACAAGCCTACTTTGCATTTGAATATCTTGCATCCTCTTATTTTGCATGGGTCACTGCTTTGAGAATGTTTTACATGTATGAAAAATAGCTTACGTTTTAAATCTTGAGTCATTTTGAATCCATTTGATAAGTTTTCAGTTTCCCCAAAGTTGCTCTTGCAAAACTGTCATGTTTCTCTGTTATGCCCAGATTTCCAAATAGCCTACTTTGAGGTCCTACAAGTTGTGCTCCAGTCCAAGATATTGAACAATTGAGTTTTCCCTTGTATTAAAAACTTGGAAGTGTACCTTCCCAAATATTTTCAGATTTATACCAATCCAGTTGTCCACTTTCCCAGCTTGATTCCAAATCTAAAATCTGCATATTTACTGTGTTTTAAGCTCAAGAAGTTGTAAAGTGTTGACTTTGTAGATTATTACCGGTTGATCAGTCGAGTTACAGTGTAAGATAGTTGATGTTTCATAATTCATATATGAAAGTGAACCCATATACCGGGTATCAGACTTGAAGGATCATTCTTGATGGGTTTGCGAATTCAAAATCAAATACAGTTTGTGCAGTTTCCAGTGCTGAACATAATAAAGTTTACAGAATGGACATTTTCATAAGATGAAATTTTTTTGTCTCAAAGTTTTTTTTAAGAACCAATTGTGACACCATTCCCATTGCATGTGGATGTACTACTGTGAACAATGGTGTCTACGCATTTGAAATAAATACAAAATATTTTCAAAACTTCCAAACAACATATTGCAAAAGAACTCAAAGGGAGTTTCTATGTAGCATTTGAAGAGGGTGAGGAATGATTTCAAAGAGGAGGCTGCATTATTGTACTGAAAATTCAGTGGCATCAAAGGGCTATGTATTTAAACATGGAGTCAAAAACAAGGAAAATGTAAAGAACAAAAGGGATGTCTGTGCAGATCTTCTTGGGAGTTTTAAACCTTTAGAAGCTTTCAGAAAATGTAATAGATGGGAGATGTTACCCAGCACATGGAGGAAATTTTCAAAATTTATAACATTAAAATTAGAACACTGCAAAAAGGGAAAGATTAAATCAAAATTTTGCAAACATAATTTTGTAGGAGACATAAAAATAGTCATATTGCAGAGGTATAACTTGCAATTCCACTGTTGGATCGAGCTAAATTTTGGATATGTTGTCGCAAATCAAATTATCCAGATTGTCACTAAAGTGATCTTCTAAATTTGTCTCGGTTTGCAAGATACAGTCAAATATGTGCATAACTATCTAGAGGATACATTTTTTTTGAAAATACAGAGAGGCATATATCCCACATTGACTAGGTTTTCATTTTTCTTGGTATTTTTATACTTTGGCACTTGTATAATGAAATAAGAAAGAATCCCAGAGGCTTATGGCGGGCCCCTTAGCTGGAGGGCTTACTGCACTGGTGTAACCCCCAAATTTTGGCGCCCAGATTTCAAAAATACTTTAAAACTCCAAGGAACTTAATCCCACATTCACCCTGCACCTACATTTTGAAATGTATATAAGGAAGAATTGAAACATAATTAAATGTGGAGAAGAGCTAGAGGCTATCCACGCGTAGGTGATTGGTGCCTTGATTTCCATGCCCATGACCAAAGAGAAGAAATTTTGCAGATAGGTGGCAGTGATGTCATGATAGGTGGACACGTGGCAGCTAGTCGCGAAGTCAGGAGATAAAATGAGATAACCACCAGAAATCATGAGACTTGGAGACTAACCGTCGAGTTAACCACTAGATGTTAGTTGCTAGGTCACCAAATGTTGGCAGTTAGTGGGAAAGCATCAAGAGACTTAGAGACTAACTGTAGTTTCCTAGTCACTAGATAAAAAATGCTAAGTCTCAAACATCAAGAGACTTGGAGACTAAATCTTGGTCGCCAGATCTCTAGATTAAACCATGGTTAGTGAAAATATCAAGAGACTTGGAGACAAGGAGGAAAAGATGATTGTGGTTAAAAGGTGAGTTAAAAGATCAGTTAAAGGCAGCAAATAAGAGGGTTCCACATGTCAATTTCTTGTGAGTTATGGGCAAAAAGTGCAGAAAATAAAGATTTCAAAATGGTTTAAATGATGTGTAAAGTTTAAAGGGTAAAGTGCATAGTTTGCAAAAGTATTTTATTTCAAATTTTGAAAAATGCATTCCGGGAGATGTTTGAAGATAGGGGAAATCTGATTTTTTGCAAATATGATTTGGAGGGATGCTCAGGAAATGAAGATCATATTGTTGAATAAGAATGAAATCAGATTTGCAAGAAGATACAAAATGCAAAGACATATTTTATTGCAAAATCAGATTTATTGGAGCTTTCCTGGAGGTTTTTTGAGCAGAGAATACAATCAGATTTTGAGGGATTTTCAAAGAATGAAATCAAATTTGCATAGGAGAATGAGACAAAATGAAAACATATTTTATTTTTAAAACTTATTAGAGAAGCTTTCCCAAGGGATTTTTGTAATTAGATTTTGAAATCAGATTTTCTCAGAAAGTAATCAGATTTGAAAGGCTTTTTTGTGGCAGAATAAAGGATGTTTCTCAGAGGAATACAATTAGATTTATAAGATATTGGAGACAAATGGTCAGATTTGGAGGGTCTTCTTATGGGGAAAATGATATCATATTTTATTGAAAAGACAGTTGCAGGAAAGAATCAGATTTGTGTGAAAGGGAAAGAAAAAGTCAGAAAGAGGAAAATAAATCAGAGTTTTGAAGAGACAAGAGATTCAGATTTTGAGGTCACCAATGAAGATCAGATTTACAGAAGAAAAGATGTTTATCAGACATAGTTTTTAGGGTTTCCTTTTGTTCTATATCTTCTCTTCTTTTCTTTGTTTTGGGGGTTGCTATTTTTCTTCTTTGTTGGGAGAGGGTTTCTGAGTTTGTTCAGTCTCTCTGCAACATGTTTAGCTCAGTTTCCAGTATTGGTTTCTTCTGTAAAACATTTTCTCTCTTCTATGCATACAAGGTTGTTTTGTTATCCTTTTGTCTCAGAGAAAGAGATTTTTGTAACAGTTATCCATGAATGAATTTCAGCACTGTTATTATATCATCAAATTGTCTCCATTTTTTATGAAATCATATAAACTAGGGCATCAAGGGTGTTTTAGTTTTGTCTGTTGATTGATAAAAAATAGAGTTATTTAAAGGATAACTATGATTAAGATTTGTTTTTAGATTTGTATGAGTTGGAACATCAAGGGTGTTGCTAATCTTGTCTTTCCAGTAGATGCTAGTTATGCACTCTCTATTTCCAAGGTCTCTTTCAAGGAGAGAGTTAAATTCTTTGAGTAGGAAGTTGCATATCTAAACACATAGGTGGATCAATAAGAAGAACATGATTGATATAATTTTTTTTATGTAAGACATACAAACACATCAGATAGAGTTGTTTTCCATTCATTCATGATCTCTTTGCAAGTGTATGTTTGACTATGTTGCCCATAGGATAAGGCACTAGCCTATGCAAGGTTCAAGATGTTACAAAGATCCATACATCAAATACATAATTTAAAAACCATTTCCATTTCATGCTGTTAGGAGTTAGGTTTTCTTTGGTTTTCAGACTTACTCTCTGTAAGTGAATGTTGCATATAAATTTGATAAAGTATTGAGGTCTTTGTTACCTAAGAGTCTGAAAACCATTCCACAGTTATATATCTGCAAGCTTGTAGTTTTTATAAAGGAGTCATATATGTGCAGATAAGGCAATACTTGCCTGAGTGAAGTGGAGCTTGAAGAAGAAGGAGGATCTTATCCAATCCTCATCAATTAGCCTTTCTCTTGCATAAAATAGGATTTTGCATTCAAATATACAAGTATACTGTCACATTAAGGCTGTATTGCAAGAAAAAGTGCTAACAAATTGATGACTCTGCTAGGGATCAAAAATTTTTTTATCCTAGATTGTATGGTGCAGTGCCATTCAAATATTTTAAACCAGTTTCAGTTGAGTTGAAGCCATTGAAGTCATAGAGTCATATTCTGCAAAGAGAAATATTCCTAAAATTTTTGAAAAGTGAGTCAAGTATGCTCTATTTGTCATTGCAAAGTGTCTAAAATTCCAAGTTATTTAAGAAATATTCATACAATCTCAAATGTGGTGAGTAGCGACTCTGATTTCTCTGATTTGCACTAGTGTGCAAGTTTGAAAAAAGACTACTAAGAAGGTGGAATTGCAGTGATAGAGGTAGATATTTGGGCTTTTATAACTAAGAATACAGTCAAGAGAGGAATAAAAAAAGAAACCCTATATTGGAGGTGTATGAAAGTTTTTGATTTGAAGAAGGTTAGACTGGGGTGAAGTTATCTCATCTAAATTCAAATTTTTTCCTCTAGAAAGAGGTGGCGGCTCTACAAAATTTTGAAGATGATTTGAAGGTGACTTCAAATCAAATAATTTGTAGTAGCTTTATTCATACTCCAGGTATTTTTATTTTCATTGGATAAATTCTTTTGTTCCATAAAAATCAGTTTTACATGTATCCCTATTAAGTGGTCAGCACTAAGTTAAGAGGGAAGAAAGGGGCAATTTATAGTTATTCTATCTGTCAAGATGTCACACCTATATTGGGTTAGGTTATGTAATGCTATAAATTTTGAAGGTATCCCTGGATACCCAAATCCTATTCCACCGGTAGTCAGAGATCATTTGCCTAAGTTTACTGGGTTGGGTGAGCAATCAGCTAAGGAACATATAAGAAAGTTTGCTAATTTGATAGATGATCATGACATTACACATGAGGATGTATTAATGAATTTATTTTCTATATCTCTAGTTGAAGATGCTAGAGATTGGTTTAAGCAATTACCTCATGGTTCAATAGGATCTATGGCTGCATTAGAAAATTGTTTTGTTGAGAAATATGGTAATGGGGAGGATAGTGATAATCATGATATGTCAGAATCTGAAAGCCCTTCACCAGAACTTGAACTTGTTAGTGCAAAAAATAAAGTAATAAGACAAAAGATTCAAGAAAGGGTGGTTAAAACATTACAAGAAAATATGAGCAAAAATTAGGGTGAGTCTCAATGTGATTTCCACATAAGGTTTACTGATAAGATAGAAGAGTATGATATCCCTTTTTGTCCTCAGGAGTTTGTTTGGGAAAATTTGTTTGTTGAACTTTGTTTTCCTGATTCTATAAATTTTCCAAGCTCTCAGAGGGTGGACATTATTTGTAATACTATGCAATGGATAGAGCATGAAGAAAATCTTTCTTCAAATGACATATCTGAAGTTGAATCTAGTGATATTGAATCTAAAGATGTTGAATATGAATATAGTTATGTTGATGAGGCTGAATCCAGTGATATCCAATCTAGTTATTATGGTTATAATGATGAGTCCATTCATGTTGAAGGTTTTTCTGGTTCTGATACTAATAATGAACATTGTGAGTAGCAAGACAGTGAAATTTTTTTGTGTGGATAGCAAGATGATAACTATGATGTGGATGTAAGTGTCTGTAGTTATTTCTTTGCACAAGATGATATGCTCTAAGAGATCTCACTCCATTATTCAAATGAGGAAGAAATTTTCAGCATCAAGAAAGAAAATAGTGAGGGTAAACAAGATTGTCAATCCTTGCTCAATAGTGATAAAATATCATATTTTTTAAATACTGATATTTAGAGGTATGTATCTAAAAATGATTCTCAAACTTCATACCCTATGGATATAAGTTTTTATATTTATGACATTGCCGAGGGTGTGGAAATTGACTATGAAGATGCTGATTGTGTGAGTGTTTCAGAGATAAGTATAAATAATGACAGTTGTTCACTCCATAGTGAACAAATTTTAGAATTATTATCTTATGAATATCTTAGATTTCTAGGGAAAGATAGATTTGAATCTCAACACTTCATACACATTGATTTTGACAAAGAATATGCATCAGATAGTCAAAGTTTTGATACTTATATTTTTTATTTTTCTTATACTCCTATGTCACTAGAGCACAATCAAGTTGAGTATGATATATCAGATGATGAAAGCATCAGTATTATTGCAGATTTAAGGTATAAAGAGACTCTAGATATCATTTTGAGCACTCATTGGGATAGTTGTGTAGATTGTAAATCTTTTTCAAATTCTGAATTTTCCAATGAACTATTAAAGGATAGTCCTTCAGTTGCTCAAGATTCACATGTTTATGATCAATGTGTTAATGTTTTCCCTTCCACCCACCAGCAAGTTTTAGATTTGAATGATGCTGATAATTTGCAGGAAGGTATTTATGAAGATTATGATATGAATATGGAAGTCAATGACAAGATCCAGGATGGTAATCCTTTTGAGAAAAAGAGTATGGATTATGATATGGGATTACCATTGTTTGATAGTGAAGATATTGAATCTCACTCTTTTGATTTATCTCCTCTTGTAAAAGGTCAAAATCACTTGCATAAGATCCATGATGTCAATAATGAGCTTAACCTTGACAATGAAGATATTGTTGTTCCTTATTTTTTGAAGAATGAGCCAGATCATATCCTAGGCGGTGAATGTTTTCAGTATTTGCATAAAGTTCAGCATGCTGATTTTTTCTTTAATGTGCAAACTACTGATGTGGATGGATATAATAATGCTAACCCAAGTAACCTGGTAGATTTTAAGTGTTTTATTTTCCATCCAGAAGGTGATTTTTGGAGATGTGGCATTGAGTCAAGTATTGATAATTATTGCATTGGATTTGAGTTTTTGTTAACTAATGAATGCATCATGCATATGCCACATTCTTTGAAAAATTGGTATCATTTCTATTTTAGTTCTCAAATGGATTATGATGACATTTTTTTGTCTTGAGATAGTGGACAATGGAAATAAGATAGGTCAGATGCATGGAAGTGATCATTTCAGCTTATCTCTGATTTATGAAGATGAAAACCAGGTGTATGACAGAGGTAAGAGCTGATATCAGTTTTGGGGTTCAGGCCTCTTGTGGATAATGAAGATGATATTGTATAGTTTCTTTCCTTTTCATTTGTGTGTTTGCTTTCAGTAAGAGGTTTCCCCATTTTTTGAGAAAATGAGAAAATTTTTGAGACATGTCAGTGAAAAGAGGAAAGAGAAAAGAGAAAATCTGATTTCTAGTTTTGGGGTGGTCTGCTTCTACCATGAGATTCTAAAAGTTGTCTGCATGCCCACATGGGGCACGCATCCATAGTCAGATCCACTGTTGGTACTAAAAAATACAAGGTTTTTGAGTACCTTGTTAAAAATTTTGCATTTTGGCCCCTTTTGAGTACTTTTTGAGCATATTTGCCCAAATGCAATTCTGAAGCTTTTCATGCATGTTAGGTACTCATCACTCTTTTATAGACACAAGAAGACATCCCATTTTGTCAGATTCAAGTTTTGAGTCATTTAGTGATGTCTTGTTTTGAGCACTTGTCCTTTTTGCATATGCTAATTATAGTGTTACTTTGTTGTAACAAGCCTACTTTGCATCTGAATATCTTGCATTTTCTTAGTTTTCATGGGTCACTGCTTTGGGAATGTTTTACATGTATGAAAGAGAGATTATGTTTTAAATCTTGAGTAATTTTGAATCCATTTGATAATTTTTTCAGTTTCCCCAAAGTTGGTCTTGCAAAACTGTCATGTTTCTCTGTTATGCCCAGATTTCCAAATAGCCTACTTTGAGGTCCTACAAGTTGTGCTCCAGTCCAAGATTTTGAAGAATTGAGTTTCCCTTGCATTAAAAAGCTGGAAGTGTACCTTCCCAAGGATTCTCAGATTCATACCAATTCAGTTGTCCACTTTCCCAACTTGATTCCAAATCCAAAATCTATATATTTACTGTGTTTTAAGTTCAAGAAGTTGTAAAGTGTTGACTTTGCAGATTAGTACCAATTGATCAGTTGAGTTACAATGCAAGATAGTTGATGTTTCATAATTTGTATATGAAAGTGAACCCATATCCCAGGTATCAAACTTGAAGGATCATTCTTGATGGGTTTGCGAATTCAAAATCATATACAATTTGTGCAATTTGCAGTGCTGAACAGAATAAAATTTACAAAATGGTCATTTTAATAAGATGAAATTTTTTTGTCTCAAATTGTTTTTCAAGAACCGATTGTGACACCATTCCCATTGCATGTGGATGTACTACTGTGAACAATGGTGTCTACGCATTTTAAAATAAATACAAAATATTTTCAAAACTTCCAACCAACATATTGCAAAAGAATTCAAAGGGAGTTTCTGTGTAGCATTTGAAGAGGGAAAGGAATGATTTCAAAGAGGAGGTTGCATTATTTCACTATAAATTCAATGGCATCTGAGGGTTGTGTATTGAAATGTGGAGTCAGAAACAAGGCAAATGTAAAGAACAAAAGGGATGTGTTTGCAGATCTTCTTGGGAGTTTTAAAACTTTAGAAGCTTTCAACAAATGCAATAGAGGGGAGATGATACCCAACACATGCAGGACATTTTCAACATTTAAAAAATTAAAATTAGAACACTACAAAAAGGAAAAGATTAAATAAAATTTTTGCAAACATGAATTTGCAGGAGACAGAAAAATAGTCATATTGCGAGGGGCATAACTTCCAATGCCACCGTTCGATCAAGCTAAGTGTTGGATATGTTGTCGCAAATCTAATTATCCAGATTCTCACCAGTGCGATCTTCCAAATTCTTCTTGGTTCACGAGATAGAGTTGACTGTGTGCAACACTTTCTAGAGGATAATTGTTTTTTGACAATACAGAGAGGCATATATCCCACATTGACTGGGTTTTCATTTTTCTTGGTATTTTTATACTTTGGAACTTGTATAATGAAATAAGAAAGAATACCAAAGTCTTATGATGGGCCCCTTAGCTAGATGGCTTAGTGTGCCGGTGGTACCCCCAAATTTTGGTGCCTAGATTTCAAAAATCTTTTAAAACTCCAAGCAACTTAATCCCACATTCATCCTGCACCTGCATTTTGAAATGTTTATAAGGAAGAAGTGAAACATAATGAGTTGTGAAGAAGAGCTGGAGGCTATCCACACGCAGGTGATTGGCACCTTGATTTACATGCCCATGACCAAAGGGAATAAATTTTGTAGATAGGTGGCGGTGATGACATGGCAGGTGGACACGTGGAAGCTAGTCACAAATTTGGGAGATAAAATGAGATAACCGCCAGAAATCATGAGACTTGGAGACTAACCACCAAGTTCACTGCTAGATGTTAGTCACTAGGTCACCAGATGCTGGCAGTTAGTGTGAAAACATCAAGAGACTTAGAGACTAATTGTAGTCACCCAGTCTCTATATAAAAATGCTAAGTCTCAAACATCAAGAGACGTGGAGACTAAAGATTGGTCACTAGATCTCTAGATTAAACCATGGTTAGTGAAAATATAAAGATACTTGGAGACAAGGAGGAAAATATGACTATGGTTAAAAGGTGAGTTAAAATATGAGTTAAAGGAAGCAAATAAGAGGGTACCACATGTAAATTTCTAGTGAGTTCTAGGCAAAAAGTGCAGGAAAAAAAAATTTCAAAATGATTTAAATGATGTTTAAAGTTTAAAGGGTAAAGTTCATAGTTTGCAAAAATATTTTATTTCAAATTTTGAAAAATGCATTCTGGGAGATGTTTGAAGAGATGGGATATCTAATTGTTTTCAAAAATGATTTGGAGGGATGCTCAGGAAATGAAGATCAAATTCTTGAATAAGAATGAAATCAGATTTGCAAGAAGATACAAAAAGCAAAGACATATTTTATTGCAAAATCAGATTTATTGGAGCTTTCCCGAAGGTTTTTTGAGTAGAGAATATAATCAAATTCAGAGGTATTTTTCAAAGAATGAAATTAGATTTACATAGGAGAATGAGACAAAATGAAAACATATTTTATTTTCAAAACTTATTAGAGAAGCTTTCCCAAGGGATTTTTGTAATCAGATTTTCTCATAAAGTAATCAGATTTGAAAGGTTTTTTTGTGGCAGAATAAAGGATGTTTCTTAGAGGAATACAATCAGATTTACAAGATATTGGAGACAAATGGTCAGATTTGGAGGGTCTTCTAATGGGGAAAATGATATCATATTTTATTGAAAAGATAGTTGCAGGAAAGAATCAGATTTGTTTGAAAGGGCAAGAAAAATTCAAAAAGAGGAAAATTAATCAGAGTTTTGAAGAGACAAGAGATTCATATTTTGAGGTCACCAATACAGGTCAGATTTACAGGACATGTGTTTATCTGACATATTTTTTAGGGTTTCCTTTTTTTCTATATCTTCTTTTCTTTTCTCTGCTTTGGGGGTTGTTATTTTTCTTCTTTGTTGGGAGAGGGTTTCTGAGTCTGTTCAGTCTCTCTACAACATGTTCAGTTCAGTTTATAGTATTGGTTTCTTCTGTAAAAAAATTTCTCTCTTCTATGCATACAAGGTTGTTCTGTTATCCTTTTGTCTTAGAGAAAGACATTTTTGTAATAGTTATCTATGAATGAATTTTAGCACTGTTATTATATCATCAAGTTGTCTCCATTATTTCTGAAATTATATAAACTAGGGAATCAAGTGTGTTTTAGTTTTGTCTTTTGATTGATCAACAGTAGAGTTATTTAAAGGATAACTATGATTAAGATTTGTTTTCAGATTTGTACGAGTTGGAACATCAAGGATGTTGCCAATCTTTTCTTTCCAGTGGATGCTGGTTATGTACTCTCTATTTCCAAGGTCTCTTTCAAGGAGAGAGTTAAATTATTTGAGTAGGAAGTTGCATATCTGAACACACAGGTGGATCAATAAGAAGAAGTTGATTGATAGAGTTTGTTTTATGTAAGGCACACAAACACATCAGACAAAGTTGTTTTCCATTCATTCATGATCTCTTTGCAAGTGTATGTTTGACTCTGTTGCCCATAGGATAAGGAAATTGCCTATGCAAGATTTGAGATTTTACAAATATCCATGCATCAAATACATTTAATTGAAAAACCATTTCCATTTCATACTGTTACGAGTTAGGTTTTCTCTGGTTTTCAAACTTACTCTTTGCAAGTGAATGTCACATATAAATTTGATAAAGTATTGAGGTCTTTGTTACCTAAGAGTTTGTAAACCATTCCACATTTATATGTCTACAAGCTTGTAGTTGTCATAAAGGAGTCATATATGTGCAGATAAGACAATAACCGCATGAGTGAAGTGGAGCTCAAAGAAGAAGGAGGATCTTATCCAATCCTCATCAATTAGCCTTCTCTTGCATAAAATAGGAGTTTGCATTCAAATATACAAGTATACTGTCACATTAAGGTTGTACTTCAAGAAAAAGTGCTAACACAGTCTACTCACAGGGGAAAATATATCAGAATAGTCAGTTCCTTCTATTTGTGCATATCCTTTACATACCAATCTTGCTTTATTTCTTATCACTGTACCATCTTCATTCATTTTGTTTCTGAATATCCAGTTAGTTCCACTCACACTCTTGTCACAAGGTCTAGGGACCAATTCCCATGTGTCATTCTTCATTATTTGATCGAATTCTTCTTGCATTGCACTTTGCCAATCTAAATCATTGTACGCATCTTCAACACTTAAGGGTTCAATCTATGAAAGTAAGCATACATCTTCATCAACGGTTGAAATTTTAGCTTTGGATCTTGTCAGAACTTTACTGCTCTGATCTCCAATGATATATTCTTTAGAGTGGTATTTAAATGTGTATTTTGAGATTTTAGTTGTGACACTCTCATCTGTAATCTGTGATTCTTCTTCACTTGGTTCAGGGTTATTACATGATACATCAATAAAGTCAAACATTTATTCAATAACTGTGTCTTTATTGATTTGTCTAGGTTCATCTTCTATCATAGGTTCATATTCATAATATCTCTCTTGAATCATGAACTTCTCATCAATCTTCACATGTGCACTTTCAATGTTTTTCTTCAACCTTAAATTGAAACATCTATAAGCTTTTCTCTTAGTAGAGTAACCAATAAAAATACCTTCATCACTTCTAGAATCAAATTTTCCAACACCATCGTCTCTTGATGTAGCATTTTCTTCCAAAGATTCTGAAGTACTTTACTGTAGGTACATTACCAAACCAAAGTTCATAAGGTGTTTTGTCTGCACCTGGTCTTAGTTGAATTCTGTTGATAGTATAGACTGCTCTATTGACTGCATCTCTCCAATAGGTGTGTGCAACTTTCCCTTCAATCATGATAGTGCACGCTATGTCAAGTATTATCATGATTATCCTTTCTGCAATTCCATTTTGTTGAGGGGTTTTGGGTGCACTTAGTTGTCTTTTGATCCCATGTTCTTCGCAGTACTCAAGAAACTTATCAAAGGTGAATTCTCCTCCTCTATTAGATCTCAGACATTTTATCTTTAATCTAGATTCATTTTCAACTTTAGCTTTGAATATTTTGAACTTCTCAAAAGCTTTTGATTTGTCTTTCAAGAACGCAACACACATCATCCTGGAGAAATCATCAACAAAAAAAATAAAATAACTTTCACCATAGTATGATCATGTTTGAGTAGGTCCACATAAGTTTGTATGTATTAGATCTAATTTGTTCTCTAGAGAGTTCTGTTTGCTTCTAAATGAGGTCCTCACATGTTTTCCCATTACACATTCCCTGCACATAGTATCAACTGGTCTTGCAATGCTAGGAAGGTCTCTTACTACCTTTACATTTCTTATCTTCACTATGTTGTCAAAATTGATATGACAAAGTCTTTTGTGCCAAAGCCAACTGTCATCCACTTTTGCAAAAAAACAACTTACTTCAGAGTTAAGATGAAAGACATTAACTTTGGTCTTTGAGCCTGATGCAATCATGTCTCCTTCTTTGTTGTTAATAATACATCTTTTGTTTTTTAATTTCAACCGTTATCCTTTATGTAGAAACTATCCAACACTCAATAGGTTATGATGCAAACCATCAACATACAAAACATCATCTATTTTTTTCTTTCTATCTAATGTGACAGATCCTCTACCAATGATAGGTTTGGGAGTGTTATCACCAAATCTAACCGTGCCACCTTTATACTTGTCTAGATGTACAAATATGTCTTTGTCTCCTATCATGTGATTTGAACACCCGCTATCTATGATCCATTTTGTTCTGATGTCAGCTTGTGAAACTAAAGCCAATTTTCGTGCTTTCTTTTAATCTTCAATTTCTATTTTATCAATCATTTTTTCATTATATTTAATTGCAACAAATTCAATTTCATCTTGTCCTAAATCATCATCAATTACACCATCTTCAACATGATAGCATTCCTTAGTGTATTTGGGTTTGTAATCTGATCTGTACTTCTTGACTCTTGTAGGACACTTTGATGCAAAGTGGCCAACTTTGTTACATGAAAAACATTTGAATGGTAGTTGTCCTTCATATTTTCCTTTACTTTTCCTTTCCTTCTTAGCAATCATAGCAATGATTTCTTCTAGTTTTGTATTAACTTCTTCTTTCTCATTATTGCTAGAGATACTCAAGGATTTCTTACCATGGACTGAGGTTTTTAAGGCTATTTCCATTTTAGGTTCTATCTTCATTCTTGATATCTCAAATGAAGATATTTTGCTAATCAAGGTTTCTCTTTTGAATTATTTTTAGAATCCATGGTTTCATCCAAGATTTTTATCTTGATTTCATAATATTCTATCAATGTAGTCATCAGTTTGTCTATTATATCATCCTTTGAAATTTCTCCACCATTGTTCCTAATTCCTGAGACTGCTTCATTAATCCTCTGATTGTAAACTCTGATGTTTTCTTCAGGTAGCATCTCTAAATTGTTGTATCTTTTCTTCCAATTCTTTCTACATGCATTCTTGGCTTGGATGTATCCTTCAAACATTTCTTCTAGGTATTTCAAAATTGAATATGCTTTGTCTGCCTTCTTGATCTGAAAAAATTCACTGTCAGACAGGGCACTGTTTAGGGCTTCTTTGGCAATTGCATTTTGGGTGAATAATTCCTTTTGTTTATTAGTAGATTCTTCTTCTGCAAGGTCTTTCAAGGTAGGAACATCAATTGTGTGGGTGGAAATATCATAGATCTCAAAACCAACGCACTGAAGATGTGTTATCATTTTGTTCTTCCAGTCAAGGTAATTCTCTCCATAAAACTTAGGACACTCTTTCCTGAAGTACACCATCTGATCTACCTTAAGCTATTAGGCTTTCTCTACAAGAAACTTGGCTCAGATACCAATTGTTGGAATAGTCCCAAAGGATAAATGAGAGGGGGGTGTGAATCATTTATTCGTAAGTTTAATTCTTTTCTCCAATTAATTACATAATATCATTAAGCACATACACATTTAAGATAACACACAATTTTGGTTATGGGGAAACCAAACTAGGTAAAAACCCTAGTAGGAATTAGCGCCCACAAAGAACCGTACTTGAGTATAATAATCTCTGTTAGAAGATCTTACAACCCTATTAGGAGTTGATCTTTACAATGCAACAAGTACAGTGACCTGGTTAAGGGTCGGACCCTGTTAGGAGTCTTTTACAAATAACCCTATTAGGGGTGAGGACTCATTATCCAAAAGCTCACTGCTTAATATGGTGAAGGGTGCAACCTTCAGTAAATTAGATATACACTATATCTGAAAATGAATTGTTTAAGTAGACCTACTATCTTGATCAGTTCCAATGTATTGTTTTCTCTCACTTATTCTTCACATAGATCTTTGTCTGATGAATGAAATGACTTTACTGTCCCAAAATAATTAGCATTCTACTATGTCCTTCTATCTCTTTTCTTATCATTCACACTTGGTGATCTTCAAATTAAATACTATAAGTATCATCTCCAAGAGATATGATCTTTGTCAGCTTTAGGAATCCCTTCCATTCTTCTCTTCTCAGCCAAACCAAGCACACAACATAATTAGAACCGCACAACTCAAACTGAATAGAGGCATCACTTCACATAGTCGACTCTAACAAAATTACCCAAATTTCATGCTTCAGATGAAAAATGATTAGCGCCTTTGGTTAATTAACTTAGACTCGTAACTAAACATCAATCTAAAAACACATATCCCATAGATTGAGGCAACTGAATAATCAATGAAATTATTGTCGGCTTTCTGAAAATAGTCTTGTGAAACTATGGCTGGGAAATAGACTAACATAACTCAACTATTACTAAACATCTGAATCTGTGTGTATGTACATGGTATAGTAACTATGTCTGAAACATAAAAACAACCACACAAGAATTCTACATATCCATACTGAAAAGTGATTACAGTTCATTGCCATATACTATATGTTGTCATCAATGACAAACATACAGTGAACTATTTTCATAAAGGCAAATCTCCAACAATAGTTACAAAGAACTCTGAAAAGGGTATCTAAAAAAGTTACAAAGTTTTGTCCAAGCCCTCTGGAAATGCTTTCTGTTTGTCTTTTTTTTTTCTGGGCATCACTTTAGTTCAGTCTATGCATGACTTTGCACTGGTGTAAGCGGTAACTGGAATTATAGTACACATGAATCTGCAATTGGTAGTCATGATTTTGTTGTTTATAAGAGTTGTTTCACAACTTGTAGGTGTTACTTTCCAGCGATTTAGGCGTCATTTTAACAATTGCAGGTGTAACTTAAAATTGTAAGCATAACAAGAATGTTTGCAAGCATCATTTAACTTGATGTACGCATCATTTGGCAGGAAAATTTTGTCTATTACAATTTTTAAGGATTTAAAAAGATAATTTCTGTGATCAGATCTGTGGAATTTAATTCTTGTCTAAAAATGAAGATACAAACACAACACACACACACATAAATTTTTCTTATTACTCCTAAAACACACAAAGTGTATGTTCTCGGACATTTCCACGGGTCTTGCACAAGAAATTCTTCCATGAAATCTACCTAAGGTTAATTTTGTCTTTTAAACATGGCTCTGAAAAAGGTAGCTTGCTAAATTAACTAGGTTTTAGTTAACACCTCCATTCTAAACCATCAAGAGTATCTTATACCCTCATTACAAGGGCTTCACATACGCACGAAAGTACAATTTTTCTCAATCCCGAAAGACTACTCGAGGAAGTGAAGATTCTCAACACAAGTTTGTCACTTCAACCCTTTGGGGATGAGTGCATTTGATTATAGTGGGTTGGATAGTATCAAAGATTAAGTGATTGTATCCCACTTGGGTCCTTCCCTCTCACCACCTTCATAAAGGAATTCTCGGGAGGTAGGCCATCTATGTATCTATCATGTTCATGAAAAATAAAAAATTAAATTTAGTTAAGTAAGTTTGGGAATTTGATTCACTCAAAGTGTGAAGAGCATATCCCTATTACTCTCCTTAATTCCAAACAACTCAATCACACTTGTTCATTTTTAACCTCTTGACAAGGAGATTTTTATAAATTAAAATGTGTGGTTCAATTTCTCCCTTTCTTTCTACCACCCACACTCAACACTTTTAACTTTTTAATCAACTTAGGAAAGTTGAGAGCATATGCCTAATGTTTTTTTTTAATGGACAATAATAGGTTGGCCCTATTAAGCTAGATTTAAATGAAATGCCACAATTTAATCAAAACAATCTTGCTAAGTGAAATACCTCATTCAATACTAGCAAAGGCTAGGTGCATTTTTGAGATTTTTGCTTTGTTTTTTTCTTTTTCTTACTCACCTAGTGGCTATAGTTCCCTCTACATCTCCTACAACAAGTTATTCAACACCAAAACCAAAGTGAAGAAAAACCAAAATAATTGACAACAAATTTAAGATCCTTAAATTTTTTTTGCAAATTCAAAGCTTAAGGACTTCAGATATGAAGTCAATTGAGAGAAGGAAAAAGATTTTTGTAAGGATTACTAACTTTAATGAAATATAAAATAATGCTTCCTCTTCTTCTAACCTCTTGAAAATGATAGAATTAAATGTTTCTTTTGCATTCTTGTTTAAGAGCCTTACCTCTTTGTTCTCCCTTTTGATCTTCTGTTTGGGTTTCTGAACCTTTGGATGTATGTTCATCTATAGAAAAATTAATAAAACAATATCTGTATTTTGGATTTTTTAATCTGCAACTAAAAAATCACAGAAAACTTTAAGCGTCATTTAACAGCTTATAGGTGTTATTTTGCAATGTAATAAGCGTTTCTTTTCACTGTTCTAGGCATTACTTTACCCTATGTTAAGTGTTTCTTTACTATCCAATATGCGTGAAAAGAATATGCAAAGGCATAACAAAGAACTGTAAATGCGTGAAAATAAAGGTCAAAAGTGGCAGAAAATAGTGAATAGGTGTTATTTCAAGGCTCCTAGTTGTCTCTTTACAAGAAAAGGCTTCATTATTTAGCTGATAGGCATTGAGAGAAATTAGACAAGAAGCTAGAAGGAATATTTAGGCATTGTTTCACTGTGTGTAGGTGTCATCATTTTTCTTATAGGTGTCTCTTTACCTGTAATATGCAAAATAAACACAAAATGAAGTAAAAACCTACAAAATATCAGCAAAAATAAGGATTAAAGGCCTAAAGCCCCATGGTGGCCACCATTTGTGTGTGTGATTTTTACACCTTCATGAGATTAGTTTATTTCAATCAATTCTATGGATAAATATCAACAAATTAAGCTAAGAATTGAAAGGAAATCATTAAGCATGTCATGGATCTCTATCTAAGCATGCTGATAGAAATCTCTTAGCTTAAATCTCTACTAGTGATAGACCTAGAATGAGAAATTGATTATGATAAATCCTATATTACTCGCAATTCTCTCAAATATTCTCTCAAATTCACTCAAAATGGTCTCAATTATCACTATTTTCAATGAGAATGCTATGAACGCTCGAACAAATTTTCTATTGTATAGATGCAATGTATTCGAATGTCTAGGATCTATTATGCTTATAAAATGCTCTCTATTTATAGGATTTTCCAAGGGTAGGGGGTAGAGTTAATTTATCATGGTTTAACCTTGGTGGAGTGATAAGATTTCAAATCATTTCAAATGAGGGGACAATTTAAATTATTGTCTCAAAGGTTGGGACAAGATGAGTGGAGGAAATTGCAAAGATTAAATGAGTGGTTGAGATTGCAAAGTTTGGAGTGATCCATGTTCTTTTCCTTCTCAATTCTCATTGGGTCCTCAAATTCTTGTTGAAAGATAATAGGATTTAATTAATTAAATTAGCCATATAGGGGAATAGGTTAGATTTGATTTTTTTAATTTAAACTATACAATTAATTGACTAAAATCAATTATATAGTTTGATTAATCCCTTTAGGCTTATATTTAATTAATTAATGTCATTGGTAATTGATCATTTGATTAAATTTGATTTGTCCCAATTTGATTTAATAAATTTCCATTTGATGTGATTAAGACCATTTAAATTGATTTAGAGCAATTCGATGCAAATTTGATGAAAAATGCAGATTTGATGGATTAGGAAACACCTGACAAAATTTATGTGTGTACAATATGTGTGTGTGTATATATATATATATATATATATATATATATATATATATATATATATATATATATATATA
>MU224675.1:1261809-1281839 GCA_018584345.1 Thuja plicata | reverse complement strand
TATATATATATATATATATATATATATACAAAGAGAGAGAGAGTATGATTTAGGTTAATTATATAGTTAGAATATTGATCTAATGATCAAGTCTACAAATTTCATGATCACTTGTGCAACTTTCAGCCATAAGTGCTCAACTATCAAGCCCAAGTGCGCAACTCTCTTAGAAAGTCAAATTTTAGGGTATTTTGGTGTTTCAAGGCCTAAATAGGTATGAAATCCTATTAAGGTCTTATTTTTTATTCATTTGATCTATTTTTACACTTAATATGGTTATTATACCATATATGGTACATTTTGATGCCTCCTTATGCATTTTGAAGCATTTTGAATGCCATATTAGGGTTTATGGTTGGCCAATGGACTAGGAACAACTATTGATCACATACAAACCTAATTAGATTATAATACATTTCTATGAGGGAATGTTTTATTTTTTGAGAAGACTCTAGTTACATTTATGATTTTGTTTATGGGTACCGCTGACATTTTTGTCATCTGGTCTAGGTACTAATGTGCATGTTTTGTTCTTTTCAATATACTCAATCTCTTCATCCATAGAACTAACCATTCCTAATTATCAAGTGCATTATTAACAAATTTAGGCTCAAAATAACAAATGAAACATCTAGTGTTCAATGACTTACTTCCTGTTCTCATTCCATCTTTTTTCTCTCCTATGATCTGGTTATGTGGATGGTGTGTTCTAACATAATTGGAAAGTATCGGTTCAGCTCTTCATTCATCATTCTGATCATCATTTTGATCTTCATCGCTCGGTATATTATTGTGAGAAATTTCCTTATTTTTAGTGTTTGCATCCTGATGCTCGGGTGCATTGTTTAGACGCTTGGTAGTGATACACTATTGCTTGGGCAGAGTGTTAGGTTCTTCACTGTAGACAAATTTGTTGTAATCTTTCGGTTCCTTTTTACTTTCCTCATCATTTTTCTCAGCAAATTCATCCACTTTGACATTTGCACTTACAATGATTTTTTTAGAGGATTTGATAAGACATTTATGAGCTTTGATTTTGGTAGAATAGCCTAGAAATATTCCTTTGTCACCTTTGGAGTAAAGTTTTCCATTTCTATCATCTTTCAATATATAACATTGACTTGCAAGAATTCTAAAGTAAGTTACATTTGGTGTGTGTCCATACCATAGCTCATAGGGTGTCTTTTTGGTGTCTTTCTTCAATTGAAATTTGTTCAGTGTGTAGACAGCAGTGCTAACAGCTTCTCTCCAGAATTTTTGTGTGATGTCTTTCTTAATCATCATTGTTTTGGCACAATCAACAATTGATCTGTTTCTTCTTTCAATAATCCCATTTTGCAGTGGTGTTCTCGGTGCAAAAACTTGTCTTTTAATTCCATGCTCATTACAAAAGTTATTGAATTCATTAGAGATAAATTATCCTCCTCTATCTGAAATTAGATATTTTAGTTTCTTTCCACCTTGCTTTTCAACTATATCTTTATATCATTTAAACATCTTTAATGCTTTTGATTTCTCTTTTAAGAACATAACAATCATCATTCTAGAATAATCATCACCAAATAGAATGAAGTATCTATCACCATAGTAGCTCTTTGTTCTCATTGGTCCACATAATTTAGTATGGATTAATTCTATAATAGCATTAGATGTGTAGGTCTTTTTCGTGAAACTAGACTTTGTCATTTTACCTTTTTGACAATTCTTACACATGACATGGTTGGGTTTTGACATGCTCGGTAAGTATCTTACTTTACTTTTATTACTTATCCTAACCATGTTGTCAAAATTCACATGACATAATATTTTATGCCACAACCATATGTCTTCATTTCTAGCCAATAAACAAGTGGTCTTAATATCATCAAGATAGACTAGGTTACCTTTTGTCTATTCACCAGTACCGATCAACCTTCCTAATTCATTAAAGACATTTGCCTTTTTGTTCTCAAATGCAACTCGATGACCTGTGTTATTCAGCTGTGAAACACTCAATAGATTATAGTTAAGTCCTTTCATGCAATATACATTTTCACATTTGATCAGATTATTCAACATGATGGTTCCTTTACCCTCAACTGGACAAGGTGAGTCACTACCCATTCTTATTGATCCACATTATAATATTCAAAAGTCTCAAAATTTTCCATATCTGCATTCATGTGGTGAGTACAACCACTATCAATCATCTAGACATCATTCTTTCTAACCTTAGATATGAGTGCAGTTTCTACATACCTTTCTTTTTCATCTGAATAATCTCTCATAGAAACAAATACCACCTCAATTTCTTCATCAAATTTGGTGTCAGTATTTTTAGCTTTGTTCTCAGCCAGGTAATAAGTCTTCTTGCCTTTTTCCTTGAAGTCTCAGGTATCTCTTCTATTAGATTGTCGGTTTCTTCAGTAGTCTCGTTCATCACTTCTTTCATACTTATTTTCATAAGATCTGTCATCTTTTCTCGCTTCTTTTCTCTTGTTTGGACATCTAGAAGCAAAGTGTCCAATCTCTTTACAATTAAAACACACCAATGGTAATTTACCTTTGTATCTACATTTGCCTCTCTGCAATGTTCTAGCCATTAGTGCTTCAATTTCATCAAGTTCTTCTTTATCACTATCATTTCTCATAGTGTGTTTATGACTTGATTTAATTACTTTCAGAGAATATTTGAATGCAAACTCAATAGATGGTAAGACACTATTGTCAAAGTTATTCATCTCAAATGAAATAAGTCTACCAATCAAACTATCAAGAGTAACATTGTTATTTTCTACAGCTCTCATTTCTTGTATAGAAGATACTCTAATAGCATAAACAGGCAGTAATATTCTTAGAATTTTACTTACCATTGTTTCTTCTTCAAGTTAACCTCCTACTCCCTAGATAGAATTAACAACCTCTTTGATTTTGCTATTGTATTGAGTGATGTTTTATCCTTCTTTCATTCTTAGCTCATCAAACTTTCCTCTTAGGCTTTCAGCTTTAGCCCTCATCACATTTGTATCTCCTTCATGTACTAGCTTGAGTTTGTCCCACATTTTCTTTGCAGCGGTGCATGATTTGACATCTTCAAATTTAGCATCAGAGAGTGAGGAAACAATTCTATCATCGTAGAATTTTTTTCATGATTTTCTCTCAATTGATCAACTATCAGAGGTCCAGTAGTTAACACATATTTAGTATTTAGGTACTATGTGACATCATTTCCAATACCTGATAGGTGGAGTCTTATCCTGATTTTGTAAATTTGTCATTTTTCAACTTAGGCACATCCCTTTTTCTCATCTTGTGATCTTTATCTTAGGTCATTAAACCTTCCTCTCAAACACGCAAGCTCTGATACCAATTGTTAGAATAACTGAGAGTGGGGGAGAGGGGGGGGAGGTGAATCAGTGGCCTCAAATATTAATCTGATAATTCAATCCAAAAATTTATACAACTTATATAAAACCTCTAGTTATCTTCATTCCTACAAAATTTATGCCTTTAAATAATCTTATCAAATAACTACTGCTCGGAGTATACTATTTTTCCTTTTTCTTAACCTTTACCGAATAGCAGTCTAGCCTTTACAGAATAAAAGTAAATAACCTAATGTTTACCGATCAATTCTATTTTAGTAATGTGTAAAGAAAAACATCAGAGAAATGAACCATATACACATTTGACACATGAATTTTTAACGTGGAAATATTGTTAAGGGAAAAACCACTTATGACCGGTAACCCAAAATTTTCACTCGTCTGAAGTGAGCTTAGTGAAGAGCCAACCCTATTCAAGGTTACAAACACACTGTTAAGTGCGACCTTGTTAGAGTATTTATCACTAATAGTTTATCACTTGACCTCACATTCACTATCTTGTCAACATGAAAACCTTTTGATACTCCTTGGGACGTATCTCAATATATAAAGGATGGTTAAATTCCACTCTATTAAGAGATTTTATTAATCAATGGTTAAAATAAAATAGTATATGATCTGTTCATAAATACAACTTAATCTTGCAGATGTTAAGATCTATTGTAAGATCATTATACCTTTCTAATCAATATTCTCTTTAATTCCTTTTCTCCACTTCTTTCTGCTCGGTGAATGTTGTTTCTTCTCTGTTGCTTGGTGTCTGCAAAATTATTTAGTTATGTTCTTCAGCTTGTATGATCAAGTCTGTATGAATACTTTTATCTTCACTAGAATTCTCTTCAACATCCCTCTCTTTCTTCCCCCATTTATTATGAATTACCTGTCTCTTTATTTAGACATGATTTCACTGTTTCTTGTCCTTCTTGTTTTCTTCGTTGATCACTGCTTGATCTGTAAAGCTCACAATGCTAGCTTTAGTTTTAATCCGCAAATCTCTCTTTGTTTTCTTGAATAAGACATGCTTTAAATCTCCTTCTTATCTTTATCTTTTAACTAATCGATGAAAACAAAGTAAACAATCAATTAGCTCTATCTTTAGCTCTTGCCAGCTAAGTTGGTTTGTCATATCCTACCTTCAATTCTCATTGGTCAATAATTTAGTTGTTCTCGGTGACTACTACAGATAGCTCGAGCATTAACTTTAGTTCTATTTGGTGACTACTACAGTTAGCTCGATAATGATTTCTCAGGTATCACTTGCTCGGGTAACACTGTTCGTCGATTAACACTGTCAACTTCTGTTCTCGGGGTTCACTGTCCATCGGGGTTTACTGTCACTTGGTGTGTGAATACCGATGACAAAAAATTTGTCTCTTCATATCTTTAAGTTTTGTGACAATATGAGTATGAGCTATCATACCATATCAAGTTGACATCAATGACAATACATTAACTAATTTAATGCCTTGTATTTACCTCGTGCAGCTTGATGATCATCAACTTTTCATCTTCAGACATTCAATCATTTATAGCTCATCAAGGAACCAATAAGATGTTATCTCTTGATTTTATGTGAAATGAGATAGTAAATTAGTTAATTGCTTAGTTACAATAGATGGTTAATTTATGATTAGGCAAAATAGTTAACAAGGAACATTTATTTGGTACATTAAAATGAACCTAGAGTGATGAAAGTCCATAGGAGAGGGCATGTCTTAATGAGTGTTTATCTATACCTTAATGTTTAAATGAAGCTAATATAAAGGATATCTTAGTAGATGTTTATGATTTCAATGATTAGTTATGAAGTAAAGACTTGAAATGGTAAATAAAATAATGATGATAGGTGATTGACTTATATTTTATGAGATAAGAACACATACTTTGGTACATTATGAAGAATGCAAAGCTTATAATCCAATCATGGTGAATAGGTTAAAAAATGTTTCTGAGTAGTGATGTTAGGGAACCTAAGAGGACTTAGGTTGGTTATCAATATTGCATTCAAGTATTGTAAACAAGTGGTTAATTATGTTTTAGGAACATGAAGTGTAATGATGTGTATTATTCTAGTTAACAAGAAAAAAATACTCGCATCTTTTAGAGGATTGATGGCTTGTCCTCCTAGATTCCCTCATGGGACGTAACCGATTGCAACCTTAGCATGAGGAAAAATCTCATGTTGGTTTGAGGTGCTTTGTATGGTTTGAAATATGAATTGTTATTTTATGTATGAGTTTTATTAAGTGTAAGATATGTCAACCTCTTAAGAAACTTTATTTCATAATATCTCACTTTGTATTGCAAGTGTTATAATTTGGTAACTATAATTCTGTAAGCATAAAGCCATATAGCTTGGGCCTTGGAGAGCTCTAAATTACGGTTACTCTAAAATTATTCCCTCCATAATAAAAAAAAATAAGAAAGAAAAGAGCCCAAAGTCAAAACTGATGAATTTTCATGTATCATTCATTTTTTTAAGCTTTGGAAGTTAGTTTATTTTCACTTGCAAATTACATTTTGTCATTTGTTAGTCTTTTACTTTTACTTTTTTTTTTCTCTTCTCTTCTTTTTTTTTTTTTTTTTTAAAAGTTTTCTTTGTAATTCAAAATCATTTTATTTGTTTTTTTTATAGTTTAGATTAATTTCCAATTTAGAATAGATTTCTTATATTAATTAGATTATCTTTCCACTAATTTAGATTGGTTTAGGTTAGTTTCTATTTTTAAAATTTGGATTAGCTTTTGTTTATTTAATTTAGATTAGTTTGTAACTAGTTTTTTTTACTAAGTTGTTCTTTCTTTTAATTTATATTGAGTGTTTATTTAGATTAGTATTTTGTTTCTAATTTAGATTAGTTTAGTTTTTATTTTTCGTTATTTAGATTGTCACTTTAGATTTTATTTATTTTTTACTTAAATTAGATTATTTTTAGATTATAATTTTTTGTTGATTAGAGTAGAGTAGATTTGATTGTCTATTTAGTTTAGCAAACATTTTAATTTGGTTCTTAAAATTTATGAAGCGTTTTTATTTAGTGAGAACCCAAGATAAAAATAAATAAATAAATAAATAAAATAAATAAAAAATAAAAATGTAT
The DNA here is from genome assembly GCA_018584345.1 of Thuja plicata. Lineage (NCBI taxonomy): Eukaryota > Viridiplantae > Streptophyta > Pinopsida > Cupressales > Cupressaceae > Thuja > Thuja plicata. The sequence goes on along the minus strand of MU224675.1, from coordinate 1,275,374 downwards.
CCTCTTCCCTCACCTTCGTAGATCTTGGGTGGAAGAGAAAAAATTTAACTTTTAGAGGGAAAAATTTGGTGGGCAAAGAGGTAGTCACCCTAAGGGATGACTCAAGCAGTAATTGGCTAAATTCAAGCCCTTCTGAACTACTATATAAGAGATGTGGTTGTGATTAGCGTCACAACCAACACGTGTTGATTGCACTATACCGGGAGGAAGATCTCCCTCAATACCTATGTAGTGCGTATAAATCTACATAACGTAACTTCCGTGGGATGGGAGGCCTCCATAACGACGATAATCTACCAGAAGTATAGCCACTTGAATGAAAGCCCTTACTAAAAACTTATTTTGTTAGTGGAAAAATTCTTTTGTTTATTGGTGTAGGAGGTCAAACCTCTTAAGTCATCCCACATTCTTGCTATTCTTAGTAGAGATAACAGTTTCTTGGAAAGTGATGATTTTGTCTATTTTGATCATTTTCAGTCATTTTAAGTCATTTTGAATTATTTTTATTTCTTTCTCATGTTGTTGATTTTGGCTCTTTTTAGTGTATTTAATTAAATTATTTTAACAATTTTTTTATTAATGCCTAATGTTGTCCGTAGGGAATTAATTAATGTCTGTATGTCGTAAATGAGTTTTATTTATTTATGCCTTTCAATCTTTTATTTCACATTTGATTATGTTAATATTCAAATGGCTTTTTATTTTCTCATTTTATTTTACATTTGAATTTGAATTGATTTTATTTTATAAGTCTTTTGGAATTTTGGAGGGAAATTTGCAATTAAATTTTATTATCTGGTTTTATTATATTCTTTTGGCTCATCCTTTCCCTCTAACTTTTCATTTCATGTCTGTTTATTTTTTGCGTTTCTTTTCTATTTAATGGGTCATCTTTCCTATTTTGTAGCTAACCACGATTTGAGTATCCTCCTTGTTTTCATGTTCATACTTGTTTTTCATTTATTTTTAGTGCAATTGTCATATAAAGAGCGACATTAAAAGAGGAGAAAGAAGAAAAATGAAGCATAAAGGGAAGATTGCATGTTTTCTTTTATTTTTTATGTTATTTTTATGTATATTCTTCATTGAGTGATTAGTGATGTTGACTTTGATTTAATGTTTTTTATGGTTGAGCTTACATATTATTACACTAATCGAGTTTCCCTATCGATACTTATAGTGTTTGACAACACATTTAGTTCACCTGCAAGAGAAGTTAGATCTGTTATTATATCTTGTTTTATCTACATGAAAAATTGATTTATTAGTCATAAGAGACTGTATTCTCTTCTTGGATTTTAGGGCATGACCTTTTGCAACTGTTGAGAAAGTGTCAACATATTTCCCACCAACTATAGTCTTACAGACTTCTTCAATGACAGTATTGAATATGTCATTCTCCATCTTTCTTGATTTCATTCTGATTTTGTTCAATTCATTCCATAAGGAACTAGGAACATCGTTCTTCTAGTCCTCTAACTCTTCATTTTATTTATCATTATATTGTAGAAATGCATTAATGATGTCTTTCTTCAAATCATCACGTGTCATTTCATACCTATTACCAACACTTCTAATTTCACCACTAGTCAAATAATCAAAGATAAAACTTTAATCGAAGGAATTTGAGCTAACATTAGTATTTTAACTATCCTCTTTCTTCTTAGCTTTCTTATCGACTCTTAGTTTAACTCTAAATTGTTCAATGTCGCTATCAAACTCAGTTGATTCATTACTAGAATCAATAATAGTGGGTAATTCAATAGTAATCTTCACCTTATCTTTCTTCGAAGTAACAATGGTTAGTCCAATTTGTTTTTTCTTAGAAGGCCTTCCCCCTTGCACATAATATGTAGGAAGAGATGCAATAGTTACACCGAATGGATTACTGGAAGAACTATGTGTAATCCTTCTCAACATTCTATCTCGTTGTTCTTTAGTGATTCCTTGTTCATCTTTGACCTTCCTCATAAGAATTTTAAATTTTTATCAATATATTTCTTAGACTTGTTGTAAATCTCCATATTCTTCTCTTTTGCAGTGGAAAATCTCTCCTTTGTGTCATCAGTGGGGGTTTCTAAGATAACTTTGGCATAGTCTTCAACTTATTTTTTTGTCAGCTCGTATCCAAGTAAGGGTAACCACTTATTTTTGGGTTGAACAACTTGCATGACGCACTGATCGGTAGAAACAATGAAAGTGATATCCTTTTTGTATTTTTCTATCAAAAAGGGTGGAATCTTATCTCTTTGGTGCATTTTCCTTTGCAATATTTTAAATAAATCAGTAAACCTATAATCCCTATAAGGCATTCTCCCTCTCTTAATTAACCTTTTCTCAATTTTATGTTCTATAAAGGTATCATCAAACCAAAACACTCTTCCCTCACTAGGAATATAGCTTGAGGAATATAAAATCAAGGATATGGCTAACCAACCAAAATAAAAGCATACATGTTTCTAATTGGTTTTAATTTCTCTTACATTCTCAAGAAATTGATCTTTAATTAAAGAAAAGAGGTCATAATTTGTACCTTTTATCATATGGTGAGCTGTATAGATTGCAGTAGTTGACACCAAATTTTACTAGTTTGTATAGAAAAATTTGTAGCCAATGACTTTTGCTACATACTTGAATGAAGGATCCTTTATAATACTGACTTGAGTATCCTTCTATTATGCGTAGTTCCTATTAGGTGCTTTGCATCATCATTCTTAAAAATCTTTACCTTCTGAACTTTGCCAACATCACACAAACTAGTAACGCTTCTCATTACTTTCATTGTGATCAAATAATGGTTGTCTTCGAGCCAACATAAGCTGCTATGAAAATAAATGATATCCATTCTCACCTAAGCGTCATCTTAATATAAATTAGGGAAAGCGTTGAAAACATGTAGTTTCTTTTTCTCCAATACCCTATATTCAGGTTTTACTTTTCCATCATCAAAACTTAATTCCTTTGCCTAGATATTCACAATCCTATAATGATAAAATTCTTCCAATTTGAACTTTAAATTAATGTGAACATCTTTAGTAGGAATGACACCATGAGGTATCTATGAAAACCATCGCAACATGTCATTAACTGTTGAGATACTAAGGGATAATTTGAAAATAGGATGCAACTCTTGTCTTTCATCAGCTAAAAACAGGGGCAAAATCTCCAACCATTACCATGAGTAAATTTAGGAACAACAGTAATTCAACCTTCAAATTCACAAAGAGAAATTTCTTCAAACCCTTATGATAACCCTAGCCCACCTTTCTCACTCTTCAAATCCTCAAATTAATTTATTACATGTATGAAATAAATAGTGACATATGGTATTTATCGTATAATCTTGAAGTATGAAATGCATTAAATGTGTCATAGCCCACTAACTAAACTTTTTTCTGAAAGGAATATTGGCCTGTTATTTTTCCAACCCATAGCTTCCAAAAGGAGTAGATTTTTAATTCTTTCCACTTCTCAATATAAGAGATAGATAAATATCATTTTGTCCCCCTGACTGAAAGCCATGAGGCTGCTCAACTTTTGGTGAGAGCTTATGCATTGGTTTTGGTTCTACTGATGTCCTTCTTGACCCAAATATTCTTCATTTCTTCTCTAAAATTTTTACACTTTTGATACACTTGAATGATTAGAATTATTCACAGTACAATACGTGATCAATTTGTCTGGCTAGACAGCCAATATAAGATCTCTAAGGATGTAATGGATGTAGTAACTAGTTTCAATGCTATTGGAGAACTCCCTAGCTTGAGAACCATAAAGAAGGACTTAGTTAAAAACTTGACTGATTGTTAGTGGGATAAGAGGGTTATGGCAGTAAATAACATTAAGCATCCCAATGTGAAGTTTGCATCAATGGTTCTAGGGTACAAATTCTATCATTCAAGTAGAGAAAACGCTATCTTTAGTGCCATAATTCACCCTACATATCAAATGATTAAGTAAAATATATAGTATGATGTTTATGAGATAATGAGGTTGTGTCTTATGGAGAACTTAGAAAGGATAAAGAAGGATATGAAACAAATATTCAAGTATGGATAAATGATTGTGCACATATTTTTCTACTTCATGAACTACTTTTTAGGGATTTAAAATATTATATAGAAGAAAGATATACCTATGGACCTATAGATCGATCATTACTATCTTATGTAGAAAATATTCATGACATAGAAACTAAAGGGATACTTCAAAACCTTTTAGAAGGAAATATAAAATAGATTCAAAATTCCTAGGGAGATTGGGGAGAAGTATGAGGATATAGTATGTTTCATGGTTGAAATTAATGATTTTATTGTAGAGGCAGTTGACCCAAGAACTTCTCGGATCATGCTAATGGGTTATGAAGTGGGACCTGATATCATTTAGATGCATGTGAAGTACATGATGAGTAAGCCAATTGATACAAATTAAAAAAGGTTCGACAGATAAAAAGAGAAGATCCTAGAAATACATACTAAACTGAAAAAACTTGCCATGGAGATGAAGTGATAAAAGAAGTTGAGACTATGGGTGAAAGAATGGGTTTCACTAAGGAAAGAATGACTAAAGAAATAAAGAAAAATGAAGAGAAAGAGAAAAATAAATCTAAACAACCTATCAGTATAAATGATGATGCACCTCCACCTTATATACATTTTTCTCAGATCTACTAGAAGTTCAGTGAAGGAATCAGTTAGCCCATTAGAAAAGGTAAATATTGTGAAGATAGAGGTTTGGACACATAAACCAAAGGCTACCAATCCTAAATCATTGCAAAGATAAATAAATTTCTAGATTGGAAAGTCTACACAAATTTGTGCATGCATAATCTCACACGTCAAACAATGTCCGTACACACCTGTCAATCTCACATGTACTTTTGATTAACCAGACTTTCTGAGACTTACACTATATCCACATGAAACATATGTTGACATCAATGACAAAATATGAATGTCAACACCTCAATAGAAAAAATTCCAACACCTTCTAGGTATGATAATTGTGTGGAGTAAGAAACTCATTAAAGGAAGCGTCTACCATGTGAAATAGAGGAATAAAATACCCCCACAATAAAGGAACTATAACCTTAGCGTAAATTTGAAAGCTAAAAAGTACATAATATAAAAAAGCACTATTGTTTGATCTATGCGTAACTGGTGAAAATTTTGATAAAATTTACTACAAATCTAGAAAGTGCACTGAAACTCGTTTCCAACACCTATCCATTTTAAAAATAGGGAGTCCAAATGCAAAATATATGCCCCTAGGAAGGAAAAAAATAACTTTTGACTTTGACTAAAAAAAACACATGCAAAATGTCAAAATCAGAAAACCCAACCTGCAAAAATAACTATGTATCAGAATCACCTTTCTTGTGATATCTCATTTGCCCAATAATTATATCCTATGAGCAAGTTATGAGAAAAAAACACAAGCTACCTTTTATGGAAAAAAGGTGAAACTAGTTGATGGGTTGATGCCTGTCAAATTTTGACTAACGATTGCTAATGTCAGTGGATGCACATGCAAGCATACTTTCCTGCATTGAACTTTTTTAAAAATATGCAAAACCAATTTAAAAAAAACCTATGCAGCTTTTTAAAAAGTTCAGTAAGATTTTTTTTGAAAAATTAATTAAGTTTTTGTTTTGAAAAAACTTTATTAAAAAGTCAAAATTTGTTGTTTTTTCTCAAAAATTGTGGCTTCATACTTGTATGGCCTAAAGGAAAATATTTTGTCCTAGATGCTTTGGTGACCAGAATAGGTTGAATTTTATATCAAAATTCCTGGAAACGCCATTCGAAAGTTGATGTCAAGGTCTGTTTGGGCCCAAAGAAATTTTAATATTAGAGGGATGTCGTAGATCAAAAAAAGAAAACCACAAACCTTCAAAGCTCCAAAAATATTTAAAAAAAAAATGAACATGAAGCAATAGGTTTGGAGATCTAATACCATGTAGAAGTTGTGAAAACAAACTTCACAGACCCCAAAGAACACCTACATGAAAGAAACCTATCACAAGAGAAAAATGGAGAAAAAGGCAAAATGACTATAAAAATGAGAGATTATATTACTCAAGGAGAGACTGAATAAAATACAATGAGATCAATACTTATAAAAGGAGATTGATGAAACCTTAAAGGGGTGCATTTAATTATTATAATAATTATTAAATTCCTAAAATGCATAACTAAGTTAATCTTAAGAAAGAAATAAAAGGTGACTTAATTAAAATAATTAAGTGAAATGCCTTTTACTATAATAGGCCTCCTAAAGATGAACTTAGGGAGTAGCTAAAAACAAAGTGCATGAAAGAAAAATGAAACTAGAATAATAGAAAGAAAACTTGGGGCCCAGAAAAAAAAAGCCATGTTAGTTACCTAATCCCAACCAAAGGTTTGTAAAATGGAGAAAAGGAGAACACATAGTGGAAAAAACTCCTCTTCAAAAAGATATGGAAAAAGGTATTAATTCAATGTCTCAAGAGACTGTCTCAAAAGAATAAGTAAAACCAATAGGTTCTTCTTTATCTTGATCCACCGGAATAATCTCAACTTGATTAAGAGTTTGAGGCTTCATTCCTTGATTTGTATTGTCATCTTGATCAGCTGAATCATATCCATAAAATCTAGATTCTCTCTGATTGCATTCATCCACCTTAAAATTTTCATTCTCAACTATCTTTCTTAATGCATTACTATAACACCTATATGTGTTTCTTTTTGGTAAATAACCAAGAAATATTCCTTCATCACATTTAGCATCAAACTTTTCTAAATCTTCATCTCTTTTGATATAACATTTAATTCCAAATATTTTGAAATATCTCACAGTAGGAACATTTCCATACCATAATTCAATGTGTAAACTACAATACTTATAGCTTCTCTCCAATAAACATGTAAAACATTTCCTTTAATCATCATTGTCCTTGTAGTTTCTCGAATGGTTCTATTCTTCCTCTCTACCACACCATTTCACTATGGGGTCCATAGAGTAGACATATGTCTCTTTATTCCATTCTCTTCAAAAAAATGCATTAAACTCTATAGATGTGAATTTACCACCTCTATCATATATCATAAACTCTCTCTCTCTCTCTCTCTCTCTCTCTCTCTCTCTCTCTCTCTCTCTCTCTCTCTCTCTCTCTCTCTCTCTCTCTCTCTCTCTCAAACATAGCCTTGAAACTATTAAATTTTTTTAGGGCTTCATATTTCTCCCTCAAGAAAGTAACACATTCCATCCTTAAATAATCATCAATAAATAACATTATATATCTATCGCCTTGAGAACCTATAGTCCTAGATCGACCACATAAAGTAGTATGCACAAGATCTAACGATGCTTTAGAAGAATATCTTTTTTCTCTTGAAATTATATCTAGTATTCTTACCCATTTAATATTCCTTACATAGAATTAGCAGGTTTCAACAACATGAGAATATATCTCACAGCTTGAGCAGTACTTATCTTGGCAATATTATAAAAATTTAGATGATACAAACTTTTATGACATAACCAAATTTGAGCAATCAAATATCTATTCTCAGCACTATTAAAATGAAATATATTACCTTTAGTTTTTTACTTGATGCAATCTCATTTCTAGAACTTTCCAATACTCTACATTTTCCATTCTAGAATTGTAGATCATAACCATTGTCAACTAGTTGTCCATCACTTAAAATATTATTCCTTAGACCTTCAACATATAATACATCATAAGTATTATTCTTACCATCAAGATTAATAGATCCTCTATCATGGATTGGACAAGGAGTGTCATCACCAAATCTTACAACACCACCATCATACCTCTCCAAACTCCCAAACTTTCTCTTATAACCTATCATATGATGTGACCATCCACTATCAATCACTCATTGATCTTTCTTCTCAACTTGTTTGGCCAAATCTCTTTCCACATTCATGAAACTTGTAGAGTTAGGATCATATTCTTCCTTGATAGAAATAAATACCCATTCATCATATTTTGAACCACCTTCAATATATTCATCACCTGTCACACCTTCATCAATAGAATAGTCACATTTCTTCTGACATTTTGGTTGAAATTTCCTAGTTTTAAGCTTAGGATCTCTATTTAGACACCTTGACGCAAAATAACCTATCTTTTTTGCAAGATAAAAATTTAAGAGAGAATTTTCTTTCATACTTACCAGTACCTTTGGGAAATCTCTTCGCAATAATGGCTTCAATATCTTCTGATTTACACTATTCTTCTTCAATCTCTTCAATCTTTTTTGCATATCTAGGTACTCTTTTATAAATTTATCCTGGATCATATATCTTCTTATCCTTATAAATAGTAGCTTTGAATGTAGAGTCAAATTTGGGAAGGGCATCACCAAATTTACCAATTTCAAAAGCTAAAATCTTACCAATCACATGTCCCTTATCACATTTTTCATGGTTCTGATCTCCTCAATAACAAAAAATTGTGTTTACAGGAAGGAGGGAAGGATCTAAGCACTTCAAAAACAATCTCTGGTTCATCCAACTATCTACCAAAACATATGATACTACACACAGGCTCATTCACCTTCTACATGTAAGTAGTAATATTCTCATCTTTTCTCATCCTCAATGACTCATATTTCACTTTTAGGTTTTGCAAATTTGCAAGCTTCACATAAGTGTCACCTTCATACAATGTTTCCAATTTATTCTAGATCTCATGATTGTCTTTAGTTCCATAACACATGTCATCCCAATATCAGTCAAGGAACTCAATAATGATTCCTTAGCTCTAATGTTATATTCAACTTTCTTCTTGTCAATAGGAGTAGAAGTAGCAAGATTTGAATGACGAACATACTATATCTCAATAATATTTCAATAGTATTCAACAATGCATCTCAAATGACGTTCCATTCAACATTTCTATAGAGTGTAATTTGTACCATCAAATCTCAGACTATCCTCATTAAAATTTGTCATCACAAATCACCTCAAGCAATTAATATTCCCAAAGAGGAACTAGGGTCTGATACTAATTGATGGAAATATGGAAGCACATAAATTAGAGGGGGGAGGGGGTGAATCAGATGTGCCTAAAACTATATAATTTAAACAAAACCTTAACTTTAACTTTAGATAAGATAAATGAATAATGAAGCACAAATCTACAACACATCAAATATAAATAACACCAAGTTTTCTATCATGGAAACCCAGTCAAGGGAAAAGCTATGGTGGGGATGAAATCAAAAGATGATGTACAATAATAAAATCACTATACCCTGTTAAGAGAATTAGAACTAGAATGCACTGCATTCAGGCACACTACCTATAGATCACTTCTAGAATACAAAAGGATTACTACTCAGGGAAGGCTCACTGCCTTACAAATATATAGATAGAAATCTAAATATCATAAAATGTACATTAGCATTTTCAACATGCTTTGATCAGTTCCATCAAAGTACATTTACAACTTTATTTTCCACACTAGATCACTTCCTTCAAAATATATAATCAGTATTCACACATTTCATTCTCATCTATTCTTTTCAAAAACTCTCTCATACGATCCAAAAATGAATACAATTAAATTTATACATCTAATGAACTCATTCTTCAAAGGTCAACCAGACACCTAATTATTAAAAATATAATGTCTCTCAATTACATATTGAATGTGAACCAATGAATTTTGGTTAATAAATAATACGAATCAATAACACCATTCTCAAACACGCTAAGCATCTAATAGTCACGCCTCAAACATCTGCAACATGCTACACCACCAAGTCAACCAAGAACATGAATAACATGAAATCACCAACCAGAAATCATCAAATCTGATCACCTTGATCAATGCAAACCAGAAACACAATAGGAGCATAACCTAGAAACATCCAAAAGAATCATGAATTACCATAGGAACATCCACAGTTACTCAAATCACTAGAATCATCATCATCATCATACCAAACCTAGTAACACCAATAGCAATGACTTTCAATCAAGAAAATATCTTGCAAACCTCAAAATCATGAACCAATTGAGTTGAGGAAAAACATCAATATCCCAAACACACTACACAGATCCAAATATGAAAATATTTCAATGTGGAGCGCTATGGATCAAAATATTGTCACACTATCACCAATGAGCATCCAAAATACTAGTGTTAACATCAAAACCCATAACTTTCTCAAATAATCATGCAAACCTTTGAAAGGTTAAAAAAATCAACTACAAACATCCCTCTACACAATGTACACCTCCGCAGATAGTGATCTTCAACACACTGTCAATACCAAATTGAACAACTCACTGAACATCACAAGAACACTATCTCAAATAGAAAAAAATATGTTGACATCAATGAAAGCACATATATGTTGGCATATTGCAAAATTTGGATGATGGTTGTGTTGGAATTACTATCAACATATTAGAAGGATTGATCAGAGGAAGTAATGAAAAGATTTATTTTCTTTTTGCTAACTTAACTATTGCAGGTTAGCCAACAAAACAAGATGATAAAAGGTATGGAGAGAATCAAATATTGCAAACATGAAGTTGGTAAAGTAGAGGAAACATGTGTTGATATCTAAAATTACTTATAGATATACATCCTATGGGAAGCTTAGTGAATGTGGGACCTTATGAAATTTTCATTGAGAAACCTCTAGGATTTTAGAAACTGCCTCTTCATATAATGTAGAGGGAAAAGGGGAAGAAGTGTTACTAAACTACTTTGAGGCGATACGCCAAATTTTTGTAACACTTTAAATTTTAAATGCACATAATATTATGAGAAATGGAATCTCAAGGAAACTTTACCACTAGTTATGCATTTCAGAACAGATGCAGACATATAAAAAACCCTTCAATAAAAAACACAGTGAAATACATAATGATAAGTACATAACCGAGAAGCTTATAGCATAATCTATCCATCAAGATGAAATATGCATGCACTAAAGTAAGAAAAATAACACATAAACATATATGACTAATGAATCTTGAATACACCGAAGGGTTAGAAGCATGATTTATTATATTAATTATTGATTCAATTGTAACAAATATAGTTTAAGGCTTGAAAAATGTGGCTATTCATGTATCTATCAGAGTCCTCTATTCTATACTAATAATATTTTACAATACAAAGCTTAGCCTTATATAAGATAGGGCATTGCCTTACATAACCGTAACACAATAGTAGTTGTAAAAATTGTGATGCGTCCCATTCTGTGAAGCCAAGGAGCTGAAATTTTCATTACTGGCACGTGAGAGAACAACATCTAGCCCTTAGTCTACAAACATGATCTGAATCTTCATTATATCACTCGACTACCAAGATGTCAAATCTTTGTTAATCTTCTCAACTATCACCCGAGATCAGATTCACCTTTAATTCACCCAAATACTTCATAAGAAAATCTCTAACTAAAAGAAAATCAATCTTGTAGACACCAGACACATGGAATCCCTTCACTCTAGCGGAGAGATGACATGTGGCAGATAGGCACAAACTCTCCTTCCAAATAGAGACTAAAATATCTAAAAAGCCCACAATACAACCACATGGCTTACTGCGTAGCAAGAACATAACTTTGAGTAGAACATGAGCCCACTAGTAAAAGGAATAGAGGCTAGCAATTTAATAAAACACATGGAACTCAAGTGGAGACTTTCATCAAAAATAAAAAGAAGCTTTACCCAAAAATGTGTCGTGCCGAAAGGTGGCAAGAATTTATAGCCACAGAGCTTTTGATGAAATAAAAGGTTGCATGCGTTAATATGCACGTCATGATGACAAGTGGCATGTATGTGTTACTCCTTAATAAAAAATCATCATGAAGGGAAAAATGAAGCCTTAGAAAAAAATTTCTAACTCCGTGACATTGTGAATTTTAATTCACATCTCTAGTGACTATTAGGGGAATCCTTCCTATGGGATGATAATTCATCAAAATTTTGGCTTTGCTAATCCAAACCTTAACTTCTCAATCCAAAGAGGCTATCAATGACAATTTTCAAGGGGAGCCACTCTTTATTCAATGAAAAAACCTAGATCTTCCAGCATTCGGCATCCTGATCTAGCTCGATCAACTCTTGGAAAGACGATGAGTTGACGTCCTTGAAATCAGTCTCCAAAAGAATTTGAAGCCGGATGAGTGGATGAAGAAACTTTTCAAATTGATTAACCTCTAGATTTTCTTTGATCTACTAGAGATTTTTCTGGCTGAACTATTGATCAATTAAGGGAACCAAATCATCACGATACATCACAGACTCATATGTGTTAATAGGGGATGAAAAACCATATTTTTTTATCTCTTAGAATTTCCCCTTCACTATTGCAACCATGGAGTCTAGATTAGAAAATGTAGCATGAGTCCAAATAGTGTCCTTCTAGTAGTTGATGATTACATTGGTGTGTCTCACTGCCTCCTTGTGTTCCATGAACCCAACTCAGGAGATATCTTGATCTGATACAACATATATCCAAATTGTAAGCTATTGTGCACTTGGAATTTTGGGCTCGACAAAATTGGAAAACCTGGCAATGATGGGTTTAACCTCAATGCATAAAGAATGGGCCCCTTCATGAATCAGATGGTAGGTTTGAAAGAATAAACAAATTGTTTAAAATTTTCCCATTCAGAAGAAAGAATCTCTTCAGAAACTTGAAAAATATATGCATGAGGTGGAGGTAGCACAAGAGAATTCTCAAATAGAAATTTATTTTCTTCCTCCTCCAGAATTAAATTTTTTGCAAATTCATTTTCCTATTGTTTCACTTCGCTCAATTTATTTTGAAGAGCATCTATTTCCACACTCTTCTCTTGCATCTATTTTCTACTTAGAGATAGTCAGAGCCTCCTCTAGAATAATATTTTATTCCTCTTCCTTAGATAGTGTGAGGCCTACCCCAGTCTGACATAATCTTAACACTATTTCTCATTCATATGTTCTCTTGTCGATTCAGATTTTGTTATAGTTGGACTATTGGGAAGCATGAATTCTTTATGGATCTGTTGAATCCTTTTCTTGTAAAAAACACCTGATTATGTAATCAGGGACTCTATTAGATACTTTGTGTGAGTGATGCAGACTTCTGTTTAAGACTTAGTTTTGATGGTTTTGTATATTAGATTAGTATGTGGATGTTAGATGAAATCAAGATTCAGATTTATTAAGAGTGTGTTTATGCATATGGAATAGACATGTATATATTGTTAAGTTCAATAAATCTTTGTTGCAAGTGTGAGTGAATGTATGTTCAACTTACATTATGTATTCTATTATTTTATGTGTTGATTTATTGGACGTACAGATGGGTGCAATGAGTGTGCAGGAAAGTTGACCATGGTACTAATCGGGGATTCAGGAATGGACCTATGTGAAAATTGTGATGCTAAGGCCCTGTCTATATAAAGAGACATGGACCTCATTGTATTGTCATTTTATTCATAAAAGTGTGGTGTATGATTGTAATTTATTTAATTAAGTAAATGTGTAATAAGTCATGCTCATGTGAAATTGTTGTGTCACTTGACACATGTGTACTCTATGTGTTG
>MU224675.1:1235137-1260887 GCA_018584345.1 Thuja plicata | reverse complement strand
TGATAAGTTGAGACACCAGGAGTGTAGAGTCTCCAAGTGTGGAGGGATAAACATGGGTATATGGGTGCCCATGATGCCAAGAAAGGTAAATTTACTCTAGTTTCCGTTGAAGGGCATGGAGGTGAAGCGTAGAAATCTATTCATGAGTCCATGTGTGGCCATGGAATAGGATTATATTTGTGGTACTTAGGAATGTTGAGTCCATGTGTGGCCCATTCCTAGTGTACGTATTTTGTATTATTAGCTTTCTCCTCCTGGGCTAGTACACTATCACCCCACATTTGGAGAAGGTTTCTTGGAGACCTTCTTTTTGTTAAACCTTGGGAGGGAATTTATTGATGATTTATTGTTGGTTTCGTTATTGTGAATAGTTGGTTGTATGTATGTCTCCCATTCATTTCTGGATCCCCTAGCTTGGGGGTGGCCTTGCAAAGGCCTAGGTTGGGAGGTGAGCCTCCATGGTCAACCTTGATGTTATTTCAGGTCCTGAGAAAGCTCCTGGATATGTAGCTGGTGTCTTGGAATCTTTGTTGTAACCCCCTTCTCAAAAGTCACTTTGGTTAAAGTTCTTCTTGAAACATTTTAAAGGAATTGGAAATTTATAATTCCCTTGTTTTAAGGTTAATGTATTTTGAAGGAATTGTATTCACTATTTCCTTGTAATAAAAGAGAAAGAAATTGTTCTATATTCTTGTATGATTAATTGCATTATTGGCTACTTCAGAATTAGTATTATTTTGACCTATTAAAGTGATAAGAAAATAAATCTTAAGGATTATAACTTTATTATTGTTGTTGAAATCATATATCAAACTTTCTATTAGTTTAATCTGTGAAATATGTAAAGGTATTGAAAATATTTCATCTCTTATAGTTCTTATTACATGTTTAAATGAATATTTATGTTCTTTTGGTTAAGTTTTTAATGCCCTGATTTTGGGGCATGACAGATAGTTTTCCATTCAAGCATTTAAGCTCTCTTTCTCTTGTGCTATGTTCTTGGCTTAGGAGACCCAACACAATGCATATCTCTTTAACAAGGTGTTCATTCTCCATTGACACCACCTTCAATTTAGCTTTAAGCGGTGTGATATTGGGGATGTTTTCCTGTAATAGGAGGAGCTCATTTTATTTCTCTTGCACCTTCTTTAAATTCTCTACCTTTTCTTCTTTCTCTTTCTACAATTGTGTCTCTATATCTCATACTTGAAATTATAGTCCATTATTTTCTACTGCCTCTTGCTACATAAATGTTTAGAGTTGTGTGATTTCTTCCTCCAGGGACTTCTCTCTTAGGGAGAGGTGATCGTTTGTTTCTTTTAATCTCTCCCTCTTGGTGGAATTTTTATCTATCCTACGTGCCTTCATATAATCAGAGGAGATGATCCTCTAAGACTCCTTAGCTAGCACTATTCTATCCTCTAGCTGTGTAGATTCCAAATTTACACCTACAACTTGACCTGCATAATCATCCTATCCCATTTCACCAATTGGATTTATTACTTTTGGTGTGAGGGAGGTGACCATCAGATGGTGGGCTTCCTCATTAGAAAGAAATTTCACAATGGACTTTGTAGGTTTTTGTGCATTCTTTGACTTTCTCTTCTGCAATCTCTAAGATTGGGAAAACTTAGCAGAACTTTCTTGTTGCTGTAAATCCATGTATGATGGGATGACATATCCTACAAATGGAACTCCAAGTAGAAGGGTGTATGATATTTGAAAAATGGATGACTACAATTGGGCCTGGAGTAGAATATCCATAGTGGTAAGGGAGAACATGGGGATCCCTTGCGGAGTAGGAAGAAATGGTATTACTAAGATTTCATTTTAAAACACCATAGCATTGGTATCAAAATTTAATGCCCTGGTCACTGATGGTGTGGAAAAAAGGATTAGTAGTGGAAGAAAATAAAGCAATGGGAGAAAGTATTTCCAATGGGCATCGGGAAGATATCACTATACTGATGGATGTTATCTACAAAATTGATGTGAATTAGGGAACATATGGTGCAACAATGGAAGATAATGTGGCTAGGGTTGGTAGAAAAAAAGAGGAAACAATAGCAAGAACATAAATAATTGAATAAATGAAAGATTGAGTTGAAAGAAGAGGGGGATAAAAATATACCTGAACCGAAGGAACTGTAATGACCCAACATAATATTTCATCTTCAATATGTAGAGAAATTATTTCTAGGATTTCAATTTCAATATTTAAGGTAATCAAAACCCTAATATTCAAATGAGGTAGGGTAGCCATAGACTCTTCAATTCAGAGCACATTTCCAATAGCTTTTAATATTTGTGGCAAGAAAGACCAAAATATTTTAGGCACTCCTGTAATTTCAAGTCAATTTGATGCAAATTGAGAAATAAATTATTCCATGTCTCCCTTAGGAGACCATGAAAAAGACCTAATTTTTTTTTACCTATATCCCAAAAACCCTCTTTGAATACTCTATCTTGCATACTTTGTGTTTCGAAAACCACAATAAATAATTCTTTTTGCATCATTCTATAAAAAATCACATACGTGCCAAGTTTTTTACCACACACAATATTAGTCCATTCATCAAAGAATTTTCTTGAAGGGAATGCATTAGAATCCATACATACAAAGAATACAACAACACTCCATAAGATGTTTTGTTCATTTTTAATGACTTTCAACATATCATCATTAGGAGTGAGCAACGGGACTTTAAGAGCACAAGGAAGAGTCATACTGTCTTCTCCCACTCTAGGGTCTCCATCTTCGATGGTGCCACCATTTTATAATACCTATTCCTTATCCCTATTAGTCCCTCATATCCCATTTAGCTAACATCCAAGAATCTTCCATTGAATATAGTGGTCAGGGGGAATTCCTTTTTTCCCTCTTTCAAATATATAACTTCTTTATAAGTTTGTTTTTGTCTGTTCACATCTACAAAATTATCAACCTACACACTTCTAACTTGTTCAAAAATTTTCTCCCCATCTCGATTAGGGATATTAATATTTTCTATAAAATATTACACATTTAATTAATGGTCCCTCAGATGCAAAAGCCAAAGCCAAGGGAGTTGGTCAGAATAGGATCTAAAAGTGGGGAAAACAAGAACACATACATGTAGGAAATATAACACAAGATATTAATAAAAGTACTAGAAGAAACTCAAACCAAAAAGATAGAATGAAAAACAAGAAAGGACTCCAAGAAAAAAAAAATGAGGCCAAGAGTTTGAAGGAAGCCAGAGATGCAGATGTAAATAGACACTTCTAGAGGATGGTGTATCACCTCCAAGAAAGCACTAGCCTCTCTTACACCATACCAAACTTATTTTACATCTTCAGCATAACACAACTTGCTAAATTTTAATATATCATTAAATAATAATGATCATTTGTATGACCCTAAGTGATAGAGTAAGCTAGTGTCTTAGTCATTTGTTGTATTTAAAAATTGGTTTCTTCCCTATTTTTTGAGTGCATTCTTCCTTGAGCCTTAATAAATTCTAAAATTATTCTCTTCTTGTTTAGAATTCTTCTATCTTTTATTTCTTGTATTTTGGAGATGATGCATAGTACTGAGGCAACACTTTGCATAGAGGTCTCTTTAACTTTTCTAACTGAATGATTTTTTATTTTTTTTTGTATGTTATTTGATTTTGTGTATATATTTATCATGTTCTATCCTGATGATCTTGTGTATTTTATGTTATAATCTTGTTTTCTTGTGCATATTTTTATATCTAATATATTTGTTTTGTAGGTCTTGATCCTGGAGGCATTCCTATAGTTTTTGAAGAGTTATATGCTTCCTCTACAATATATTTAGATGTAATGATATTATTCTTAGTACATTTCCTTTAGGGTGCATGTTCATTTGTATTCAATAAACCAACTACAATGGGCGTAAAATGTAGAGTCAATTTTTGCATACACCTTTGCATTTTTTCCTACAATTTTGTAGCCACTATAGTGTCTATTCCCATAGTATTTGTGGTTATTTAAACCCTTGCATAATCCTTCCCTCTAAGGATTCTCGATGTCATGTTACAACTTAATACTCAATTTTTCAACACTTGTCACCCACCTAAGTCAGTGGAAATGGCTTAGAATATTCTAGTATATCTTGCAACGTCTTGTTTTTTTTTTTCTCTTTTAAATTCATCTTTTCACTTCATTCAATATCTTTAGCCTTCTTATCTCTCATGCACTCTTAACATTTCTTTGCAATATCCCTTTGTTACTCTTGGCTCTTGCTATCAATATCTTGCATTCTCTTTCGCTCTCAATTGTTACAAAAATATCTTACAAAAATATCCATCACTCTCTTGGATTTTTCAAGCATATTAGTAATATCTTTCTATCTCTCACACATATTTGAGCATCGTGGAATTTACCACATCCTTAGCTATCATTTATCTCATGTAATAGGGGTTCTCCTCAACTAAGAAATATTTGTTTCCATCTACATATCTCATATAATAGAGGTTTTCCTCCATTAAGTAGGGTTTATTTATATTATCTTGTTGTTTATTATTTATCTTTTTCACCTATATATGTATTGCTTCTATGGAGGTTGAAACACCAAAATAGGGACTTGACTAAGTCATCTCTACAAACAACCCCAAAAAGTTTCCTCTCTTTTGCATGTGAAATTTTATTGAAGGAATTCAAATGCTTGGGGGTTTTCATTTGTTTATTTTTCTTATTTATACTATTTCTACTATCTATTATATTTTTCTATATTTCTAATTTTAGATTTTGCAAGCTATCTAACGTACAAACTTGGGTTTTTTTAGATCATGAGTATCTTACATTTTGGTTCATACAAGACTATAGTATGTTTCACTAGCATCCTCAACAAAGATGCTCATATTTGGGCTCAAGACTCTTTCATCTTCTCTTTTTATTTTTGTAACCATAATCTTTATTCTCTTTATCTATAATTAGATGTCTTCAGTAGATTAGGTGGTTGGAGATACTTAAGTGTGTATTATGAAACAGGTTGTCAAAGGAAGATAATTTCCTTTCCATAGGGTCAGATTTACTCCACTAAAATATCTTTCACTTAGCATGATGGTGAAACCAACACCTCTCGTTAATGATCTATTATCTACTGCATTTGACGTAATAGAACTTGTCACGAGCCAATATCATGATAATATATTTATTGAAATAACACAACTTACCACATATACATATTGGTTTTATCAATTATCTTATGATATTATCATAATATTTGTGATCTCTATCATGAATATATTATTATTTTTATATCTCATTTTCTTCATTTTGTACTTTTTCTATAACTAACATGGCAAGTGACATTATACATCTTAGTGTTGTAACAAAGATTTTAATTCATTCTCTTCCCTAGGTAACCCTACATAAATAGAAGACTATGCTTTCCCTTCACACTTTGGTAAACCTCTCTTAACCCTATCTCTAATTATTCTCATATCTCCTTTAAGATATGCTATCCAAAGTGGGGCAAGATTTGATATCATAAATTGTACCCCATCAATTCTTACAATGCATAGAGCTCCACTTTCATTAACTCTATGACAATGTAAAACAATCACCTTTTATCAACCAACCTTATCTCCCTCCACCTCACTTTCCTAATCATTCAAACTTTATCATTCATGAATATGTACATGACATGGAGATGTCCACAAGTTATACATACATCTTGCGAATCTATATGACTAAGTTGGTCATTACCTAATTCCTATTAGTGCAATCTGTGTGTGTAAACCTACAACTTAGAAACCTACATGAAACATTAATCCAATCAAGATATCAATTTAAATTCAATAGATCTATCCTACTTAACATTATATTCAAACGATTGAGAGTTTCTCATGGATCTCTAACTAAAAGGACTAAAATAATGCTCTAAAATACAAAGAAAATCCTAAAGTGACAACTCCTAGAATGAGAATATTAAAAGATTGATTTAATTATGATCTAGAATTATGGATTGATACAAAGCTAAGTTTATTGATGCAAATTAAGCTAATCTCCATGCTCAAATCATCCTAAAACCTCATGAGAATTCACCATTATGATGTTACTAAATGCAATTACCAATTTGCCTCCAAAGATAGTGGATTCAAATTAACTATAACGATGGTGCTTGAATGAAATTGGATGAATTCAAGATCTTTTACTCGAATAATGCATCCTATGTTTTAGGATTTCCCAAGGGTAGGGGGTAATTTAAGATAACGATGATTAGGCAAAAGGTTGAGTTGTATTTGTTGAGCTGTCTCATTTGGAGGGACAAGATTGATCCTTAAGATTGAGTGGTGATGATAGAAAAGCCTTTTGGTGATCTATGTGTTTTATTTTCTCTTTTCCCATTGGTTGATTGATTTTTTATCATGTAGTTGTGGGTGAGGGATATTAGGTTTTAATTAATTCCAAGTAATTAATAACCTTACCCATAATTGATTTATTGAATTGAATTTAATCAATTGATGAACTATGTAATTAAATGATTAATTGAAATAAGATATTTTTTGATTTTTTGATTTTAATTAATTCAAAATGGCTTGCATTTGATTGATTTTTTACTGACTTTGACCAATTTTAGGTGTATAAATATGTGACTCTTTGAATCAAGGTGTAAAGTGCATTGGTTCAAAGCATACCTTATGTCTAGTGTCTGATACCTGATTTGATGTTAGATCTGATGTCAAGATGCAAATTTTGATGATGTGATGTTGTCTCTATGATGTTAAAACCTCAATATAGATCCATGATTTTGATTTGGATTGATTTGAATGCCCCAATGATGATTTTGAATTTTCAATGTTCCATGTTTCTGATTTCTTTTAATTTCCCCAATTTAATTGATTTCATGTCTTGATGATCGTATGCCCCCTCGGGAAATGAATCGAAAGGATCCTGTGTGATTTGGATGAATTTTGGAATTTTTAGTGACAATTTTGATTTTGATTTGTTTCCCGATATAAAATTCATATTTAAAATGCCCTGGTAAAAAATGGTGATGAAAAGGGCCTAGTTTTATGAAAAAGGTAAAAACAAATACCATCAAAAGGTAAAAATAAGGTATATGAGGGTTAAAAATCACCTCTTTACTATTTTATTTTCACTCTCCTCTTTTTTTTCATTTTTGTCTCTAAGCCATTTTTACCTTCGTAGCTGAAATCATGGTTGTCCCTATTCAGGAGCACAAATTTGAGAAGGGTAGGAGATTCCAGCATCCACTAGTCTACAGAACATCGATATGTCTCTATATCCAGCTCTATTTTTAATTTTTTTTATTCATAGCTAGATTCTTGATTTTAGGTGCATTTTCCTTTTGTTTTCTATCTTTTTCCACTTTTTTAGCACCTATACACTTTTATTCAGTGCTAGCAAAAATTCTTTTAGTTCCTATATGTTTTATTTCAGCACCTAAATTAGGGCATGTTAGATTAGTTTTAGTTCCTATAATAGCTCTTATAGTGTGTATAAGCTTGTGCACTTTGCAATTTTTTGTAGCGCTGACACAATTTATTTCAATGCCTATGATGTGAAATAGTGCCTATACATTGTTTTAGTGCCTATGAATATTAAAATAGTGCCTAGACAATTTTTTATAATGCCTATGCATTTTAGTGCATGTGCTTGGTCGAACAACACTTCTTTATTTAATGTATCAATTTTTCATTTTGACTTATTATCTCAGCGTCATTTCTTCCTTTATTGATCTCATGGATATTGATGATGTTCTATATGTTGTTGTTTTGAAAATCAACTGTGTTTGATGTTAGTCTAGATCATCTAGTTGATGTGGTATTGATGTTAATTAGTTAGGTTGACAGGTTGATAGGTTTGATTTTCCATCCTCAAGATCTAGAGTAAGAAAATTTGATGCACTCACAAATGATCACGTAGATGATATGTTGATTGATTAATGTTAGATGATCAATTTTGATGATGTTGATTGATTGAATTGTGTTTGATTGCAAAAAAGGTTTCCTTTCAGAAACTAGTAGTGTGTGGTCTATATCCATGACCATTTGGTATGATTAATGATCTTAGTGATGTTGATAAATATGTCATTGGGCAATGTGGGTTATGGTATTTACTTGATATGCCCCATTTTAGGGTCAACATGGGTTTTTTGTTTTCTTTGGCCAAGAAATAACACTCGGACCATAATACCTTCTACTTATCAATAGGTGGGATGACCATCACTCTTGAGGATATGTATTGGAATCTCAGGATTCGTACAATGGGGGAGTGAGTATACTATGATTAGGTTTATGATGGTGAGGCTTGTTGACAAGTATTTGGAGATGCTACCATCAGAGATGAGGCTATATGATCGAGGATGATGATACAACATTATGTTCCACTTACCTCAGTGTTGGTGGCTTTCATTGGAGGTTTTCTTATGCCTTATAGATGTGGTCACAAATTTTGATGAAGGGTGCTCCCCTTATTAACACAACTACACAACAAAATCGAGAATAATAAGATTTGCAAAGACAAGAATGAGCTTTCTATTATCCACCATGAAATGAAATTACAATATTCTAAAATATAACATGCACCTTCAGAAATGCAACATGCACAGCCACATGGGCATTTTATTACAATAATCTACAAGCTAGAGCCACTAGCTGCATAACCCAAAACTTACCTAGACAACCCTACGGGCCTTCAATATATAGCCAATTTTAACCGCCTAAGAAGACTATAGAAATCAAACCCTAAAGTTTGAGGCCGAACAACCCTACGATATTATTATTCATTTTTTATTACATTAGAGTAGTCCCAAAAAACTTCGGAACCCAAGAATAAATTTTGAAGAAAGTTTAACATTTTCAAGTTTAGGTAGCGCAACTTCCAAAGACCATAACTCCTCAACCGTTGACCCGGTGGGTCACCGTAACCCCATTTTGAAAATACCACAAAGTTCTCTACAATTCTTGACTTAAGCTTTCCCAATGAGCCAATGTTTTGATCCCACTCGGATCCTCTAAAGCCTTCAAAACTGAGTTTGAAGTTTATGTACCCTACTGCCAATACCGAAAATATCCAATATCTACAAAACTAGATTTGATCTGGAAATGAAACTTTACTGGCAGGCTGATACAGTCAAAGTGAACCTCCAAGGAAGAAAATAGAACATTTAGAGCTCAAATGGAAAACTTACTAAAGATAGTAACTTTCCAGAAATAGTAACTCTACACAAAATAGCCTTTATTGAAAAGAAACCAGAAAATATTTTTGGGTGATGCAAGATTTCTCTTACATTAAGGATGCTCCTGCATGAGACACCCGGGGTAATTTGAGAAGTGACCTTGTCCTGTCTTAGGTGGGAAAATGAAAACCAAGATGGTTAACCTCCTCCCTTGATAGCCATGATGAATCTTCTATAGGTCATCCTTTCCATTTGACCAAATATTCTTCATATATCATGTTCCTTGTGCTTCTGCCAACACAACTATCCAAAATGTCTTCAATCTCCTATGTAGATTAAGTAGTTTCTTGAATATTCTACTGTGCTTCTATGATCTGATCCTCAACACCTCCCTCAAGATATTGTGTCAAATCTAAAATGTTAAATACTGGTGAAATATTGAGTTGACTAGGCAACTCTACTTCATAAGCATTTCTTAAATCATGCTTCTTCAGTATTTTTCATGGTCCAACCTCTTCATCTTCAACTTATTATATGTTCCTACTAGAAATATCTCCTTTCACAAATGAACCATGACTTCATCTCCCACCTGAAATTCCTTATGTCTTCTTTTCTTGTTTTCCTTAGCCTTGTATTGTGTATTCATTTTATTAATATGCTGCCGCACCTCCTCATGCAAATTCTTCAAGTGTTCAGAAAAGTCTTTAACTTGAGTACTACTTGTCTCTCCTTTGTCCAACTTTCTTAATTCTGATGCATTTCTGGGACTACTTCTATACACTATCTAGAATGGTGACTTACCAGTTCTCCTATTGAAAAAATTATTATATGCAAATTAGGCCTATGGTAAAATCAAATCCCATCCCTTTGGTTATCTCCAGCCAAGAATCTCAACAATTTTCCCAAACTCCTATTCATAAATTCTATCTGTCCATCAGTCTATGGATGGTGTGCTGAGATGAAATGCAAATCTATCTTCAACTTTTTCCACAAGGTTCTCCAAAAGTAACCAACAAACTTGGTGTCTCGATATAAAACTATGCTCTTTGGTAAGCCATGTAGTCTTACCACCTCCCTGAAAAACAATTCTGCTACATGAACAACATCATTAGTCTTCTTGCAAGGAATGAAATGTGTCATTTTGGAAAACCTATCCACCACTACAAAGATTTAATCATGCCCAATCTGAGTTCTTGATAGGCCAAGAACAAAGTCCATACTAATATCCTCCCATGGCTTCGCTAGTATAGGTAATAGATGATATAACCCTGTATTCTACTTCACTCCTTTTTCCATCTGACATACTCTGCAACCTTGTATAGATTTCTTAACATCTTGCTACAACTGTGGCCAATAATAATTCTCACTAACCATAGAAATAGTTTTATCTCACCAAAAATGTCTAGCCAATCCTCCACTATGCTTTTCTTTGATTAAATTCTCCCTCATGGAGCTCTTTTGAATGCAAACCTGACTACCTCTGAATGAAATATCATCCTAGATAATGAAATCCAACCATTTGGTTCTATCCATAGTAACAGGTTCTCTACAAGATTTCCAAGCTTTGCCAAAATTTGGATCTTCAGGATACAAACTCTTGATTTCCTTGAACCCAACAACCTCAATCTACATCTCTGTCAGAAAAATTAGTCATCTGCTAACGGAATCTACAACCCTATTAGACTTCCCACTCCTGTGCTTCAAAAAAAAAGTATAACTCTGCAAAAACTCAACCCATTTCAAATTCCTTTGATTCAACTTTCCTTGACTATTCAAATATTACAAAGCTTGATGATCAA
The DNA here is from genome assembly GCA_018584345.1 of Thuja plicata. NCBI lineage: Eukaryota > Viridiplantae > Streptophyta > Pinopsida > Cupressales > Cupressaceae > Thuja > Thuja plicata. The sequence continues at coordinate 1,249,931 of MU224675.1, read as the reverse complement.
TAAATAAAAAAAACTCTTTTGGAAAAAGATAATGTCTCCACTTCCTCAATGCCTAAACTATAGCATAGAACTCCTGATCATAAACATAATATTTTCTCTTGGAATCATTCAACTTCTCACTAAACTAAGCAATGTGTTTACCTTCCTGACTCAAAACTGCTCCAATGGGATTACCACTAGCATCACAGTCTACTTGAAACACCTTGTTAAAATCTGGAAGTGCTAAAACAAGCTATTCTATAACTTTTCTTTTCAACAATTCAAAACTCTTATCTGCCCCTATAGTCCACTTAAACACTTTCCTATCCCCTCTCATTGTTTCAGTCAAGGGTCCATAGATACTATTGAAACCTTGAATAAACATTCTGTAAAAGCTGGACAAACTATGAAAAGATCTAACCTTAGTAGCACTCCTTGGGGTAGGCCATTCAAGAATAGCCCGCACCTTCTCTGGGTCCATTTTTAGACCTTCTCTTGATACTAAAAATCCCAGATACACTAACTCCTTCACAAAATTGCACTTCTTCAGATTAATCAACAACTTCTCTTCCCTTAAGCTCTCAAACACCTTACAAATATGCATCATATGTTCTTCCAATGTCTTACTAAAAATAAAAATATCATCTAGGTAAAAAATAACAAACTTACCTAGAAATTCTTTTAGTACTTCATTCATGAGCCGCATGAATGTGCTCGGTGCATTGGTTAGCCCAAAAGGCATGAATAACCACTCATACAAGCCCTCATTTTTCTTGAAGGTTGTCTTACATTCATCTCCTTCTCTGATCTTGATTTGTTGATATCCACTCTTTAGATCTATCTTTGTGAAATACTCATCTCCACTCAAAAAATCCATAATATCATCCATTCTTGGCAAGAGAAATATGTACTTGATAGTGATCTTATTGATAGCTCAAGAATCTGTACACATCCTCCATCCTCCATTTTTCTTTGGTGCTAATACCAATGGTACAACACATGGACTCAAGCTCTCTCGGAGCAATCCCTTCTTCAAAAAATCATGCACTTGTCTATTTAATTCTTCACTCTCTACTAGAGTCATCCTATGGGCTGCCTTGTTTGGAAAACTAGCCCCTGGGATCAAGTCCATCTGATGACTGATCTTCCCCACTTATGGTAATCCATCAGGTACATTATCAAAAACAATATCCTGAAACTCCTCCAACAAGTTTGCAACTTCTGCAGGTGCATCTTCTACTTCTTCTTTACCCACTTTTGGAATTATGGAAAAAAACATATGCTAATGCCTCATACCTTCTAAGAACTTTCTTCCATCGACTAAACATATTCTGGCATTACTACATACCTTTTCTCCTGTTTCCTTTAATGGCTTCAGCTTGTGTCAAACTCCATCCTTTGTCAAAGAATAAGTATTAGCATGACCATCATGTATGGAACACCTATCGAACTGCCAAGGCCTTCCCAACAATAAAAGGCATGCACCCATGGGGATGATATCGCAAAGTACCTCATCTCGGTAACTTCCAATCTTGAAATTTAGTAAGCACTACTCATTGACCAAGACCTTGTGGTCATCCTGCACATAGGAAATTTTGTATGGACGTAGGTGCTTTTCCCTTTTTAGCTTCACCTTTGTGACCACTTCTTCTGATACCAAGTTATCTGTGCTTCCACTATCAATAATAACATCACAACACTTATCCTCACACTTGCATCTAGTGTGAAATAGTCTCTTCCTCTGATCTAAGATCTTCTCTTCATTTATTAGGATCCTCTTGACAACTAGGGTTTCTCCTTTATCAACAAAATCTGTGTGTTCTGACTGAGCTTCTTCATTTTCATGTGCAACTTGTGCATAGCCTTCATTCCTCCTATCTGTCCTTCCTTGATGCTCTGTGCATTCATAGGCTTGGTGTCCTTCTTCTCCATAATGAAAAAATGTCCCACGAAAACCTCCTCTTCCTGGTCCTTTCCCTCTTCCTCTTCCTCTTTGATCCCTATTATTTTGATCATGGGAATGATTGTATTTATTTCCCCTCAGATTCTGACTGCTACTTGAATCATCATTATTTTTTTGATCTTTATTTCGGCCTCCATAAGACCGTCCGCTAGATCTTCCACCATGACCTCTTCCACCTTGCTTGCTTTCAAAATTTTTGTTCAAATTCTCTTCCACCCTTAGGGAAAATTGGTATGCCTCTTCAATACTGGTCATTCTAACCAGACTCAACTCATCCTGAATACTTGGCTGCAATCCATAAAGATAATGGGAAACTTTTTCCTTCTTAGGTTTTACATGACCTGTTCTAATGAGGGCCCGGTAGAACTCTTCTGTATACTCCTGCACAAATTTTCCCTCTTGTTTCAACCATTTAATTTTCCTCAGCAGATCAATCTCATAATCAATGGGAATGAACTGTCTCTTCAACTTCTCCACCATTCGGTCCCATCTTGTGATTTTCTCCTTTCCTCTTCTATTCCTCTCCAACTGAATCTCCTGCCACAATTTTTTTGCATGGCCCTATAGTTTGGCCTTCACAATTTTGACCAAATCTGGATCTTTGACGTCTTCATATTAAAATTATTTGGCTAGATCATTGATCCAGTCAATCAACTCCTCTGGGTTAAGATTTCCAAAAAATGTGGGAACTTCAATCTTGGGTCGCTTTTCAATCTTGGAAATGCCCCTCAAAAGCCTATCCTCTTCAGGATTTCTAGGTGCTTCTGGTGCTTCCTAGTCACCTTGTCCTTCTTCAGATTCCTCATCACTTTCATCTCTAACCACAATATTCATTCCTCTATGCATCTCCTCTTGCAACACTTGCACTTGTCTCTAGAGGACTCTAAAACCCTCTTCTATCACATCTGGAACTCTCCCGCCTCAGTTTCTTCATGGAGGCATTTTGGCTCTTATTATGCGAACTCACAACCACAGTCCTGGAGAAAAATTCCTCATAGTTGGTGATCTTTCTACACATTTAGGAACTCCTACTCTGATACCACTTGATGAAGGGTACTCCCCTTATTAACAAAAACACACAGTAAAATCAAGAATAACAAGATTTGCAAAGAGAAGAATGAGATTTCTATTATCCACCATGAAATGAAATTAAAATATTCTAAAATATAACATGCACCTTCAGAAATGCAACATGCACAATCACATGGGCATTTTATTACAATAATCTGCAAGCCAGAGCCACCAGCTGCATAACCCAAAACTGCCCTAGACAACCCTACAGGCTTTCAATATATAGCCAATTTTAACCACCCAAGAAGAATCTAGAAATCAAACCCTAAATTTTGAGGCCGACAAACCCTAAGATATTATTATTCTTTTTTTTTTTACATTAGAGTAGGCCCAAACAACTTTGGAACCCAAAAAGAAATTTTGAAGAAACTTTAACATTTTCAAGTTCAGGTATCGTAACTTCTAGAGACCTTATCTCATCAACTGTTGACCCGATGGGCCGTCGTATCCCCATTTCAGAAATGCCAGGAAGTGATCTACAATGAATGACTTGGGCTTGCCCAATCAACCAAGGTTTTGACCCCATTCGAAGCCTCTAAAGCCTTCAAAACTAAGTCCGAAGTTTCTGTACCCTGCTGCCAATACCGAAAATATCCAATATTTACAAAACTAGATTTGATCTAGAAATGAAACTTTACTAGAAGGCTGATACAATCAAAGTGAACCTCTAGGGAATAAAATAGAACATTCTGAGCTCAAACGGAAAAATTACTAAAAATAGTAACTTTCCAAAAATAGTAACTCTGCACAAAATAACCCTTATTGAAAAGAAACCAGAAAATATTTTTGGGTGATGCAAGATTTCTCTTACACCCAGGATACTCCTACATCTGATTTGTAGTTTGATAGGGACATATCTTGGAGGATGTAAATGCACATCCCAAGATTTTTTCTTGGGGTTCCTGCATTCTAGCACATATATACTATGATCTTCACTACATGGTATACAGGCACAATGTTGCACTTTCTGGAGGTTGAATGTTATTATATTTTTGGGCTTGGGAGAATCTCCCTATAGTGAGACTTATTGAAGAGAAATTTCATCTTTTCTATTGGCCATTAATTTTTTCTTATCATAGAGTGATTGTCTATCCTCGATTGGGAAAATTATACTACTAAAGATGCATGCTTGATGATATGGATCATTTATTTTTGAGGCCTTATATTGGATGTTAGCCTTGGGCTGAGGATCATGATGAGGTTCCTTTCTTTTTTATTCCTTAGTGGTTTCTTGGTTGGACCACATTGGTTATTAAGATATTTTTCTTTATGCATGTTTTGACACAGTTTAGTCGATCGCAGTGCATTCCACAAGGGTTAGCTCATTATGCTTGAGTAAAGTCAGAGGGGAATTTATGAGGACCTTGTGTAGATTTTAGAAAAACTTGTGATGAGGCTTTGGGTCTTCATCCCATGCCATGGTATTATAGAGTAGATATAGTAGATGTGGGTATTACTCCTCAGTATGCATAGTGGGTTGCCTTGCCTCCTTTTCAGAGGTTTACAAATCACGTGGAGCCTATCTTGGATATTGATGACTGTGATAGTAATGATGATGATGATATTTTTGTTGATGATAGTGGTGATGGATATGGAGGACCTTGATGATAGAGAGGAGATAGGGTACAAGATGGAAGAGTTCTAGGTGGTCAAGGTGGGAGAGAAGGTGGTAGGGCTATATGTAGATTTTTTCCTAGTAAAGGTGGAGTTATTATATATTTTATTTGGGGTGGTGGTAGTGGTGGTTGAGGTGGGGATGGTGGAGGTAGGTTTGGTGATGGTGGAGGTAGGGGTGGTGATGGTGGAGGTTGATTTAGGGTTTAGGGTGGACATGCTCTTGAGAGATAGAGGTGATAGATACCTCCTAGATTGAGGCCAATTTTGATTGAGGGATGGACTGGTTGAGGTCCCAGATTAGGTAGACATGGTGGTTAGGGTTCCCCAGCGCAACCAGTTTCCACAGTTGTCCTAGTTCCTCTTATAGCTCTTCATGCACCTAGTCAGGACATACATGTATTGCAGGTGGGTATGACTGCATTACAGAGTTAGATTGCTCAGATTATGAGCATTATGCATATTTTAGTTACACAGGTAGTACAAATTTAGGCCTAGTGATGAGGAGTTCCCTCTCATAGAGCCTCTAGCTCTCTCCAAGACCTTCACTGGGTCTTCCTTAGGGTCTAACTCTCTCTACCCCAACTTAGAGGATTCTTTCCTAATCCTCTAACTCACTAGGAACTTCCCATCAACTTCAAACTCAACTCTGTACTCTCTTCTTAGCTTTCTTGCAAGGATGGCTTCACAAGCCTCCTTTAACCCCAATGGTGTCAAATTCCTAAGCTTGGGCTTTCCTACTCACCTTAGGTCAAATTACACTCCTATGGATCCAATTTGCTAGATCCTTCAACCATTTTCCAAATGAGACCCAAAAATCCAACTGTTTGGCCTTGTTGCCTTTTTAGACCTATTAGCCCTCCAAAACACTAAAAATGTTTTCTTGCTTCCACAAACCCTTAAAAACCCCCCCAAAAAAATAGATATTCTTTGTGGGTTTTTCCTCCCCTTGAAGATTTACTAGTTCTCAATTCCTAATGGTGTCTGTACAATAGTTTTTCTACCAAACCCCTAAAATAAGGGTTTTGGAGACATGTAGACTGGTTTGCTAACTTGATCTTCTTTCATTGATCAGTTGGAATCCTCTAAACTTCTCCCTCCACTAGAAGGTCTGAACCACATGCCTCCTCACTTCTCCAAACTTTATTGGCTCATACCAATCAAACTGCAAACTCCATTGTCACTGTCTTGTTCAGTTACCCTAGCCAGAATGCTCACCACTCGCCTAGGGCCTAAATGTTCTCGAGCCTTCCCTACACTCCTACACTCCAAAAACCATATATACACATTATATAAAAGGTCCTAGTGGATTCCAAGTGCTCCTGGAGTTTGAGCCACAGGAACTCCAAATAAACCCATTATTTACATAACTGGACCAAAACTGGCCAGTGAACTTGCAAAACACAAATAATTTAACAAAGCTTAACTAGAATGTACAAAATAACAAAATAACACCACACAAAGATTTTAAATTACATTGAAAACAATATCCAATCATTCATTCAGTCCATTCAATCCAATAAAGTGATGGATGATGGCTTTGTCACAAATTTACACTGTAAATTAGTTCTTCCTTGCAATCAGTCCGTACAATATGAGAACTCACTGACAAATTAGGGTTGGATTAACCTTATATAATCCTATCCCATATGTTTGGACCACTTTTTGGGGATTTGGGCACCTTAATGGCCAATTCCTAAAATCTAGGAAATGTTGTCATGACAACTTTAAAAGTTGTCATGGCAACTTTGACAACTTTTGTCAAAATTGTCATTTTCACATTTTGAGTGTCCTAATTGGTTTCAAACTTTACCAATTGACCTCAAATGGTTAGAAAACAAAAAAAAAAACATTAAAAATATTCCCAATTTGGTATTTTGGTCAACTCTTTGACTTTTGAGTTGACTTCTAGGCCTTAGACTTCTAAAATCAACTAGACTCAAACAACACAACCCTAATCTTTCCAAACCTAAACCATACCTCAAACACAAACTAGGGACTTTGTACTTAGTCCTTATTCCTAGATGGTTGGAAAAACCAACCTACAAGCCAAAATAGTTCAGATCTTCTAGTAGACCTTAAGGGTGCTCCTGTACCACCTAGGTTAGTCAAAGAAACTAGATTCCTACACGGGCAGGTCGATCATCATCCAAGCCTCCAGATGATCTAGATGTTGGCATTAGCATTGGTCCACCTTTATCTTCAAGTGGGGATACATGCATTGGTGATGGATAGAGGTAGAGTTTACCTCATTTCATTATATGCATAGAGATGTATCATTTGATGTACCATTTGATCTCTTTTTGATGATGTATGCACTTTTATAGTTGATGATGTACTTTTTATTATTGACTCTTGATGGAATCTTCCTTATGGATATTTGATAGACATATTTATCTACACTCACCTTTCCTTGATTTTTTATGATATATCTCCTTTTGATGTCATGATATGTTGGAATTTTCTGATTGTTTTTTTTCTGATTTTTTGTATATACGATGGAGATGGATGTTGTTCTACATGATTCTAGAGTATGCATATTTTTGTATTTCCTATGTAGGATATATGAATGCATTTAGTTGACTTACATGCTCATGTATCGATGCACTATGATACTTACATAAATACTTAGATATGGATGTATATAGATATATACTTGTATGGATGCATAAATGTAGATGTACTTATTTCACCTAAATGAATGCATTACTTAGATGGATAATGTATGGATAAATTATTATATGATGATTGATCTTAAGGGATTTAATGTAGTTATTTGACATGCTTATGATATGTAATAATGATGTTGAATGCACTTAATAATTTTAATGTTCATATAATGATTATGAGATATGCACCTAATATGCAACTCAATATAATGATTAATGATATGCAATTTAATGAACTTATGAAATGATTTTGATATGCAAGTGGAATGAACCTAGACACGTTACCACTAAAGTATAATAAATCTACATGTTTTAAATGATAATGATGAATGTAATGCAACTTTTATTTAATGATTAATGAAATTATATATATGAAAATGCATTATTTTTGTTTAAAGTCCAATATATTCCACCGAAAGGAGAATTTTGGTGATTTGACCTTGATTAACTTTTCACCCTCCTTGAGAAACCCTATCCTGATTATTAATGCAAGATTAATTTATTTTGAATTAAAATGCCAATGCAACTATTATTGTCACTTTTCATCGCGTCAATTTATTTTTCTATTTTCATCATTGAGATTTGTTTGGATCATTTTAAATTGGCACAACCCTCACTAGTTAGATTTTCAACCATGGTGGTATGAATATTGCTTTCATCAGATTCAATCTTGCAAGGGAATCCTAGCACTAAGATATGGAATATCTAAATGGCCAAGGTATTCTTTTGCATAAATAGATAAAAAATTATCCCTTTCATATGCAAACATCATCAGTGATTCTTTGATGATCATGTATTTAGATATATTTTCATACTTCTATGAATCATTCTTACAAGAAGGAAAAAAAATATCATGCTTCATCATTGCTCCTCTAGTCCTAGACATCATTGTGTTTCTAAAAATACATGATTTCAAAAATCAATAAAATAACATTTTAATATATTTCCTTTGTTAGGTGATCCATTTTTCACAATATTTTAAGTCATTTTCTTCCATTTCATTTTGTTCAAACTATTAGATTCAATGTTCCGATTTGATTTGATGTGCTTTTTTTAAATTTTATCTTGGTTGAAATGTTTGGATGTTTGACATTTGATGTGTTAGATTGTTTGATAAGTTCAAATCTTATAATCCTTAATCTTGATGTGACTCATTTTGTATCAATGCTTGTGTCAGTTTTGATTTAGCTTATTGACTTTGGATTGTGCCCCCAGTTTGATTTGGTAATGATTATGGACTAAGACCAATTTCAAAACTATGATCAAATATTTGTAGGATAATTTTTCCTTGAGGGTATTATGGCTACATAAAAATTATGAAATGCAAATGGACATGTACAAGAATGGCAAAAATGAAGATGGAAATGCATCTATACTTCATAGATAGAGTGACTTAACTTAGAACAAATAGTGCATGTTTTCCAGGTTTTAACTACTTGGGTTTATTACATTTTTCTCTTGTATTTTATTTTATTTTCTACCAAACAACCTATTTACTAGGTTTTCACCATGGCACTTTTTCTTCTTTCCTATTTTTTTTTTGTATTTTTGAATTTTTTTTTTCTTTCTTCAAGATCCATTTTTATTATTTTTTTTTAATTTCTTTATAGGTTCACTTTTTGTTGTACAAACTAATACTCTCTCATATGATACTCTTTTATCGGATACTCTTTTTGCTGATACTCTTTAACCGATCAGGTATAGAACCTCTTGAAATTAATGTTACTTGTGGGTTCTTCATATTCTTCTCCATTACGTGTAGCTAGTTTGTAGGTCCTTTTTCCATAAGATGATGTGATGAAAAAAATTCCTAGCCAATTTGTGAAAATTTTCCCTTTATTCTCCCTTTCATGTTGATTCTTCATATTTTCTCTTAGAACTAGGTCACAAACTTGAAACTCTCTAGGTTTTGTCTTTTTATTATCCTTCACATCCTCTTTTGATAGAATTTTAGGTGATAATATGCTTGGTGTTGACATTCCTCAAATATCAAACATCCAAATATATGGGTACAACTGACCCTCAAGATCACATTAGATAATTTTTCACATTAAGCATGGAATTCCTCCATGAACCAACCTATCTTCTTAGGTTATTTCCTAGGAGCTTAGGTGGCCAATCAATGGAGTGGTTTTCTAATTTACCACCCAAAATTAAAATGTTCAAAGAATTGGTCTCTAAGTTCATGACTCAATACTCCTATAATATTGAGTGTGAAGTAACTATGCTAGATTTATGCAACACTAAACAAAAAAATGGGGAAGCATTTTTTAGTTTCTTACAATGTTGGAGGAAAATATTTTCCAAATACCCATGAAGTGTACCAGAAAAGGAAAAAAATGGACATATTTATTAAGAATTTGAATAGTCAAATAAATTATTGGCTACAACTCCAATGTCCTCCATCCTTTGAAAAATTTCAAAAGAGAATAGGCTTTGATAGATAAGGGTGAAGTTAAGTTATACAAAGATAACAAGGGTTTTTCAAACAATAAAAACTATTACAACAACCCCTCTACCATTAACAACAATGAAAAACCTAAGTTTTGGATTAAAAACAACATTAAGAACCTAGTAAATGATGGAGTGGTAGAAGAAAACAATATCAAAGTTTCTAGGTCAAAAAACCTAAAAAATTTGTACTCTTTATCTTTAAATATTCCTTGTAGGGAAACCCTAAGTGATGAAATCTCTACTTCCAAAGGTAAGACTTCTTCAATTCCATAAACTAGAAAAAGGGTGTAACTTTGGTAGGTTTTCTAATGCCGGTCCTATAAGCCCATAATATTGGATTTAAATTAATGTTCCAATCCCTACCTAAATCATCAATTATTTTCTTAAGAATCTTAAGGATATTTTTGTTAGATGCTTCTACTTGTCCATTTCGTTGAGGGTAATATATTGAAGAGAAATGTTGAATGATATGAAATTTCTTACATAACTCTTTGACATCCTTGTTCTTGAATTGTCTCCCTTTATATGTTATAATTTCATGCGGGATACCATATCTACAAATTATGTGATTCATGACAAACATGTAAATCTTCTTTCCTATTGTAGTTGATAAGGGTACAACTTCCACCTATTTTGTGAAATTTTATGTTGTAGTTATAATGTATTTATGACTATTTGAAGAGGGAGGATAGATCAACCCAATCAAATAAAATCCGAATTGATAATAGGGCCAAGGTGTAGTCAATGGGTGTGATTCTTATGCTGACACTCATATCAAGTTCCCATGGAGTTGGCACAATTGACATTTTTTTACAAATCGGCATGCATCTTTCTCCATTATTGGCCAATAATACCCCATCCTAATGAGATTTTTATCTAAGGTAAACCTACTTGAGTGTGACCCACAAATACCCTTGTGAATTTATTCATGTAAGGTTGTTTTAGATTCCTCCCCTTTAAACATGTAAGTAACATCGCATCAAGAGCTTTTCGATACAATGTATCAGCTACAAGGGTAAAACAAGAGGCTTGGCATATAAAGTTTCTCTTTTCATTATGGGATTGATCCAATGGTAGGAAATTTTCTTTTAGATATGTATAGATAGGACAATACCAAGTATATTTCCCACGAGTAGTCTCTGCCCCTTGGTTGCTGGTGTGGTTGTAGTTCCTTTGCCCGCGGCTCACATACACCATGTTCCTAGGCCCCTTACTCACCTTGTGGTGGGGAAAGAGATTTTTAGTTTTTCTACTTATCTTTTCTACCCTGCGGTGGTTCTACTTCTTATTGGCCTACAAATAGTGTGGTTCCCTCCACTCTTGGTGGCTATGACTGGCTAGTTTCTGGTGAAGAATATGGGTGGTCCACTTCTTCCAAGTGGTTCTTGTGTGTAGCTCTAGGTATTTATCCAACTAGAAAGGAGAATGAAGAACAAGATAATGTAGAGAAAGGATGGTCTCTTTTGGACCCCAATCTTGACCCTGCTAATGTATGGAGAAAGAAGGATGATCATGTTCCTTCACCTTCTAAAGGCATTTCTTTATTCGCTTAGCAGTTGGTATGATTATTGTTGTTTCTAGGCTCTGGCCACATTTGTTTTTTCAGATGAATTTCTAGGCACTTCTTTTGTGACTCTCATGGACTGAGTTTATGTCCTCTTTTTTTATGAATAGTGTTATTTTAGTTATAAATTAATGAAAATGGCCATTTCATTAAAAAAAAAAAATTTACTTTTAAGTAGTTTGAGGGTTTTTTTTGGTCGATGGTCTTAATATGAACATTTAATGGTTTGACAGTCAAAAAAAATCTTTCAACATTCTCCAAAGTATTAATTTTCTATTTCCTCAAATTCTAAATATTGGTTTTAAAATCTTAATAAGATTGAAGTCCTCTACAACCATTGACATGTTTAGTTTGAGAGGTTAAGAAAATTTTAGTGTAGTGTAATTGAATATATAAGCATATTTTTAAATTCTCGCTTCTAATTTTAAAAATTATTGTGGACACTACTTTTCTTAGTTTCTTTGGTTTAAGTCGTGTTTAGTGCATGCAAGGTGAAGTGTATTAGTCTATATTTTTAATTTCTAGTTCCCAAAATCATTTTGAATTTTTTCTTCCCTTCTTGGGAAAATTTATATTTGTATAGGATATTGTTTCCTAGCATGATAATATTTTTTTAAAATATTTCAATTATTCTTCATATGTCAATTTTTTTTTAAAATTATTATTTCTTTTTATAGAGTATTTTAATTTTTTAAAGTTTTTTCAGTTTTATGGGTAGCAGGAAATAATAATAAATTTTGGAATAATAAGCATGTTATTCTGCAAATTTTTGTAAGAATCTTACAATATTTATGGTATTCAATAATATAAATTATTAGGTGTAAATGAATAGAAATGGAATAAATAAAATTCTTGTGAGTGATACTCAATCTCTTGATAACGATGATTCATCAAGTCTGGTGTTAATTTAAATAATCTTTATTTTTTACATAATAATAATTGATTAAAGTAAGATATTACTGTACCCTATGTGAAAGTCATGAACATCCTTTTGTTTAGGGTTTTTAATGGATTCTATTCTTGAAAGGGTATAAATTACTTTGAGAAAAGGTTCTTTTATGGGTGGTTCTATCCAAGTTTTATAATCTAAAATTGTGGTAAATTATTTTTTTATTATTGACTTAGTTTGTCCATATATTATCTCATACTCTTAATTCTATTTTAGGTTTCTCTATTCAAACAATTATTTCTTTCGATGTTGAAGCTATTGTGACCCACTATAGTTTATCTATAGATGTTGAAGATGTTTCTATTAATCCTATGGGTACTTATAAGGTTCCTTTAACTTCATTCATGGTGGTAATAAGTAAAAATATTGTAGATAATATTTTAGGTTCCTTTTTCTATCCTTTATGATGTAAAGTCCCAAGTTAGTTATGTTGATGAAATCTTAGCTTTGCATCTAATAGTCTATAATATGATGTATCCAAGGGACTAGTAGAATAACTTAGTTGGCTTTATAGTTAACTCTTGAAGAATAATTTTGAATATTTAGTGAACAATATTGATAGGAAAAAGGGTTAATAGATTCTTAAAATTTGTAAATTAGTGCTTGCTTTAGCTCATTATCTCTTGAAGAATTTTTGTTAAGTTCTCTTTTCAGAAGATTTTTCTATCAAAGTTTGTTGTGTTCGTTATATATGTTTGTTTAAGGCTACTTATTGCAACTAGACTATGTTTAGTATTGAAATATTCTAAATACTATGAATGTATCTTTTATATAACTTATGTCTTTTATCAGGAGCAATCTTGATATGTCTTTTCATTTTTGTCCTTGCAGGTCTTGTGATATAATGCTCAATCTAAGATATATATTTGTAAATTGTTTTTAGTATTAAAATGTAATATATTATTAAAATTTCCTCTAGATTATAAATGAATTTTTTTATTTAACATTTTGTATTACACTTAAATATTGATCCAAATTTTGATGATGGATCACTAAAATATACTCATAAATCCATAAAGAATATTAATAATAATATTAAATCTAAAATCAATATTTAAAAATAACCAAGGGAACATCACCAGTGTGATAGCTTGTGGAGGCGATGGTCATAACTCTCAGAATGACTCACAAGCATACATGTATCTTCAGGAGAACATGCCCTATCAGGGCAACCAACACTATCAATACTTCAAATAAAACACACTCTGAACATGCAACAAGAGGTTTCCAAGAAAAATACTTCTTAGGAACGAAATATGCAGTCAAAACCTCAAATCCCTTCGGGGTCTTGGTGGTTGAGGGTTTCAAAGTGTAGAAGCCACATTCACAGACTTGTGCATATAACAACAAATCAAAAATCATGGAAAGAAGAAACAAACATCCTATCCAAAGCAACAGCCGTGCTAATTTGAAGCAAGTTACAAAGAAGAACTATGGCATTAATAACCATAATAAGGCAATATCACCACCATAAGAAGTCCATGGGCAAGGTTATACATGTAGAAACTACTTTTATGTTACCAAATATGCCCAAGGCCCTATGACAAGTAACCCTAACAAAGAATATTAAAAAAAAAAAAAGGAAACAAATGGGTGATCTCACAAAGTTGTGTCTCACTTTTAGGGATGAACGATTTCGGACTTCCTTCAAAAAAAAAAAATTGATGGCTTCGCATGAAGTATTGACTTCGCACGAAGTGCTTGATAGGCTTCGCTCGAAGTACCCTACATGGGTGACTTCGTGCGAAGTCATGACTTCACGCGAAGTACCCCACATAGGGTACTTTGTGCAAAGCCATACTTCGCGCGAAGCCATTTTTCGCCAGAATTTGTATAAAATTCTGACTATCCATGTCATTTTCACTATTCACTTTTGGAGATTTTGTGGACCCAGGGCTTAGAGCGAACCAGTGATGACCAGTATGACGTCAGCAGCTCCCGAGCTTCTTCGATCTCTTGTGATTGTTACTAGTACCAGGTACACACATTTTTCTCATTTTTTTTATTGTAAATTGTATGTTTTATATTTATTTTAGTTAATTATTTATTTTAAATAATATTTAGTTTGTAGAAATGTTAGAAAATGATAGTTGAATTTTAGAATATGTTAGAAAATTATAGTTGAATTTTAGAATATGTTAGAAAATTGTAGTACTAGTATGTTAGAAAATCATAGTAAAATGTTAGAAAATATTAGAAAACATTAAAAAAACATAGTATATTTATGTTTGCAAATGTTAGAAATTTGTAACTTAATATGTACACATTAGAAAATATTAGAAAATTGTAACTTAGTATATATTAGAAAATTACATAACTTAGTATATAAATTAGAAAATTTTAAAGTTTAGTATACATTAGAAAATATTAGAAAATTGTAACTTAGTAAAATCAAAAAATTGTGAATTTTAGTATGTGCATTAGAAAATATTAGAAAATTGTAACTTAATAAAATAAGAAATTTGTAAATTATAGTATGTACATTAGAAAATATTAGAAAATTATAACTTAGTAAACATTAGAAAATATTA
>MU224675.1:1215649-1227533 GCA_018584345.1 Thuja plicata | reverse complement strand
TTTCTTTTTCTATCATATTCATTGACCTCTTCTTAGCAAGACTTAAAGGTTGAACATTAGCAAGTAATCTCAAATTTTCCACATCCATTGTAATTAAATGATCTAAGTTTCTATAATTAATATTTCTCTTTATAGTTTGAGCTAAATTTATATATTCATCCATACCAGTAGCAGTACGCAATCCTGAACTTTCTCCAACATCAATTGTCTGAGCTTCTGTAGGGAGTGATCGTGACCCTTCTTCAATGTGCAATTCTTCGACTTGGCTTAACCCTCCTACTTCAGCTTGTCCTTCACCTTCTTTAGTTTTATGATAATATGTCAATGCAGCTTCACGATTTCTTTGTCCGGCACCAGGTGATCTTTTTCTAGCAGATTTTTGTTTTCTTCCTTTCTTGTTCCCCATTTCTTCTCTTAAAAAAATGTCTTCCAAAAGATCAGATCAATAAAAAAAAATTTCTTCAAAAAAATACTTTGATATAGTATTTCTCCTCTTCAAAATTACGCCTTTGAAAAAATAGAAATAACAATCCCTATTCCAAAAATGCAATCGTAAAAATTGAACAATAATAGAAAAAGTGAATTTACTTGCTGCAATTCGGTGAAAAATTAGAAACAAAAAACTTTACCTTTATACCATTCCAAATTTTAAAAAAAAAAATTTCAACAAAGCTGACCTAGTTCGCACGAAGTGCCCAGGATAAAAATCTGGTGGTATGGTTTTTGCCAGAATTTTCACACAGGGGGCTTCGCGCAAAGGGTCTTTGCGCAAAGTATCTTAAACCCCTTCGCACGAAGGGGGTCTTCGCTCGAAGACCCCAAAAATGAAAATTTCTTAAAATAAAAAAAAAAATTCATAAAATTTGGTCTTTGAAGGCCTGCAACAGGGACCAAACCAAATGTTTTCCTCAAACTAATGATACCAAATGATGCGATTCGGAACAAGCTTTCTAATGAATATAATTTTCATACATATTGAGTTTTTTTATCACTTTCAAATATTACTTTAACTAAAGATAGGTTGTTTGGCGATTCAACAACCTGTCTCTTCAAGGCTTCAGAAAAAATACTAAATTACAAAAAAAAAAATACAAAAAATATGTAGGAAAAGGGTATTTGTGTTACCTTTCTATTAAAAAAAAATAAATTGAATTTTGATATATAAATTTCAAGTTATGGTGATCAAAGTGACCTTATGTCTAAACTACAGTTACTATCACTTTAGAACTCAATAAAATATGAAATATTGACCCAAAATGAATGAAACCAATTACATCCTCTGGATATTGAAGTTAAAAATATAATTTCGAAAGAATTACATCGTTATCATATTTTAAAAAAATGTTATGTTGATCAAAGTGACAGTCACTTCTTAAAATCACAGTTTTTTAAAAGAACCACTTTTCGAAGGAGAAAGAAAAATGAATTTTAATGAATTATTATTATTTTTTTTTAAATATATTTAGAAACTAGAAAGAAAATTCTAAAATACCCTAGTTTACATTATCTTCAAAATCCTTATAGTTTTCCGGCAATAGGTGTTCGAAAATGAAGTTTTTTCTCAAAATGTTGATCTCTGTGTCAAAGTTGGCCAAAAAGTGGGACACACTATTGTGGGATCACCCAAATTCCAAGGCAAAAGGGGGAAAAAAAAGATGAAGTTGGGTTGATTAGATCAGACCGAACAACAAACAAGGAATGGGATACAAAAAAACTCCAACACCCTATTTGTGAATGGGAAAGCAGGGCATCAAAAATTGCCATGGGGGAAAATGCAATACCAATAATTTTGAAGTGGAGGATCAAACAAAATTCCACCAAAAAACCCTTGCATGAAAAAGATACAAAACCATTATAATCAGCAATGAGATCTCCAATGAGATTTGGGAAATATGATAATCTCATAGAATCTATACAATTTGGGAGGCGGAGGTGACCCATATCTCAACCATTGTAAACTAGGTTCAGAATGACTCTTGGTACATAGGTAAGTATTATTATCACCAGTAAAAACACCTTATTTTTTTATTTTGAATCAAGAGACTTAGTAGAAGCTCTCCTTTCTGAAATTTTTTTGTGTAAATGGTATAGTTTAAAATTCAATAGATGGAGGCCTAATTTCAACAATAACAAATGCCCTAAAATAATCCCACTTAAATGGGTTTGTCTTAAAAACTACCCTGTTGAATTAATGCATCATAGAATATTAAGAAGGATTGGTAAAAATAATTGGTACGGTAGTTGGTTTTGAACACTTCTATATGATAGATTGAGATGTTAAATTACTCATGGATAATGTTCGGTGTGAGTTAAAACCAGTCAAAATCATAACAAACCACTTCATATATGAACTATAGCCAGAACTTTACAAAGGTACCATTAGAAGATTTGATATCTTCACAGGAGACCCCAATGATGATTTTGAGGGACCCCACTATATGACCAGCCTCCATCATCTTTTGAGGAAATTCATAAACCCCATCTCCCTAACACACTAGTTAGTTTATCCTTTCTCTATAACACTTCCTCCTCTTATAATTGCAATTGTCCCTCTCCATCCATCACATCCAACCCTTTTACCCCTCCATCTCCCCTTATTCACAAGTATAATAATCAACCCACACCCACACATCAGAAACCACCATCCCCTAAAGAGAAACAAGAAAGAAATGAAGTAGATTATGTAATAGTGTCACAACATGAACCCCAAATGCAGAACCAAAATAAAGAAACCCACCCCCTATCCCAGGAAGCATTAGAACCCCTCATTGACCTCAATATGAAGCCTTCTGTTGTTGATCCCCAACCATCTCATACATCTCCCTTACCTTCAACCATCTTGGATCTAGTGTCATCCTTTGGGATCCCTCAATTCCCAAACTCCAACATGTAAATGACAGATCCATCTTCCAATGGTGCACCTTCTACTCAATCGAAAATTAATGCAATAGATGAAGAAATTCTTAATGAGACTCTAGATAATTATTTGAAAAAATTTATAAATATGGATGCTATTAATGTTGAAAGAGAAATTTTAGTTAGAAAAATCCAAGACCTTGATGATGAGGAGCATGACCAACATGCCTTAGAAGAAGAAATTTTGGAACTATAAGCCTTTGGAAGTAATCCTAAACTTTGTATTGCTATCTGTGAAGATGGATAAAAGTTACTAATATTGAGTATGCAAAATCTCCTAAAAAGAGAGGCAGAAAATATCTAGGAGAGCATAGAATGAAAGATTAAAACAAGACTAATCCTACTAAGATCATAGCCTTATTTCATACAGGGAGGGGGAAGGTCTCTCCCAAGGACCAATGAAGGTCCTTTCATGGAATTTTAGGGGCTGTAACGGCCTTAACACACAATGTTTAATAAAATGTTGCATCGGTAAATATAAACTTGATTTATTGCCTGTATAAGAAACCAAACTCAATAATAATGATTTAACAAACCTCAACAAAAAATTTAGACTCTTGGAGGTTTTTGGTGCTCTAGTAGATGGGGCATCGGGTGGCCTAGTTGTCATAGCTGACCCAAGGGAAATCATATATACCTCTACCTCCATCAATAAACATTGGATGTGTGGTACTATCAAGAGTAAGAAATCCAATCTAAACTTTAATATATTAAATATTTATGGACCAAATAATTACTTAAATAGATGGTTGATGTGGCTAAAAATTAATACATTCCTAAATTTCCACCCAAACCAAACCTATATAATTGGTGGAGATTTTAACACCATCCTAGAATCCTATGAGAAAAGATGAGGCATAAAAGTTAATCCAAGATCAGTGGATGACTTTGTTGAATGGGTTATGTTAGTTCCTTTTCTTGCTAATATGAAAATATTCTCAGAGAGCTTGCTCTATCTACCCTAGACACTGACCAAGCAAGATATAGAATGACAGAAACAAGGTTTTAAATTCTCCTACACATTGAGCTCCATTAACTTGGGTGAGATTACCCTTCTAACTCAGAATAATGAAATCACTAAACTATTCCAGTTGAATATGAATGGAATTACAGGAGTTGATCATTGTAAATTTTATTAAAATAGACCAAACCATGAGTAAAGATTGATTTTAATAGTGATAGTAACTTAATTCAATGGAGGATAGACCAGTGCTTAGTTCTAGGGCATGGAGTCACTGCTGCATAGTTTTAACCCTCTTAGTCATAAACATAAATTCAAGACAGTCAAAGAATCTGACATAAGCATAGACATACCTTATATATCTACCCTCACACATATAGCAAATCAATTCATCAAACTCATTATAAAACCTGAATCCCACTGAAAAAATACTCCTCAGGTAATTTTAATCTTTCCTTGAAAGAACCCTAAAATTATTTCAAAATTTGCCTAACAGATGCATAAATTGAACATTCCTTAAACATTCAATCTACATAAAATTCTGAAAAAAACATAATGAAGACAAAATTCTCATCATATTTTTCAAAAAACTATTGATGGATTTCATTTGTATTCATGATCAAAATTTCTATTGGAATCAACAGTATTTCAAAACCTAAAGATACCTATGAGTCTTAAACTAGAGTTTTTATATTAAACATCCCAAATGAAAAATGGCTATCCCTTTCCCAGTAGCCTTGGAATCCTTTTATAACTAAGGATGCAACAAGCTATGGACTTACTGGGAAAGATTTACAAAATCTTTTTAATAATAAATTGTAGTTAACATAAAAACAAAAATTGCAATTCAACACAGGTGGCAAAGGTTGGCGAAGTCTGAATAGGGTATGTTGATGCAGTTTGACAGTATCCTCTTCATCCTTTCAGCTTCGCTTCCCACTTGTTTACCTCTTTGGCGGTGGGCCAATCAAAATTCTTCACCAGTTCCAATTTGGCAACAAACTCTGTCCATCTGGCATTAACAGTTGATCTAGCCTCTGTAACAAATTTTTCCATGTCTCTTTCAACCTTGAATAAGTTGTCAATCAGTTCATTGCAGTATTGAGCATTCACATCCTTTTCTAGGCATTGTTTCATTTCCTCATCTAGGAATATCCCATCAAATCCATTTGTCCAATCTGACTGCAGCTTCGAGATGCCAGCTTCATCATATATTTTTGGGATCGAGGGAGGGCACTGGTCACCAAATAGTTGTAACTTATTGTTTATCAGATCAACCTTACCATTGAAGAAACCATATTTGTTATTCACCTGATTCATCATTTCTATTGTATCTGTGATCTTGTCAGGAAAATCATCACTGTATAACATAGTTGTCTTTAATTTTTCCATCAAATTGTCTCTTCCTGACCAAGTTTTGAAGATAGGCTCCAAGAGTGTCATAGCCTCAGCAACTACTTGTGATGCTTCTTGCAGTGAACCATATAGTGTATATACTATATCATTCTTCTGCTTCAGAACATCAATTCAATGTTGAAGTATTGGAAGGATGATGGACATGACATTTATGCTCTGTCCTTGTGACATTTCTTTGGAATGGCCTTCTGCCACTACTGAATCCTCCTTTGCCTCTATGGCAGCATCTGTTTCAGTCTTTGACACTTCTTGAGGAATTGGAGTCTTTTCTCTTTTACTCTCCACTAACTCCTCTTTCAACTTAACAATTTCTTCTTCCATTGTGTGGTTTTGAACCACCACCTCTTCATGGTTTTTTGCTAAGGCCATCATTTGGCCAAAAGTTTTTTCATACCTCTTAGATAGGTCATCAACCTTTGCCAAGTTCGTGAATGAGACTTGTGTCATTAACTTAGCTATCCTAGTGTCTGTAGTATTCTACAATTTCCATATCATTCTATCTGCCCTCTTTTCCTCTTTTATAGTCATAACCAGAGTCTTTTGTGTAGCAGGGGCCAGCGACCATATAGCAAGAGTCTTGGATTTAGGATCAAATCTTGATCCTTTCAAAACTTCATCCATCTCAAACTCTATTTTTAATAGGGGATCTTATTTCCCCCTGATTTGATCAATGACAAATGTGGACTATAAGTCCCAACTAGGCATCAACATCACTCCACTATTTTATACCAACAACCTGGCTTTCTCCACAGTGATTAGTTCACTCTTAGGATCGTAATCCTGGAGTGTTTTTACAATCTTGTCATTTTTATCTGCACTTTCTTCACCTATAGTCAATCCTTGTCTCAAGTACTTTTGTTTCAACTTGATTAAAAAAGTTTTGAACTCTTCAGACCTTATGAATTCATCATCTTTCATGAATTCATAAGCTATCATGACTCTCTCGTCATCCTTTTCAAACAGAACCATTTGGTTATCCCCTTGGCCTTCAGTTGGAGACTCTTTTTTTAATTGTTTTTTTAACTTTCTAAAATATTTTTCATGCTCAATAATCACAACCTTGGCCATACTTTTCCTATCTTGCATCATTTTGTGCTCTTTATTCTGTTTCTTCCTAGGTGGTTCTCTAGAGGTAGCTTCCTCACCGGCCTCCTCTTCTTCTTGATTCTCTTCCTCTTGTTGTTCCTGATGTTTTGGGTCATGCAAAGCAACAGGAATTGGGTACCCTTGAGACTGTGCATCTTAAACACTAAACTATGGTGCATGTGCCATTAGAGTGTCATAGGATTTAATCATTTCCTCTATTTTTTGCAAGTATGGGAGATTAGGGAAAAAACCAAAGAAAAAATTATCTGACTCTTTCCATTCAGCTTCTTCCCTAAGGAGGTTATTCCATTTCCTTCTCCTCTCCTATACTTCATTCTTATTTAACTTGTTCCTTACAACATCTTCATCATCCAGTGGCTCATGATCTCTAATCTTTTGCCAAGGAGTCATTCTTTTCAGGGTTGTTTGCATAAATTGTTCTGGATCACAGAACCTAGCAACTGCCGTAGACATTCTATATTGTTTCAAGAAGTCTTTAATCAAATCAAAAACTCTTTTCCCAATGGAGAAATCAAAACCTACCCATAATCTAGGGATAAAAATACCCTTTTTATGTCCCTCTAAAAAATCTTTATCAACCCAAGTGATTTGCCAAATAAATTCTAGGAATGCAACCCTAAGAGGAACAAACTTGGGGAGGATGTGAGGTGGTTGTGTACAATAATATACTCTAATGATAGTAATGTAATCAAAGAAGAAAAAGTCACCGCAATTGTGAGAGATAGGACAGTTTGGAAGACAATCCCAAGGTATCAAAACTTTTCTAATTTCAAATGGAAGTGTATACCTATCTATTCTGAATAAATTAAAAATTGGATCCATAATCCTATTGCAAAAGCATACAAATGATGAGTTGATGGATGAGCTATCCCATACCTGAGTCCACCTTTGGATTGGTGCATCAACACCATACTCTGAAACAAACAATTCAAGCTCTTTATCCATAGATGCTCTATTATAATATAAGATCATATACATCAGATGAGAATAATGCTTGAAGGTAGGTACTTGGGCATCTGACTATATCTCCACTAATGCAACATGAATAGCATCAACTAAGTATCCCACATAGTCATAATCAGTATTAACCTCCGAGTGCTGAATGTTTATAGCCATCATGAGTACATCTTGAGGCACTGTAGAATCTCTATCAAAACCTAAAACTCTGCTCAAACCATGAACCGTGCACTTTATGTAATAATGAAACAGGGATAAGTCAAAAGGTGGTTTGAGATTGGCTGGGATTTTACCAGGTGCCTATCTACTATGGGCATGAATTTGGGCATTTCATATTTCTTAATCAAATGCTCTGTCTTGACATAGTCTGCCTGAATCTTCTGTAAATCAATATCTGTGCACAATGCACCAGTGATTCTAAATACTTCTTCCACTGACCTCCTGTCTATGGAAACTAGGTTCTCTTTTTTCTTCTTTCTGATTACCCTAGCTACTGGGCAGTAGTTTTTAGCTACTTCCCTAATAAGACCTATGTCAATATAGACATCAGGCACAATAAGTTTTGCCATGTTCAAATCCCATAAATTGAAAATGGGGACTGCTTTATCCTATTATTCCAGAAATAATGGAATAAGGTATTACTAGAGTAATTTGGGGTGACCAGGTTTTTGCATTGGCACCATCTATCTTTCCATTCATCCCAATTTGCACTATTTGTATTTAGAGTCCTAGGCAGCAACTCAGCAAATTATTCCATGTATCTTTTTGGTGTAACCTCCTTATTTTTAGACCCATGCAAAGTAGTGGGAACAATAGCTTGACTCATCCTTCCTCTTCAAATTACTATCTCAGACAAACTATTTTAGAAAAACAAGCTCTAACGCTCTTCACATAAAATCTTAGGATGCAGAAATTAGAGCTGTACAAAATCAAGCTCAATCATTCACACTTATAGTCATCAAATTGGCATCTTGTCCAATTGAATGTCAAATTCTCACACTTGCAAAATTATGCAATCATCTCTCTGTAACTAATGTTTCCATTAATTCAAACTGTATGATCCCTGCTGGAAAAAGTACACACCTTATTTCTCTTTTTGCCCTTGTAGGCTTGGAATGAACCACATGTCAATTTGTTGCCAACTCACTGTACCTTTCTTACATTTCAAACTTGTCCTTGCGAGTGAGTGACAAGACCCTTTCATTCTATTAGTTGCGCACTCACTATCTATCTTTGCTTTGGTTCATATGCTTCATGACTGGGCGATGACCTAACTGGAAGCTTCACTACTTCTCAATCACGCACTCTCTATCCCTTAATGCTTTATGTTTGTATTTGAGAGACTAAGTGATATCACTTTTCTTTTCATCAATCGCGGACTCACCGCTCAGGACTTTACTTTAATTGAAATTTTGTGAGTGAGCGACATGATCTTCATTACTCAGTCACTTCTTAGTCGCACACTCGCTGCTTCTCACTTATCATGTCTTTTTCATCAGCGAGTGAGCGGGTTCTCAAAACAATCATGTATTACTTTTTGGTCGCATGGATGGCTTTCAGATTTTTCTTTATACCTCAGTGGGTGAGCGACGACTACTTTCTTTATGCATTTTAACTTAATCGCTCACTTGCACTGCAATATTTTCTCACTCAAAAGCATTAGTGAGTGAGCGATGACCATTTTTTCATTGTGCTGCATACTAGCCGCTGAGATTTCATTATCAATGAATCCTTTATGACTGAGCAAGTCCCTTTAT
This sequence comes from Thuja plicata, assembly GCA_018584345.1. Taxonomy (NCBI): domain Eukaryota; kingdom Viridiplantae; phylum Streptophyta; class Pinopsida; order Cupressales; family Cupressaceae; genus Thuja; species Thuja plicata. The sequence continues at coordinate 1,218,419 of MU224675.1, read as the reverse complement.
CATGTGTTGATCACTCGCTCGCTGATCTTTCTTGACTGAGTTTTCTTCATGAGCGACTGGGCAAAAACTTTCCACTTTTCTTCATCGCGCACCCATGAGCATGTTTTCACTTGACTTTATACCTGAGCGAGTGAGCGATAACCTATCCTTTCTTTCATTGTGCACTCATGAGCTTAAAATTGGAGACAGCAAGTCAATGGCGAGTGAGAAGGAACAAAACTTAAACATTTAGTCGTGCACTCGCACACTTCATAATATTTCATATCCACCGCGCAACTGGGCGACAAGGATCATTTGATGATGAATTCATAATACATCATGTACTTGCACTACACAAAACACAACAGTCAAAACCAGTGTGAGTGAGCACTTTCTAAAATATGACTTCATCATGCACTCGCGGCTTCAAAAGACATACATAATAACTAAGCCTGAGTGCACCATATACCTTAACTTATGAAACTCACTCAGTCACGGATCCAAAATGAAAGACTTCGAACTACCATGATTTGGCGATACTCAAAAAATTAAACTAATCATTAACTTTCTGAGACTTTTAACAAAGAACTTGCTTTCCCATGAGTGAGTGATCAACACAACAAAACTTACTCGCTCAGTCACAGATTAATATCTTGACTTCAAAAATGGATTGCGACTGCGCTAGTAAAACAAATTAATGATCAAGTCGCTCATTTGCACACTTAACTTGACCTAACATGACATAACTGGGACTGCGCGATTCTTTCCAAACATGACTTGTCACTCACTCGCTCACTTAAAAGGGTACTTTAAAATATCAACACAAGTGCGCGACTAAGGCCGAAAATAGAGAAAATTTAAAAGCTTGGCCACAAAATGACATTTTGACATGAAATCACATGGGTTTGAACCAAAAGGCACGGGAAAATTTTCCAAAGCATGGGAATTTGAAAAATTTGATGTGCAGTGCTAACAATAGCTCCGACTGGGGAAAGTTAATTGCAAAATTGACATTATAAACCAAAACTCTGGGAGACAGACCACAAACTAAAACAAAACTATACATACACCCATAAAAACCACACTAAAGTAGGGAAATCTAAACTACTGTGCATGGAAAAAGAAACTTTATGAGAAAAAATTCTTTAGGAATTGTCCATGCACTGGCAATTCCTGTATCTCACCACTTGGATCCTCCAAAAAATAAGAATCTTCACCATGAAACTCCTGGATTATAAAAGGACCCATCCATAATGACTCAAATTTACCATGTTTTCCCTTTTATTCTTTTCTAGCATTCCACTGAAGCACTATGTCATTTATTTGAAACTTTCTTTCAGTTGTTCTTTTGTCAAATAAGTACTTGGACTGGTGTTGATGTTTCATGTTTCTTTTATGTGCCTCTGCTCTTATTTCTTCTAATTCTACCAGTTGATCCATCCTTTCCATCATGGGTTCTTATTCTTCAAATTCCTCTTCTTAGAGAAATTTATACACTGGTAATAGGTTATTTAAAGGCAACCTTGCCTAAGTTCCATAGACCATTTCAAAGGGGATACCCCTATTTCTTTCTTCATTGTTACCCTGTCAGCCCAAAGGGCTAATTTCAGTTTTGAATGCCAAGAATTTTTATTTTTCTCCAAAGTCCTATTAATGATTTTCATGATGCTTTTATTGTTGGACTCATCTTGTCCATTTTCTTGAGGATGATATGGTGAGGAATAAGATATAGTAATGCCATAATCTTCACAGAAATCCTTAAATTCCTCAGCCCTAAAACACATGGCATTGTCCATGATTAACTTGGTGGGGACACAAAATTTTGTTAGAATATTATCCATTAAAAAATCCATCACTACCTTGCTAGTAGCCCTTTTTGATGGAGTTGCCTCTATCCATTTTGTAAAATAGTCTGTGGCCACTAGAATCCAACTATGGCCTCCACTAGAATTTTTTGTAAATTCTCCAATAAAATCAAGACCCCATTGGGTAAAAGGTGCTTCAATAGTCAAAGGATTTAAAGGTAGAGCTCCTTAAAATTTCATCTTAAAGGAAAACCTTTGGCAAGGTTCACATCTTTGTACAAACATCTATGTATCCTTGAAAATACATGGCCAATAATATCCATCTCTGATTATCTTATAGGCTCTGGTCTTGGCAGAATAATGTTCACCACACACACCACTATGCATTTCATTCAAAACTCTTTCAGATTGTGATTTATCTAGACAGAGTAACAAAATTCCATCCTTATTTTTCCAAAATAAATCACCTCGTATCAAGGCATACCTTTGGGCTTGCAATTTCAGAATCCTTTTTTGATTATCTGACATATGCTTGAACATTTACCATTTTTTAGAAAAAACACTATATCAGTGTACCATGGCTGCAATTCTATACTAGTTAAGTTCATTTTTACTATTTGCACACTATTGACTTGAGCCAACTCCATGTTAGTGTCAGTCATTAGTTTGGCCAAACCCAAACCCCTTACCAATTTGGTAACTTGAATTTCCAGATTAAATTCTTAAATCCTGTTGATCCACTTACACCTCTTTCCAGTAACTTCAGACTGAGACAATATATCTTTGATGTAGCATGTGGAACATAAGCAATTATCTTTGCACTAACCAAATAAGGTCTAAAAACTTTGACTGTCTTGACCATGTGAGGAACCTCCTTACAGCAATATGGTGAGAATGCACGAAATCACAGAATATAGAGCAATAGCAGAATGCAAAATGAATCTATTGATCGCGGGCCACTTCGAGGGGGTAACCTCCTTTGAGCA
>MU224675.1:1184142-1210923 GCA_018584345.1 Thuja plicata | reverse complement strand
GAACAGAATGAGAAATTGAATCTTGTGGCTCAGTTTGGTGGCGATTGGATGAGAAGCGAAAAAGATAGGGCAAACCCTAAAATTTGGTAAATGAGGGATTTAGGGCTTCGATATGCAGAATTTGGGGCTGGGTCATCAAGGAAGGAAGTATGTGAAACAGTAGTTTATGCGTTCTGAGGAAGTGTGACAGAAAACGAAAGGAAAGCAAGGAAGCTATGGCTAAAAAACAGAAAAAATTTTACTCTTTTTTTTCTTTTTTTCTTTTTTCTTTTTTTTTTGACAATAGACTCAGGAAAATTCACTCAAATACGGAATAACAGAAAGGAGGTATTGCAATAACAAGAGATAATAGAATTGAAAGGGACCTGAAGGCCATGACAGAAAAAAATTTAGACGTAATTTCCACCCAGCGAGCCCAAGAAAGTGCTCTGATACCAGATGTGAGGAACCTCCTTACAGCAATATGGTGAGAATGCACGAAATCATAGAATATAGAGCAATAGCAGAATGCAAAATGAATCTATTGATCGCGGGCCACTTCGAGGGGGTAACCTCCTTTGAGCAAGCTCAATACAATAAATTCGTCGGTATCCAGCAAAGGCCTCAACCTACTCTTATATACTAAGTACGATCTAGAAAAGTAATACTACCTATGCATGTGGGATAATAAAGTATACTCACGAGATGACTTACAAAGAATATGCGTCCAACAACACTACACTAACCAAATAAACAGAAGGAACACACAGGTTCCTAACAAACCAATGCATATGCTTGTTTCTCCATTATCTCTTAATTGAGTTTTGCTGCTTGTAGAGACTTACTAAAAAATGCTATGGGATGATCAAAACCTTCATCATCTTTCTGCAAAAGTACTACAACAATTGTATGGAATGAAGCAAAAGAAAATATGGAAAAATGCTTTTCATAATCTAGAGATCTCAGTATAGGTGCTTACTGAATAGCTACTTTTATCTCATCAAATGCTAACTAAGCATCCTGACCCTATTCAAACTTAGCATTTTTCTTTAACAATTTGACAATGGGCTTGACTATCTCAGAAAAGTTTGCAATGAATCTCCTCACAAAATTCACTTAACCCAAAAAATACTGAACACCTTTGATGTTTTTTAGAGGCAAGAGTTTGTTAATGGCTTCCACTCTCTTAGGATCAATCCTAACACCTTCTTATGATACTATGTGTCCCAATAATTTACCTTTTGTCATAGAAAAATGACATTTCCTTGGATTTAAAGAAATTCCATACTCCAAGGCTTTAGTAAAAATCTTTTCCAAATGCTTACAATGATTCTCAGTCTTTTGGGAATATGCAATAAGATCATCCTGATACACCACCATGATTATATTTATAAATTAATTAAAATCCAAATCCATAGCTCTTTGGAAAGTAGCTCCTACATTTCTCAAGCCAAATGGCATTCTTACATAAACATATGTACCCCATGGGGTTGTGAAGGTTGTCTTGAATTTCTCACTTTCTTGAACTAGCACCTGGTTATAACCAGAAAAAACCATCCATCATGGATAGTAAATCACAGCCAGTAACCCTTTATAGCATTACCTCCATGTTTGGTAAAGATTAATTATCTTTTAATGAAGCCACATTGAGGTTCCTGAAATCAACACATAGCCTGATGTCTCAATTTTTCTTTCTGATAGGAAACAAATTAGACACCCAAGAGGAATGCTTGATTGGTTTTATGATCCCAGCATCTCTAAGCTTTGCCAACTCTTGCTGCATTTTGGGGACCAACAAAGGATTGATTGGCCTTTGTTTTTGTTTAAAAGGCTTAATATCATCTTTGAATGTGATTTCATGTTGAAAGAGATCTTCCTGATAAGCCTTAAGGTCTTCATAAGACCATGCAAAAACATGCTTGAATCTTTTTAGCAAGTTAATCAAATTTGTCCTAACATGAGGAGCCAATTTCTTTCCAATATATACAATCCTAGGGTTACACTCTGATCCCAAGTTTACCTCCTCAAATTCATCCAACTTGACTGTAAATTTTTGACACATATGACTATCATTGTCAGTAAATAATCCCTCCAATTGAGTTAGTCCTTTGGCAATTTCATTTATCTATAATTGTAGAATTTCATTGCCAAATATAGTCTCTTTCCCATCAATAATCTCTATCCAATTATTACACTTAATAATTTTCTCTTCATAATTATCCACACATTGAATAAAATTGAGAATGTCCTCATCACTTTCAAAAACTTGCCAATTATACACATTATCAAGAATGGCAGGCCTGGTTTTAGTTTCCACAATAGATATTCCTACTAGCGTTAGGTCATCATTTTTCAAAGCCACATTAGCCAAAAAATATGCCATGATATTATTAGATCTCTCTATCCAATTGATGGAAAATGCATCAAAAAATTCAATGCTATCCGATACAACATGCTTATATTGTTTCAACCTATCATTTTTGGCAGCATATATTGATCTAATTTGGGAAATAGCTAGCTCTGAATCACCAAAGACTCTTAATCACTTAATGCCATGCTTGATTTCTATTTCTAATCCCTATAACAACGCTTCATACTCAGTTGTATTTTTGGTACATTGAAATGATAGAAAAAATGAATATTTGAAAGTAATGCCTGATGGAGAGACAAATAATACACTAGTTCCTGACCTTTCTCTAGAGCATGCTCCATCAAAATACATTTGCCATAGTCCAAGCTATTGTAATTCCAATTCTTCTGTGTTTTTCAACTGTGGTCGAATATTTTCCACCTTGAAATTATTTATATCTATATCCACAAAGCAATTCAGCATGCTTGGTTGAACCTTCTCAACATAAACAGGAGATCTGGGCTCCCTTAATAATTTTGCTTCTTTCCCATTAACAGAAATGGTAGCAAAATACAAATCTAATTGTACATATCCTCCAATGGTTGCAACACATTGTCTTGATAAGAGAATTCCATAATGGGGGGGTGAATCCACAACCACAACATCTATTTTAAAAGTGACCTCAGGGTATGCAGCAAGTTTTATCTCTAATCCTTGCAAAGTTCCTACTATAGGTAATTCTGTATTGTCCATGGCATAACATTTACCACAAGAAGTGTCCACCTCTAAACCCAATTGTTTCATAACAGTGTAAGTCATCACATTAGCAGCAGCTCCTGAATCCATCATACAATTTTTTAGCAACATATTGTTTGTGAGCAGTGTAACATAAAAAGGATCAATCTGATCTGATTCTTGAACAATTATATTTCCCAAACAGATTGGGATTCCATCCTTTTCTTCTTGCTCACCTTTCAGTTCATCATTCAAAGCACTATTGTCATGTATACCAGGAAAATCAGATAATAATGAAAAGGCTGCTTCTCGGTGTTCTTTAATTTTAAACATCTCAAGTAAAGGAACAAAGACTTTCATCTGAGATAAGGCTTGCTTCATGTTAAAATTTGGGAAACTCGTGACATTATCAGAAGATGTTTTACCTTTACTCTCTTTTAACTCTATTGTTTTTTGGTCATGAGTGGGAGTAACTTTGTTTTCTTTAATCACAGTGTCCTTCAGTTCACCTTGTGTAGCTTCTTCATTTATGACTTCTGTAATGACAGGTGAATCAGGTTGTTTCCCACTTTGATCAACTTTTCCATTCCTAAACTGGTATGAACTTCTTGCTTGTGTCATAGCAGCAATAGTCAGAAACCTTATTTCTTCATCATTAGGCATCCCAAATTGAAATTTCTCTAACTTAGTGGTTTTATTATTCACTGTGATTGGCATGTTTTCTTGTGGCTCTTCCTATGAAATACCATTTTCATCTTCAACAGTAAGTGTAGACATGTTTATTGCAGGTTTTTTCTCATTTTGACTTTCTTATGTTCCAATGTTTTCATGTTGCTCCACCATACTCTAAGCTACTGCACATTGATAAGGGGAATGAGGCATATAACAGGCCATGCACCAAGGAGTATTCTCCACATTGTGAGCATTGTTGTTTTTCAATGGGTTAGGGATGTCTTTGTTCTTGAGGTTAGTTTGTTCTTCTGACATAGATTTTCCATCCTTCCATTGAGTCTTATAAGGAAAGTCTTGCAACCTGTATGGCTTATCTTGCCTTTGGTATTGTGGTCTATTGTGTTGAAAACCCTTCTCATTCTTATCTACCTTAGCAGCAAGATCTCTCACTAAAATCACCAATTTTTCCATCTTATCTTCTTCCTTGGGATTTTTATTTGATTGTGTTTTTTACTCTTTCTAGAGTCTACTATCATCCCTCTTACCAAGCTTACCAGAAGCTCTTCTATTACTTTCTATGTTTATGGCCAATTTATATGCATCTCTCATAGTCTGAGGATCTTTATCTCTAAGAAAGTAAGTAGGTTTTCCATCCAAAGAATTACAATAAGTGGTGACACATACATTTTCATCCAATCTTAATACTTGGAACAACTTATAAATAGCCTTTTGAAATCTTACATTAAATTCTGCAATGCCTTCATTAGTAAATGTTTTCAAACTATTGAATTCATTGAATATAAAACCAGAATTTATCTTGTCACCATACTGTTGTTTGAAACTTCTAACAAATTCATCCCAAGAATAGATACCATGATCAGGAAAACCTTGGTACCAGTCTCTTGCATCCTCAGTTAAAGATTGCACAAATAATTTCATCACAACGTCCTCATCTTCAATCTCATAATCATTCATTGTATCTTAAAATACTTTTAGATGTTCTTCACTAGTTACTGCATTATTCCCACTGAATTTGGGAATCTTGTCTCTAACCTCATTAGGGATAGGGTTTGGTTGGCCAGGGATACCATCAAAAAACAATTTCCTATATCTTTCCAAATGAATAGGTCTTCTTTGAAAATTAGTGCCCATATTTTGGCTAGCACTCTGACCAATTTCACCAATGTTATGGCCAATACCTAAATTTTGGTGGCTAATATTTCTATTGAGTCCACTTACTCCTAACTATGATGCAACTCCTTGAGTCGCACCATATGCCTGTGTACTTGTGTTAGAATTCTTGATCTGCAAATTAGAATTGGATACATGCATAGTTTGATTGGTTGCAATAATATCATTAGAATTAGTTATGGGACTTAAAAAGGTAATTCTTCTTTTCATCTCCACAGCAGCAGCTTCTGGCTCTGCCCTTTCCAACTATTTTGCAATATCATCTTTGGCATTTCTAGCCCTTTCTAATTCCATATCTAGTGAAAACATATCTTGAGATATACATTGTTCATTCTTAGGTTTAGAGAATTTAATTCCTGTGAGCTTTTGTTTTCCCTTTTCAACACCTGTTTGTGTGATATTAACTGTTGATACATTTGGTGTTGGGGTCAGAGACTTAGGGGATTTTTGAATTTCATAATTGATGACTTGCCTCACCACAGGGCATGTATCTTTGGGATCATTTTTCTTAAGCAGGTGTTCTCTTTCTTGGCATTCTTTTCTCAGGGTGTCTACATCTCCAAAGAGTTCTTTATTTAAGCCATGAAATCCTTCATTAGCACCCTGAGCTGCCACTTTTAATTAGGGAACCCATTTCTTTAAATTTTCCCTTTCAGTGATTGCATTTATAATTTTCTCCTTTCTAGCCTCATCATTTTTTTTCTTGATAAGAAAGATTTCATCTAATTCCCTCTTTAAAAGTTCATTGTCTCTAAGGACTCCCTCAATATCAGAACTAGAAGAGTCATAGATATTCATCAAGTTGTTTTCCTTTTTGTCCTCAACATGCTCATAAGGGATACCCTTGAAATATGATGATGTCTCAACCTTTTCTTGATATATATTCTTAGGCCTATGGTTAAATATATCATCAAAGTAACCAGTAGTGTCAAACTCAAGATTCAGGGGTTCATTTATTTCTTTCTCAGGAATAGTACCTAAGGACTGACTAGAGCCTACAGATCTAGGCTTCCAAGAAGTATTGTTATAAGACTCTCCTTTCCTAGAATGGTTTCTTCTAGAATTTTTAGAAACATCACTCTCTGATGTTGCCTGAGAGTGATTCTTTGTGTTTTCTTTTGTATTGTTCATTGTGTCCAAAATAAAATTTCACACACTTGATCTGCTAGTATTCCCCTTGGAAACACTATAACCAATAACTCATAGTTGCCACCCAAAAACCTTGGGAATAAAATTAAAAAAATTCACGTTGACAATGATATTTGAGGATATACTTCAATTAAAGTGCAATACACAACTTGTGATTTCAAAAACTGGATTTCAAGGAATCTATATTATGGAATATTATTGTCAGACTAACCTTTCACGCATTCCTTGATAAAAGTCCCCAGTAGAGTTGCCATTTTCTGTTAGTTCCTTTTCTTGCTAATATGAAAATATTCTCAGAGAGCTTGCTCTATCTACCCTAGACACTGACTAGGCAAGATATAGAATGACAGAAACAAGGTTTTAAAACCTCCTACACTTTGAGCTCCATTAACTCAGGTAGGATTACCCTTCTAACTTAGAATAATGAAATCACTAAATTATTCTAGTTGAATATGAATGGAATTACAGGAGTTGATCACTGTAAATTTTATTGAAATAGACCAAACCATGAGTAAAGATCAATTATTATAGTGATAGTCACTTAATTCAATGGAGGACAGACCAGTGCTTAGTCTTAGGGCATGGAGTCACTACTGCATAGTTTTAACCCTCTTAGTCATAAACATAAATTCAAGACAATCATAGAATCTAACATAAGCATAAACATACCTTATATATCTACACTCACACATATAGAAAATCAATTCATCAAATTCACTATAAAACCTGAATCCCATTGAAAATACTCCTAAGGCAATTTTAATCTTTCCTTGAAAGAACCCTAAAATTATTTCATAATCTACCTAACAGATGCATATATTGAACATTCCTTAAACATCCAATCTACATAAAATTCAGAAAAAAAAAAAAAAAACATAATGAAGACAAAATGCTCATCATATGTTTCAGAAAACTATTGATGGATTTCATTTGTATTCAAGATCAAAATTGCTAGTGCAATCAACAGTATTTCAAAACCTAAAGATATCTATGAGTCTTAAACCAGATTTTTTATATTAAAAATCCCAAATGAAAAATTGCTATCCCTTTCCCAGTAGTCTTGGAATCCTTTTATAACTAAGGATGCAACAAGCTACGAACTTACTGGGAAATATTTACAAAATATTTTTTAATAACAAATTGCAGTTAACATAAAAAAAAAACTGTAACTGAATACAGGTGGCAAAGGTTGTTAAAGTCTGAATAGGGTCTGTTGATGTAGTTTGATAGTATCCTATTCATCCTTTCATCTTTTCTTCCCACCTGTTTACATCTTTGGTGGTGGGCCAATAAAAAGCCTTCACCTGTTCCAATTTGGCAACAACCTCTGTCCATCTAGCATCAATGATTTATCTGGCCTTTGTAAAAAATTTCACGATGTCTCTCTCAACCTTGACTAAGTTGTCAATCAGTTCATTGAAGTATTGAGGATTCACATCCTTTTCTAGGCACTGTTTCATTTCCTCATCTGGGAATATCCCATCAAATCCATTTGTCCAATCTGACTACGACTTTAGAATGCCAGCTTCATCATATATTTTTGGGATCAAGGGAGGGCACTGGTCACCAAATAGTTATAACTTATTGTTTATCAGATCAACCTTACCATTGAAGAAACCATATGTTTTATTGACCTCATTGATCATTTCTATTGTATATGTGATCTTGTCAGGAAAATCATCACTGTATAACATAGTTGTCTCTAATTTGTCGATCAACCTGTCTCTTCCTGACCAAGTTTCAAAGATAGGCTCCAAGAGTGTCATAGCCTCAGCAGCTGCCTGTGATGCTTCTTGAAATGAACCATATAGTGTATATACTATATCAATCTTCTACTTTAGAACATCAATTTGATGTTGAAGTATTGGCAGTATGATGGACATGACATTTATGCTCTATCTTTGTGACATTTCTTTGGAATGGCCTTTTGCCACTGCTGAAGCCACATTGAGGTTCCTGAAATCAACACATAGCCTGATATCTCCATTTTTCTTTCTGACAGGGACCAAATTAGACACCCAAGAGGAATGCCTGATTGGTTTTATCATCCCAGCGTCTCTAAGCTTTGCCAACTCTTGCTGCATTTTGGGGGCCAACAAAGGATTGATTGGCCTTTTTTTTGTCTAAAAGGCTTAATATCATCTTTTAATGTGATTTCATGTTGAAAGAGATCTTCCCTATAAGACTTAAGGTCTTCATAAGACCATGCAAAAACATGGTTGAATCTTTTTAGCAAGTTAATCAAATTTGTCCTAACATGAGGAGCCAATTTCTTTCCAATATATACAATCCTGGGGTTACACTCTGATCCCAAGTTTACCTCCTCAAATTCATCCAACTTGACTGTAGATTTTTGACACATATGACTATCATTGTCAGTAAATAATCCCTCCAATTGAGTTAGTCCTTTGGGAATTTCATTTTTCTGTAACTGTAGAATTTCATTGCCAAATATAGTCTCTTTCCCATCAATAATCTCTATAAAATTATTACACTAAATAATTTTCTCTTCATAATTATCCACACATTGAATAAAATTGAGAATGTTCTCATCACTTTCAAAAACTTCCCAATTATACACATTATCAGGAATGGCAGGCTTGGTTTTAGTTTCCACAATAGATATTCCTGCCAGTGTTAGGTCATCATTTTTCAAAGCCACATTAGCCAAAAAAATCTTCCATGATATTCTTAGATCTCTCTATCCAATTGATGGAAAATGCATCAAAAAATTCAATGCTATCCCATACAGCATGCTTATATTGTTTCAACCTATCACTTTTGGCAGCATATATGATCTAATTTGGGAAATAGCTAGCTCTGAATCACCAAAGACTCTTAATATCTTAATGCCATGCTTGATTGCTATTTCTAATCCCAGTAACAATGTTTCATACTCCGGTATATTATTTGTACATTGAAATGATAGAAAAAATGAATATTTGAAAGTAATACCTGATGGAGAGACAAATAATACACCAGTTCCTGACCCTTCTCTAGAGAATTCTCCATCAAAATACATCTGCCATAGTCCAAGCTATTTCAATTCCAATTCTTCCACTATGGGATCTGTGTTTTTCAACTGTGGTTGAATATTTTCCACCTTGAAATTACTCATATCTACATCCACAAAGCAATTCAGCATGCTTGGTTGAACCTTCTCAACATAAACAGGAGATCTAGGCTCCCTTAATAATTTTTCTTCTTTCCAATTAACATAAATGGTAGGAAAAGACAAATCTATTTGTATATATCCTCCAATGGTTGCAACACATTGTCTTGATAAGAGCATGACATAATGGGGGGGTGAATCCACAACCACAACATCTATTTTAAAAGAGACCTCAGGGTATGCAGCAAGTTTTATCTCTAATCCTTGCAAAGTTCCTACTACAGGTAATTCCTTATTGTACATGGCATAACATTTACCACAAGTTGTCTCCACCTCTAAACCCAATTGTTTCATAACAGTGTAAGTCATCACATTAGCAGCAACTCCTGAATCCATCATACAATTTTTTAGCAACATATTATTTTTGAGAAGTGTAACATAAAAAGGATTAATCTGATCTGGCTCTTGAACAACTATATTTCCCAAATAGATTGGGATTCCATCCTTTTCTTCTTGCTCACCTTTCATTTCATCATTCAAAGCACTATTGTCATGTATACTAGGAAAATCAGATAATAATGAAAAGGCTGCTTCTCGGTGTTCTTTAATTTTAAACATCTTAAGTAAAGGAACACAAAATTTCATCTGAGATAAGGCTTGCTTCATGCTAAAAGTTGGGAAACTCATGAAATTGTCAGAAGATGTTTTACCTTTACTCTCTTTTAATTGTCTTATTTTTTGGTCATGAGTGGGAGTAACTTTGTTTTCTTTAATCATAGTGTCCTTCAGTTCACCTTGTGTAGCTTCTTCATTTATGACTTCTATAATGACAGGTAAATCAGGTTGTTTCCCACTTTGATCAACTTTTTTATTCCTAAACTGTTATGAACTTCTTTCTTGTGTCATAGCATCAATACTCAGAAACCTTATTTCTTCATCATTAGGCATCCCAAATTGAAAGTGCTTGAACTTAGTGCTTGTATTATTCACTGTGATTGGCATGTTTTCTTGTGGCTCTTCCTCTGAAATACCATTGTCATCTTCAACAGTAAGTGCACACATGTTTATTGCAGGTTTTTTTCTCATTCTTAATTTCTTGTGTTCCAATGTTTTCATGTTGCTCCACCATACTCTAAGCTACTGCACATTGATAAGGGGAATGAGGCATATTATAGGTCATGCACCAAGGAGTATTCTCCACATTGTGAGCATTGTTGTTTTTCAATGGGTCAGGGATGTCTTTGTTCTTGAGGTCAGTTTGTTCTTCTGATATAGGTTTTTCATCCTTCCATGGACTCTTATAAAGAAAGTATTGCAACCTATATGGCTTATCTTGCCTTTGGTATTGTGGTCTATTGTGTTGAAAACCCTTCTCATTCTTATCTACCTTAGCAGCAAGATCTTTCACTACACTAACCAATGTTTCCATCTTATCTTCTTCCTTGGGATTTTTATTTGATTTTGTTTTTGACTCTTTCCAGAGTCTATTGTCATCCCTTTTACCAAGCTTACCAGAAGCTCTTATATTACTTTCTATATTTATGGCCGATTTATATGCATCTCTCATAGTCTGAGGATCTTTATCTCTAAGAAAGTAAGCAATTTTTACATCCAAAGCATTGCAATAAGTGGTGACACATACATTTTCATCCAATCTTAATATTTGGAACAACTTATACATAGCCTTTTGAAATCTTACATTAAATTCTGTAATACCTTCATTAGTAAATGTTTTCAAACGGTTGAATTCATTCAACATAAAACTAGAATTTATATTGTCACCATATTGTTCTTTGAAACTTCTAACAAATTCATCCCAAGAAGAGATACTATGATTAGGAAAACCTCGGTACCAGTCCCTTGCATCCTCAGTTAAGGATTGCACAAATAATTTCATAACAACATCCTCATCTTCAATCTCATAATCATTCATTGTATCCAAAAATACTTTTAAATGTTCTTCACCAGCTACTGCATTATTCCCACTGAGTTTGGGAATCTTGTCTCTGACCTCATTAGGGATAGGGTTTCGTTGGCCAGGGATACCATCGAAAAAAAATTGCATATATCTTTCCAAATGAATAGGTCTTCTTTGAAAATTAGTGCCCATATTTTGGCCAGCACCCTGACCAATACCACCAATGTTATGGTCAATGCCTACATTTTGATTGCTAATATTTCTATTGAGTCCACTTAGTCCTAACTGTGATGCAAATCCTTGAGCCGCAACATATGCCTGTGTACTTGTGTTAGCATTCTTGATCTACAAATTAGAATTGAATATAGGCATAGTTTGATTGGTTGCAATAATATCATTAGAATTAGTTATGGGACTCAAAAAGGCAATTCTTATTTTCATCTCTGCAGCAACAGCTTCTAGCTCTGCCCTTTCCAACTATTTTTCAATATCATCTTTGGCCTTTATATCCCTTTCTAATTCCATATCCAGTGAAAACATATCTTGAGATATACATTGTTCAGTCTTAGGTTTAGAGAATTTAAATCCTGTGAGCTTTTGTTTTCCCTTTTCAACACCTGTTTGTGTGACATTAACTGCTGATATATTTAGTGTTGGGGACAGAGACTTAGGGTGTTTTTGACTTTCATAATTGATGACTTGCCTCACCACAGGGCCTGTATCTTTGGGATCATTTTTCTTAAGCAGGTGTTCTCTCTCTTGGTATTCTTTTCTAAGGGTGTCTAAATCTCTGAAGAGTTCTTTATTCAAGCCATGAATCTTCATTAGCACCCTAAGCTACCAATTTTAATTAGGCAACTCGTTTCTTTAAATTTTCCATTTCAGTGATTGCATTTATAATTTTCCCCTCTCTAGCCTCATCATTTTTTTCCTTGATAAGAAAGAGTTCATCTAATTCCCTCTTCAAAAGGTCATTGTCTCTGAGGACTCCCTCAACATTAGAACTAGAAGAGTCATAGATGTTCATCAGGTTGTTTTCCTTTTGGTCCTCAACATGTTCATAAGGGATACCCTTGAAATATGATGATGTCTCACCCTTTTCTTGATATATATTCTTTGTCTTAGGGTCAAATATATAATCAAAGTAAATAGTAGTGTCAGACTCAGGATTCAGGGGTTCATTTATATATTTCTTAGGAATAGTACCTAAGGATTGACTAGGGCCTACAGATCTAGGCTTCCAAGAAGTATTGTTATAAGATTCTTCTTTCCTAGAATGGTTTCTTCTAGAATTTTTAGAAACATGACTCTCTGATGTTGCCTGAGAGTGATTCTTTGTGTTTTCTTTTGTATTCCTCATTGTGTCCAAAATGAAATTTCACACACTTGATCTGCTAGTATTCCCCTTGGAAACACTATAACCAATAACTCGGAGTCACCACCCAAAATCCTTGGGAATAGAAAAAAAAAATTCATGCTGACAATGATATTTGAGGATATACTTCAATTAAAGTGTAATACACAACTTGTGATTTCAAAAATTGAATTTCAAGGAATCTATATTATGGAATATTATCATCAAACTAACCTTTCATGCATTCCTTGATAAAATTCCCTAGTAGAGTCACCATTTTCTATTAGTTCATTTTCTTGCTAATATGAAAATATTCTCAAAGAGCTTGCTCTATCTACCCCAGACACTGACCAGGCAAGATACAGAATGACAGAAACAAGGTTTTAAAACATCCTACACTTTGAGCTCCAATAACTCGGGCAGTATTAGCCTTCTAACTCAGAATAATGAAATCACTAAATTATTCCAGTTGAATATGAATGGAATTAAAGGAGCTGATCACTGTAAATTTTATTGAAACAGACCAAACCATGAGTAAAGATCAATTTTAATAGTGATAGTCACTTAATTCAATGGAGGAGAGACGAGTGCTTAGTCCTAGGGAATGGAGTTACTGCTGCATAGTTTTCACCCTCTTAGTCATAAACATAAATTCAAGACAGTCATAGAATCTTACATAAACATAGACATACCTTATATATCTACCCTCATACATATAGCAAATCAATTCATCAAATTCATTATAAAATCTGAATCCCACTAAAAATACTCCTAAGGCAATATTAATCTTTCCTTGAAAGAACCCTAAAATTATTTCATAATCTGCCTAACAGATGCATAAATTGAACATTCCTTAAACATTCAATCTACATAAAATAGAAAAAAAAACATAATGAAGACAAAATGCTCATCACATGTTTCAGAAAACTATTGATGGATTTCATTTGTATTCATGATCAAAATTGCTATTGCAATCAACAGTATTTCAAAACCCAAAGATACCTATGAGTCTTAAACCAGAGTTTTTATATTAAAATTCCAAATGAAAAATGGCTATCCCTTTCCTAGTAGTCTTAGAATCCTTTTATAACTAAGGATGCAACAAGCTATGGACTTACTGGGAAATATTTACAAAATCTTTTTTAATAACAAATTACAGTTAATATAAAAACAAAAACTGCAACTGAATACAGGTGGCAAAGGTTGGTGAAGTCTAAATAGGGTTTGTTGATGCACTTTGATAGTATCTTCTTCATCCTTTCAGCTTCGCTTCCCACCTATTTACCTCTTTGGTGGTGGGCCAATCAAAAGTCTTCACTTGTTCCAATTTGGCAACAGCCTCCGTCCATCTAGCATCAATGGTTTATTTGGCCTCTGTAACAAATTTTGCCATGTCTCTCTCAACCTTGAATAAGTTGTCAATTAGCTCATTGCAGTATTGAGAATTCACATCCTTTTCTAGGCACTATTTCATTTCCTCATCTGGGAATATACCATCAAATCCATTTGTCCAATCTAACTGTAGCTTCGGGATGCCAGCTTCATCATATATTTTTGGGATCAAGGGAGGG
Organism: Thuja plicata; assembly: GCA_018584345.1. Classification (NCBI taxonomy): domain Eukaryota; kingdom Viridiplantae; phylum Streptophyta; class Pinopsida; order Cupressales; family Cupressaceae; genus Thuja; species Thuja plicata. Next base: position 1,196,892 of record MU224675.1, on the reverse strand, counting down.
CACTAGTCACCAAATAGTTGCAACTTATTGTTTATCAGATCAACCTTACCATTGAAGAAATCATATGTGTTATTGACCTCATTGATCATTTCTATTGTATCTGTGATCTTGTCAGGAAAATCATCACTGTATAACACAGCTATCTTTAATTTGTCCGTCAACCTATCTCTTCCTGACCAAGTTTTGAAGATAGGCTCCAAGAGTGTCATAGCCTCAGTAGCTACCTGTGATGCTTTTTGCAATGAACCATATAGTGTATATACTATATCAGTCTTCTACTTCAGAACATCAATTCGATGTTGAAGTATTGGTAGTATGATAGACCTGACATTTATGCTCTATCCTTGTGACATTTCTTTGGAATGGCCTTCTGCCACTACTGAATCCTCTTTTGCCTCTATGGCAGCATCTGTTTTAGTCTTTGACACTTCTTGAGGAATTGGAGTCTTTTCTCTTTTACTCTCCACTAACTCCTCTTTCAACTTAACAATTTGTTCTTCCAATGTGTGGTTCTAAACCACCACCTCTTTATGATTTTTTGCTAAGGCCATCATTTCACCAAAAGTTGTTTCATACCTCTTAGATAGGTCATCAACCTTTGCCAAGTTCATGAATGATACTTGTGTCATTAACTGAGCTATCTCAATATCTGTAGTGTTCTGCAAGTTCCATATCATTCTATCTGCCCTCTTTTCCTCTCTGATAGTCATGACCAAAGGCTTTTGTGTAGCAGGGGCCAGTGACCATATAGAAAGATTCTTGGATTGAGGATAAAATCCTGATCCTTTCAAAACTTCGTCCATCTCAAACTCTATTTTTAACAAGGGATCTTCTTGCCTCCTGATTTGATCAATGACAAATGTGGACTATAAGTCGTAACCAGGCATCAACATCACTCCAGTGTTTTGTACCAACAACCTGGCTTTCTCCATAGTGATTAGTTCACTCTTAGGATCATAATCTTGGAGTGCTTTTACAATATCCTCATTTTTATCTGCACTTTCTTCACCTATTTCTAATCCTTGTCTCAAGTCCTTTTGTTTCAACTTGATTAAAAAAATTTTGAACTGTTCAAACCTTATGAATTCATCATCTTTCATGAATTCATTAGCTATCATGACTCTCTCGTCATCCCTTTCAAACAGAACCATTTGGTTATCCCCTTGGCCTTCAGTTGGAGGCTCTTTTTGTAATTTTATTTTTAACTTTCTAAAATATTTGCCATGCTCATTAATCACAGCCTTGGCCATACTTTTCCTATCTTACATCATTTTGTGATATTTCTTCTGTTTCTTCCTAGGTGGTTCTCTAGAGGTAGCTTCCTCAATGGCCTCCTCTTCTTCTTAATGCTCTTCCTCTTGTTGTTCCTGATGTTCTGGGTCATACAAAGTAAAAGGAATTGGCGACCCTTGAGACTGTGCATCCTAAGCACTAAACTGTGGTACCTATGCCATTAGAGTGTCATAGGATTTAAGCATTTCCTCTATTTTTTGCAGGTATGGGAGATCAAGGAAAAAACTAGAGAAACAGTTGTCTGACTCTTTCCATTCAGCTTCTACCCTAAGGAGGTTATTGTATTTCCTTCTCCTCTCCTGGACTACAATCTTATTTAACTTATTCCTTAAAACATCTTCATCATCCAGTGGCTCATGATCTCTAATCTTTTGCCAAGGAGTCATTCTTTTCAGCTTTGTTTGCATAAATTGTTCTGGGTCACAGAACCTGGCAACTGCCATAGACATTCTATATTGTTTCAAGAAGTCATTAATCAAATCAAAAAATATTTTCCCAATGGAGAAATCAAAACCTACCAATAATCGAGGGATAAAAGTACCCTTTCTATTTCCCTCTAAAAACTCTTTATCAACCCAAGTGATTTTCCAAATAAATTCTAGGAATGCAATCCTAAGAGGAACAAACTTGGGGAGGATGTTAGGCAGTTGTGTACAACCATATACTTTGATGATAGTAATGTAATCAAAGAAGAAAAGGTCACCCCAATTGCGAGAGATAGGCCAGTTTGGAACACAATCCCAAGGTCTCAAAACTTTTCTGATTTTGAATGGAAGTCTATGCCTATATGTTCCCAATAAATTAAAAATTGGATCCACAATCCAATTGCAAAATCATACAAATGATGAGTTGATGGATGAACTATCCCATACCCGAGTCCATCTTTGGATTGGTGTATCAACACCATACTTTGAAACAAACAATTCAAGCTCTTTAGCCATAGATGCCATGTTATAATATAAAAGCATATACATCAGATGAGAATAATGCTTGAAGGTAGGTACTGGGGCATCTGACTATATCTCCATCAATGCAGCATGAATAGAATCAACTATGTATCCCACATAGTCATAATTAGTATTAACCTTCGGGTGTTGAATGTTCATAGCCATCATGAGTACATCTTGAGGCACTGTAGAATCTCCATCAAAACCTAAAACGATGCTCAAACCATACACCGTGCACTCTATGTAATGATGAAAAAGGGATAAATCAAAAGGTGGTTTGAGAATGACTCAGATTTTTACCAGGTGCCTATCTACTCTGGGCTTGAATTTGGGCATTTCATATTTCTTAATCAAATGCTCTCTCTTGACATAATCTACCTGAATCTTCTTTAAATCATGTTATAAATTAATCTTTACTTTCATTATGTAAGTAGGAGATTCCTATGGAATCCCTACACCTATTTTTGTTCTCTTGTGAGGATAATTCATTTTATGTATTTTATTTTCCCTTGGTTGTATTATTTAAATGGGATAAACCAAGGTATCCCTTAGATTCCTCCTTAAGAGGAAATAACACAAGTGACACACACTATTGAAATGTGGTATACATATATATGGGAGTTACCATGCAACTCCTCTCTCACATCTCTAGTAAAGAGATGTCTCTCCTTCTCAATTTACTTTACTCTTCTCAAACTATTGTATGAGCTTGGCTCTCACTCTCTCCCTCTCTCTCATTCTTAGGCATTTTTTCCCATTCTCTATATCATGGGGGTTTTTTCATGCTTTTCCCCCTTCAAAATCTTGTCTCCTTGTTGTTTGGATCTTTGGTGCATGCTCGTAGTATTCGAATTAATGCATGGTAAATCTTCGTTCTCCTTGCTCATTGAATTAAACAACTTCCTGTCTCACCTTATTTTTTTGTTATTATTTTAACATGGTATCAGAGTAGGTTGGTTTAATCTTTGATTGAGTTTACAAGTTAAGGAGCTACCATATCTTGGAGCACTCCAATATCGGAGACTCTTGAGAGAGTGTTGAGAAAAATTTGAATTTTTTTTTGGATTTGGCTGGTTTACCACAAAACCCGATTTATCTTTTGCATACATTATTGGTTTATCTATTGGATACAGTACTGACTTGTTTTGTGCAGGATTGGAGACTTTTGTTCTTGGCTTTGTTCTTCATCTTTCTTTCAAAATCTAAGCTTTAATCTATTTATTATTTTCATTAAATATCTTTAATCTAATTTTCCTGTTTGCAGGGTTATATTTCTCTTTGCAATCAGAAATATGTTTTATATTTGTGTATTCTTATTACATTTATATCTCTGCATGTTTATCGGTGCTTACCTGTTATTCTTGGCTCATTTTCCAATGGCCTTGTGTTGGGCTTTCTTTTTTGGTTGAATGCTGGAAAGACTATTGGTGATTCAAAAGTAGTAATACTGAGAATATTTGTTTCATGGAAATACGTGTGGAGTTGGGCAGTTCCTATTGCACTATTTTGGCACGAGATTTCTTGGTGTTATCTTTTCTTGGCTTGGCATGGTTTTGGTGTGAACATTTTCATATTTTCAGCAACCATGAGTTTCTAATATCCTTGCCAGGGCTTCATATCTTTTCCATTGAGCATCCTGGTTTGTGGCGTGATTCTTAGGCAGGGTCGAGCTAGCTTGCATGCATAGGCTAAGATGACACTTTTGCATTTTTTGCTGAGGATATCTTGATATGAATGGTGTGGGGTTTCAAACAAGTGCTTCTGCCACATTTTGGAAAGTTATTCTCAGTGTGAGCATAGAATAACAAGTGTGTTTCTGTGGTATAACCTTGACATCTTGTAGCTGTCTGTAAGAACAATCGGAGCCTATATCTTCTATGATTGTTGAGTAAGGTTTGTTCATGAGAACTGTTTGCTACCCCTTGCACAGCCCATGCTTCTCCTCCTTCTTTCCTTGTCTCATCTTGCACATCAGTCTTAGTATCTTTGTCTGCAGCTTTTTTGTTTCACAACCTTCCTTGCTGCTCTGCGCAGCCTTGACTGTAACTTCCTTTAGTAATGTTTAATTTTGTTTAATATTGTTGGTAACATCTTTGCTAGTACAGTTCATATAAATTAATATGTCTCTGCTAGTAATATTCTTTAGTATATCATTTATTAAATTCTAATGCTTATGTCTATCACTTTTTCGCATACCATTCCTCACACAACATGTGGTAGCTGTATCAGACTGTATATTCATATCTTCATGTTCTTTGGATATTGGTTATGTGATATCTCTGCATGCCCGACATTGAGGTGGCGCTGAAGGAGGCCTGTTTGCTTGTGCACATGTTGCTGGGTGGTTGAGCTACCTTTTTAAACTTGCAGATTATAATCTTTACTTTGCATTCCTTCATTTCATTTTTTTTTTTTAAATATATCTACAGACTAATAATTATCTTTATTCTTTATCTTATAATTGGAAGTTCATCATTTTGTTTCACAGGTTTATCATTATATCATTTTGCAGGCATCTTGCTGATTTTATCATTTGATTCCTTTACAGTTTATTCATTAGATTCTTCATTTTTTTTAATGTTGCAGGATTATCATTGTTTTTTATAATATTGCGGGTTTTTTGTTATTCGAACAATCTATTTAATTTGTTTATCAATCATAAAAAAATAAATTTCAAACCATTATTCTTTATAACATTTTTTTTCTTCCAGGTTGCTCATTATCTTTTTTCAAGGTTTATCATTAGATTCTGTGATTATTCTTATCATATTTGTTTAATCTTTTTTCAATATTGCAGTTCAATCTTTAAACTTAAGTTTTTTAACAAAAAAGTTTAAACTATTAAATAAACTTTTTCAATTATTTTTTCTTAACTTCGTTTAAACCCATTATTTATTTTAATAATATAATCATTATTCAATTGTTAATTCTTTATTTTATTGCAATTCAAATTTGTTTCATAATTTAAACAAAATTTTAATTTTTTTTAATTGTTAAATATCTGATATTTACTAATCACGTTAAATTAGTTTTTTGGATTCTTCACTATATCTTGCAACTTGTATTTAACGTTATTTCAATTAATTTTGATCATGACAACATTAATGCCAAATTTTAAACTTACAAGTTCCAATTATTTTGTTTGGAGGACGAACATGTCTGTTTTATTAAAATCTAGACAGCTTTTGGATATTGTGTCTTCACCAATTTTGAAACTGACATCCACTGCTCCTCAGGCTGACCATGATTCCTGGCAGTTGAAAGATGAGGAAGCTTTTGGTCTAACTGGATTCTCGTTAGATCCAGATTTATATCATCTTCTCTCAGATTGTACTGAGGCTCATCAGGCTTGGCATGTCCTAGAGAACACATTTCAAACTCACCAAAGCTCTACACCGCATTGTGACATTATGTATGCTTTAAATGACTTTCCTATTTAGGATGACCCATGTGATGATTTTTTTTTTGGGGATGATCCCCTCACTTCCTATCTTCCTCATAGAAATAACATGTTACAGGTTGATGATGTTTCGTATACCTATTCTTCTTTGGATGATATTTTAGAACAAGAAGATGAAATTGTTAATATATTTATCCATGTCACTTTTCCGTTATGTATTACAGGAGATTATGTTCCTATCTACTTCAAAGTAGATTATGAATTTCGTGACACTCAAATGGTTACTATGGAGGACCAACCTCCTTCTCTAAACTCTAATCTTCTTATTGATATTATTGATGGTGATTGTCCTATTTCTATTCTTTATTATGAATCAAATAATGAATCCATTTGGTTTAAAAAACCTCTTTATGATGAAATTACATTTGATGATTCACACTCAGCTTCTACTGATTCATCTTTAGAAGGAAATCCCAATAATGGGAGATCCCCTCATGGTTCTTGTTTTTTTGTAGATACAGGTGATCCTTCTTGGACAAGTAACAATGAACAACTTCAAAGTGTACTCAAATATTTGGACCTATATCCAAAAACTCCTACACTCTTGCATTATGAAAATCAAAGGAATCCTATTTCAAGATCCGAGCACTTATCATTGCACCATCACCTACTATCAACACAAAGTGAAGAAACACAAGTTATCCTCCTCTACTACAAGAAGGATAATCCAGTTGCAGATTTTTGTAAAACCCCAAGTAAAGATTAAAGGGGGTTGTTAGAAATTAATCTTTACTTCCAGTATGTAAGTAGGAGATTCCTATGGAATCCCTACACCTATTTTTGTCCTCTTGTGAGGATAATTCATTCTATGTATTTTATTTTCCCTTGGCTGTATTATTTAAATGGGATAAACCAAGGTATCCCTTAGATTCCTCCTTAAAAGGAAATAACACAAGTGGCACACACTATTGAAATGTGGCATACATAGATATGGGAGTTACCATGCAACTGCTCTCTCACATCTCTATTAAAGAGATGTCTCTCCTTCTCAATTTACTTTACTCTTCTCGAACTATTGTATGAGCTTGGCTCTCACTCTCTCCCTCTCTCTCATTCTTAGGCATTTTTTCCCATTCTCTATATCACGAGGGTTTTTCATGCTTTTCCCCCTTCAAAATCTTGTCTCCTTGTTGTTTGGATCTTTGGTGCATGCTCCTAGTATTGAAATTAATTCATGGTAAATCTTCGTTCTCATTGCTCATTGAATTAAACAACTTCCTGTCTCACCTTATTTTTTTGTTATTATTTTAACAAATCAATATCTATGCACAATGCACCAGTGATTCCGAATACTTCTGCCACTGACCTCCTATCTATGGAAACTAGGGTCTCTTTATTCTTCTTCCTGATTACCCTAGCTACTGGGCAGTAGTTTTTAGCTAGTTCCCTAATAAGACCTATGTCAATATAGACATCAGGCACAATCAATTTCACCATATTCAAATCCCATGGATTGCAAATGGGGACTTCTTTAACCCTATTATTCCATAAATAATGGAATAAGGTATTACCAGAGTAATTTGGGGTGACCGGGTTTCTGCATTGCCACCATCTATCTTTCTATTCATCTGAATTCGCACCGTTTGTATTCAAAGTCCTGGGCAGCAACTCAGCAAATTCTTCCACGTATCTTTTTGGTGTAACCTCCTTCTTTTCAGACCCATGCGAAGCAGCAGGAACAATAGCTTGACTCATCCTTCCTCTTCAAATTACTATCTTAGACAAACTATTTTAGACAAACAAGCTCTAACACTCTTCACAAAGAGTCTTAGGATGTAGAAATGAGAGCTATACAAAATCAAGCTCAATTATTCACACTTATAGTCATCAAATTGGCGTCTTGTCCAATTGAATGTCAAATTCTCGCACTTACAGAATTACGCAATCATCTCTCTGTAACTAATGCTACCATTAATTCAAACTGTATGATCACTGCTAGAAAAAGTACACACCTTGTTTCCCTTTTTGCCCTCGTAGGCTTGGAATGAACCACATGTCAATTTTTTGCCAACTCGCTGTACCTTTCTTACATTTCAAACTTTTCCTTGCGAGTGAGTGACAAGACCCTTTCATTCTATCAGTCACGCACTCACTATCTATCTTTTCTTTGGTTCATATGCTTCGCAACTGGGCGATGACCTAACTGGAAGCTTCTTTACTTCTCAATTGTGCACTCACTATCTCTTAATGCTTTATATTTGTATTTTAGCGAGTAAGCGATATTACTTTTATTTTCATCAATCATGGACTCGCCGCTCAGGACTTTACTTTCATTGAAATTATGTGAGTGAGCGACAAGATCTTCATTACTCAGTCACTTGTTAGTCGCACACTCGCTGATTCTCACTTATCATGTCTTTTGCACTAGCGAGTGAGTGGATTCTCAAAAAAATTGTGTATTACTATCTGGTCACACGGTCACCATGGCTTTCTGATTTGTGTTTATACCTTAGCGGGTGGGTGATGACTAATTTCTTTATGCATTTCAACTTAATCGCTCACTCGAGCTGCAAGATTTTCTAGTTCAAAAGGATTAGCGAGTGAGCGATGACCCTTTTTTTATTGTGTCGCATACTCACTACTGAGATTTCCTTATCAATGAATCCTTTGCGACTGAGCGAGTCCCTTTATCAAGTGTTAATCGCTCGCTTGCTGATCTTTCTTGACTGAGTTTTCTTCATGAGCGACTAGGCGACAACTTTCCACTTTTCTTCATCGCACACCTGTGAGCATCTTTTCACTTGAATTTATACCTAAGTGAGTGAGCGATAACCTATCCTTTCTTTCATCACGCACTCGTGAGCTTAAAATTGGAGACAACAAGTCAATGGCGAGTGAGCGGGAACAAAACTAAATATTTAGTCGCGCACTCGCGCACTTCATAACATTGCATATCCACCATGCAACTGGGTGGCAAGGATCATTTGATGATGAATGCATAATACATCGCGTACTCACTGCACAAAAAAAAATAGTCAAAACCATTGTGAGTGAGCACTTTCTAAAATATGACTTCATCGCGCACTCATGACTTCAAAAGACATACATAATAACTAAGCCCAAGTGTGTGGTCAACCTTAACTTATGAAACTTGCTTAGTCTCGGACCCAAAATGAAAGACTTAGAACCACCGCGATTGCGCGATACTCAAAAAACTCAACTCGTCATTAACTCACTGAGACTTTTAACAAAGAACTTGCTTTCTCGTGAGTGAGTGATCAACACAACAAAACTTACTCACTCAGTCGCAGATTAATATATTGACTTCAAAAATGGATCGTGACTGCACTAGTAAAATAGATTAATGACCAAGTCCCTCACTCGTACACTTAACTTGACCTAACAGGACATAACCGTGACTGCGCAATTCTTTCCAAACATGACTCGTCGCTCACTCGCTCACTTAAAAGGTTACTTTAAAATATCAGTGCGAGTGCGTGACTAAGGCCGAAAATAGAGCAAATTTAAAAACTTGGCCACAAAAGGATATTTTGACATGAAATCACATGGTTTTGAACCAAAAGACACGGGAAAATTTTCCAAAGCATGGGAATTTGAAAAATTTGATGTGCAGTGCTAACAGGTTAGACACAACAACTTAATGGATATAAACCTAGAAGAAGGTATGTTTACTTGAACTAACATGAGACAAGGCAAGGAAAAGATAGCTAAAAAATTTGATCGATTCTTTTTAGAGGAAATTTACCAAGCTTCCCCTTCGCCCTTAAAAATCAAATCCTACCTTTCTCGAGATCTGACCACTTCCAAATATCACTAGACATCCTTGATGATTCTAGAACCCATGGCCCCCCTTTAGATTTGAACAGATGTGGTTCACTGATGAGAGACTATTACCACTAATACAATAGTGGTGGGAAAGTTTGCATATCAAGGGATCAAAACTATTTATCATTGCTAATAAGATGAAGAAAATAAAGAGCAAACTAATCTCATGGAATAAAGAATGGGTTGGTAACATCTTTGAGATAAAATCTAAAATTGAAACTAAAATCGAATACTTGAATAAAGAAGTCATAGCGAATGGAATCAATCAGGAGACATGACAAAAAGAAAAAAAACTTCTTAAAATTGCCCTGGAGGATATCTTAGCCAAAGAGGAACTCTTTTGGAGGCAGAAAGATAGAGAAACTTGGCTTAATGCAGGAGATAAAAATACTAACTTTTTTTCACAATAGCACCAATGCAAGAGGGAACATAAATCAAATAACTAAGATCACCAAAATAGATGAAACAATAATTGAGGAAACCAAGGTCATAGCTAAGGAAGCTATTCAACACTTTAGCAATACCCTTAACAGTACATAATCCTTTGATCTTACCAACCAAAATACACTCCTTGATAACATCCCAAGATTTATCAATCAAGACACCAATAGATCCCTAAAAGCTAAATTTACTATGGAGGAAATTGGTAAGATTCTTAAATAAATGCAGCCAGATAAAGCACCTAGCCCTGATGGCTTCTCACCTATGTTTTTCCAAAGATGCAAGGATTTTGTGGGTAATGAGGTCACTGCAGCCCTTGAAGGAGTTAGAAACTCTGGTAAGCTTCTAAGAGAAATAAATAACACCTTCTTAGCCTTAATTCCAAAAAAATATAAGATTGAAAGCTTTAATGATTGTAGACCCATAGCACTTTGTAACACTATATACAAGCTACTGTCCAAGACCCTTTCCAAAATAATACAAAAATTACTACCACTAATCTTAAGTGAAGAACAAATGGGTTTTGTTCAAGATAGATCCATCTATGATGGAGTCATCATAGCCCAGGAAGGTATACACTCCACCCAAATGAATAAAAAACCTATTAAGTTTATTAAACTTGACATCAGCAAAGCTTATGACAAGGTAGACTGGAGATTCCTTTGTAAAGTGCTTGAAGAATTTGGCTTTGATAAACAATGGATCAATCTAATTTTTGAATGCATCTCAACTCCCAAATTTTATTTCTTAGTAAACGGTTCCCCCGAAGGCTTCTTTGAAGTGTCCAGAGGTATTCGTCAAGGAGATCTTATTTCTCCATTCCTCTTCATATTTATGGCCGAGGCCTTGGGAGGTCCATTACTAAGTCTTGGAGGGATAATAATATTGAAGGTATTAAGGTCACCTCTAATGTGGAATCGATTACGGATCAATAATTTGTTGATGACGCCATGCTATTTTACAAAAGTTCACTATAAGAGGCTCAAAACTTCAAGGAAATCCTACAATCCTATACTTATGCTTTAGGACAAGAAATCAACTAGGACAAGTCAGAAATCTTCTTCCTAAACACTGACCCAAACTTGGAAACCGATATTTGCAATATCCTTAATTTTAGGAAATGTCGACTCTCCTGCAAATACCTTGGCTTAACTCTAAACAAGGGAACTAAAAATACCAATTCTTGGGACCCCATTATTTCAAAGATTAGAAAAGGAACAGCATCATGGAATAGAAAATAGCTATCCTCAGCAAGGAAGCTGACAATGCTTAAATCAGTCCTTTCAGCCACGCCCATCTACCAAATGGCTTGCTACCATCTTCCCTCGAAAAGAAGTAAGGAAATTAACAAACACTTAAAAAAATTCTTATGGCAAGGGACCAGTGACAAACATAAAATACCCTTAGTAGCTTGGGATACTCCCTGTACGACCATTGAATATGGGGTTTAAGCTTCAAAAACACCAAAGAACAAAGTAAAGCCCTTGGAGCCAAACTAGTATGGAGTCTCCTCAACAAACCTAATCTCAAATGGGCTAAAATTTGTCGCTATAAATATCTTAATGGCAAAGATCCTATCATACTATTCAAAACTAGACATCCCCGCATGGTTCACGTATTTTGAATTTTATGATGGAATGTAAGAATACTATAGGAAATTGCCTAGCTTGGAAAATCAATGATGGGAAAGACGAACCTTTTTGGGACAACTCTTGGGAGCTATACCTCCCATCTCAAGTATGAATAGCTAGGGGAACACCATTCAAACCCTTAAACAATGCTGGGGAGAATATGTTTATGACTAGTTTATCCTTCCAGCTGATATAGCCCTTGACAACCCTACATGGAAATCACTGGCGAACATTAATATACAAGACCATCATAAAACCATATTTTTTATCATTCTAATAAGTAGAAAAATCATTCTCAATAATAAAAAGGATTCTCTTTTGTGGTCAGCATCAAATGATGGTAAATATAATGCTAAATATGGTTATAAACTAATTATTGATGAATTTTAATATAATAAAACAAATCTTCTCCTTCACCTTTCCTTGGACAAACATGTCTCACCAAGGTAGGGCTCTTCTCATGGTTTGCCATTTGAAATAAGATCTTCACAGCTGACTGGTTTACTAAAATGGGATATGAAGGCCCCAACATATGTTGCCTCTGTAATTCATATTCTGAATCCACAAATCACTTACTCATACACTGCCCTTATACTAGGAAATGTTGGGAATGACTTTGTGACAAACTTCACTACACATCAACATTTCCTGATAGCTTGAAAGACATGTTCAAAACCTGGCCAAACTACCATAAAGATAGTATTTACAATATCATATGGAAGGTAAGCCCATCTATTCTTATATGGGAAGTATGGAAGGAGAGGAATCAGAGACTCTTTAAAGAAAAACATATGGACGTTAATCAACTTATAAATAAATTTAATGCAAACATCAACGAAGTAACAAACAATAGATTATCAAATTAACCAGTTCCTAATAAATCTGACTGCATGGGATGGTTCTATGAGACACCAATGGATTGGTCTTAAGATCACTCCTTGGTCCAACAAACAAAATATCAACAATGCCAAAGCAAGAAAATAATGTGTATGGAATCTTCTATTTGAGCCCGAAGATTCAAACTCAACTTTGATGGGGCTTCCAGAGGTAACCCTGGAACCGCTGGTATAGGTTGTGTCATTCATGATTCAAATGGGATGGAAATTGTCTCTCTTGCAAAACCTGTAGGTACTACCAGTAACAATATGGCCGAAATGTGTGCACTGGTGGAAGGCCTCAATCTTTGTTATAA
>MU224675.1:1173648-1184027 GCA_018584345.1 Thuja plicata | reverse complement strand
TATATATATAAGGGAATAAGAGAGAAGATTAACTAGCCAATCTAGGAACATATGGCTTCATCATCAATCCTTTGGGGATTTAAACCATCATGTTAAATTCCTATCTCGGGAAGGTAGATGTCAAACTCTTATTCTATAACTGCCAAGAGTTTTTAGCTGTGTTGCATAGTCACGGATGTGGATTGCAGTTGGCTCCTTAACTGTGCGAGTAAGTGAGTGAAGCATGGTTGGAATTTAAGTTCATTTGGCTCGTGAGTGTGCGACACGGTTTAGTTCATGGCTTAAATAATGTTGTTGTTCACTCACTGTGTAAGTTAGCCTATAGCTTTATGGTTTACGAGTGCGTGACAGTTAATTATGTCGCAAATGCGTAAGTAATATGAATTTAGGAATTAATATTGTCAATCACTCTTGACAAATGCAGAGATAGGGTCTTAATCTTGTAGAGTTTAAAATAAAATCAATGAATAACCATAATAGGAATTTTAAAATTGTAGAATCAAACCCTAAAACTCTAATCCTTAGTAGAATCCCTTTGTCTAATCAAATAGACTTAGGAATTAAGCAAAAGACTCAACAAATTTAAATTCCCAAATTGAGTTCAAAGGATGAAAATTGGTAATTCTACCTGGATTAAAAAAAATAGACCTCTCGTAAGTTTATTAGTAAATATCCTTGTAGACTTATTAAAATCTATGAGGTATGTCATAAGACAGGGATCTGGTTTAATTTTATATCAATTAATTCAGGATTACTTCCAGGCTCATTGTTAAAGAAACTAGTCATGTTCCTCAAACTCTTATGATAAAACCATGTCAAACCATGGTGGTAAGTAGGATTTTTGGTAAAGAGGTTTTTCTCTGTTACACTGGGGAATATCAAGTACGCTAACTCTATGAAATAGTTAATTTTGTGCATGAACTGTAAAGGAAAATTATGTCCTTATAGGCGAACAACATAACATAAAAAGTATTATGACACTTTTTGTATTATATAATCTAATGGATGCCTTAATTGTCAAGATAGAAGGCAGTATTTCAAGAACAAGTAAGATCTTTTTAGTGTGTTAAGAATCTTTATTTAATCAAATGGTAAACTAACAAAGATCTTAGCTTTTGATGGAGAGTTTTTTAATAGGATCATGACCATAAATAAAAGAAGGTAAAGGCCACATTTCATATATGTATTATACTTCTTCTCAAGCTCTTGGAGGAAACGAGAAAAGCCTTATCTTGCATGGACGCCTCGTGGAAAGCTCCACGTTGGCCCCCACGACGAAGCCATTACAAACCGCGTTAAGGATTCACATGCAACGCCGCACACCACACGACAGCGACAGAGCAGTCGAGCCTAACACGGGGTAGTCGTCAGCAGCACTAAAATGAATTAAATAAATAAAACATTAACCTTGGGTTAGCCCCTTCCTAAGCAGCCGGTTGTGAGGTTTAACAGCTGGCAAGCCACTGTGGCACTCAGTAGCTGCGGAATCCACCTAATTACCGAGACGTGCAGGCGCCCGACGATCTAGGCGCCCAATGCGGCCGCCGTGGTCATGTGGCATCACGAGATACTGGCCGGAATAGCGACGGACACAAAGAGCCAAAACGTGTGCACAAATTCCACGGCGGCGATGCCAGCTGGTTGACACGTGGTCCTTACGCTTACGCCAGCATTCACAACAGCGATTTAAATCACGGTTAAGAAGCAGCATTATATCGTTTTCAACTCTTCGGCTATAAACGGGTAGATCGCCAGCCGGTGGTAGCCCACCGGCCATTTGCCGCTATGACAGTTCACCAGCATTCGACGTCGATACATACCAGCCGGTGGTCAAGATCACGGTTGGTAGATTAAAAATGAAAAAATGTGCAAACGCTAAGCTTAAAGTCTGTATATGACATTCTTTCCCTCCACAAATATCGGGCGGAGTGGATATGGAGAGGAACATATGCTCTTGTCTGTGCATTCTAAAGTCAAAGCATATGACGTATCCCAAAGCAAAATATTCAATGTTTGATGATCTATGGTTCTGCTATTTAGCCTTCATAGTTTGTACTCCACAGGAAATTAGGTGTCATGATTGCGTTCTTGTTGTTTTGTGTGTGTCATGTTGATCTCCTTCCCATAAGATATTTCCATTCTTGGAGCTCCTATGCTCCACAATGTGCTCAACCATGTCCATGTCTCTAGACATGTGGTCATATAGAAACTTCACTCTTTTGGCTGTATTTTAAACTATCCAGACAGGTTCGCAAATTGATTTACTCGGATGATTTACGCTAATATATATGCTGAGGCTGCGAATCTGTTTTCAGAGAAGTCAGAGATTGCCAAACGAATGATTCGCTAAAAGAATTAACTCAAATAGTTGATTTTTGCAAACAAATGATGTAATCTTCACACCTAAAATTAGAGACATATTTTTCTGATGTCTATCTCAACTGGATATTCATGCCTTATTAAGAATATGCAAACCATCAACTACGCCAAATTAACATCAAACTCCTATAAAGTAGGACAAATTGAATATTTCCAATGCCCCCTAATTTTTTAATGTTGGCATCAAAATACTAAATTTTTTTTTCCATAATTTGAAACCCTAATGAATATGAAAGTGAAACTCATACAATATAAAACAACGCAATACTCAAAATATGGAAATCACACTGTAACAAATACCTAAAAACTTGCAAAGAGACAGATCAATTTTGCAATATTTTAAATTAGTTCCAATATAACCTCTAACTAAAATCACTCTTCTAAATCAAAGGGATTACATCCAACGAATCTTTAATTTACTGAGGTTTCATTGACTAAAATCCATAAGATTTTCATCCTTTAACACAAAGTCTAATTTTAAAGTCGAAACTATAACGATCAATGATATTAATGAAATTCGTTAATAAATTTGTAAAATTATTCTTACTCAAGTTTGGTGGCAGAAATCCATGCCGTTTACTTAACATAATAAACTAATTTTAAATTTCATTTCCTTCTTTCATTAACAATTTATTAACATTATCTTGTAAATTTTCTTATATTTTTTCATTATCTACAAATCGCAACTCCTAGCTTGAGTGGAATTCTATAAAAATTAGTTTGAAGAATCCCATTTTAGGGAAAAAAATTATAATTACAATTTAATTAATATGTAATGGACCATTGATTAGGGGAAAAACAATTTCAAGTCTCTAGAATTAGATAATAAATATGAATATTTTAGCTCACAAAATAAATTATATGGAATTAGCTAATAAGTCCTCTACAATTTTTTTTTATTGAAATGAGATATTATGATGTAGCACATGTTTTGCTTCTTCTGAGACCTCTTCTAGGTTCTCCTAGGTCACTCTATGACCTACTAGGGTTCTTTGTCTAACCCTAGGCTCCTTAGGTATCTTATCACAAGATCCTAAGTCCTTCAACAAGTGCACACCAACAAGATAGAATTCAAACTCTGCATATTCTTCACTAGACCTCAATTTGGTCTTTCTTGCTCCATCTACAATATCTGATCCAATTGGATCCCAAACATTCCCAAATTGGAAAGGCAGGATTCAAGGGTGTTAAGAGGACTAATTCCAACCCTCATAACCTTTCTTGGATATGTAACCCTAAATGAGTCCCAAATTCCAAGGCAATCTCACCCAAAATAGGGCTACAAGCTTTAGGCCTAATTGAGCACCTTTTCTGCAACAACTCTTAAATCTTCCAAAAAAGTATGAAAACCAAGTTCATATCCTGATACTCTTTATCAAGAACCTAAGTATTTTCTAGGTCTTGGCACTCAGAGGTGTCCGTACAGTCCTCCCTACAATCATGCCTAAAATGCAGGGTTTTAGGTCCTTTGCCCTGTCTGCTCAAGAAATGAACTTTCTTGGCTAACAAAGTAACTCCTCCAAAATCCTCCTCTAGTTTGGGGATCCTTCATTGACTCTCCTACCTTCCCACATTTTCTGATTGAATCTATGGATGCTTTCAATCCCTCTAGCTAGCTCTGCAATCACTGGTGATCCCTAGCCATGCCACTTTGGCTCGCCTAGGGCATCACCTTAAAAATGCTTGCCATCATTTCCTGGGCCCCTCCTACTATGTACACAATGTACATGGAGTCTACTCTCATAATCCAAGAGCTCGTGCCAAATCCATAGTGGAAAATGGAGTTAAGACACCATTTGCAAATTATGCTCAAATCAAACACGAGACTGGACTAAATTTGAAAGATTTTATTCAAAGAACTAAAACTATTGAATCTTACAATCCAACACCACAAGAAGTTCTAAAATAACCTACATTACACTAAAAAAAGCTTACAGAAGTTCTTTCAATCCATTCAATAACCCGATCACTTTGAAAAGCGTAAACAGTCACTTTAATTGCTTCACACAGTCCGTACACAAAATTTCTCTAACTTTGCAACCCTGCAAACATCTCGAGGATGGTCTTATATAGTTGATGCTTGAAAGGAAACTAAGTGTGCAGAAAATAGTTCCCTACACTAAACTCCCAAGAAGAGGATCATGCAAATTCAGATTTAACCCTTATCAATTATAGAATGATAATACAATAACATGCATACATAGAAAAATGAGAATGACACAATGATTTACCCTGGGGAAAATTTTTGGTAAAAAAACCCAGCACTCCAAAACTTGCAGAATGTATTAATCAAAACTATTGTTGTTTACAATACACTTGCAATGCAAGTTCTTTCAGGAGATAATCGACACTTGAAGGCAAATCCGGCAGCATAACAACATTCCATCAATACACTCACTTCACTCTACAATTTGCAACCCTAAAAATGCTTATATTAGGTGCTTCCCTTTTTAGGGCAACTTCCAAAGATAACCATATTAGGGTTTACCATTGTCCAAAAAAATAGGAAACCCAATTTTTTTTGGGCAATGCCCCGAACCCCACGCATTGCAGAAGAGTGTACAATACTCAACATGATCAGTTGCCACATGTCTTGCATGTCTTCACCCGTCATTGAATCTTTCACAATTAGCTCTTACAAATATTAATGACCGTCATAGGAATCTGTCATAACCGTTTCAGTCATGATTACCTTACACATTGTCCAAAGTGTTGACATTTGGAAAATAACCTCTACCACAGAATGGGATGTCTAGATCCACCTAGACAATTTTGATCATCCTTGACATATTCCAAGTGGAGTGAAAACACAACATGTCCACTCAACTAAATGACAGAACAGATATCAAACTTAAATACATTATTTGTAAACAATTAATTACAAAACAAATAATATCAAATGTAAGTAAATATAGAGGGTTGAGACACCTTATTCCTAACATTCTCCCACTTTTCAAACACCTTGTAAGAGCCAAAGGAAATAGCAGTATTTAATCATTATAGGCTGAGAGGCCCATAGACTCTGAACACCATCTGAACTTCTCTGTGCCCATAGGTTTTTTCAATGCATCCGCAACATTCTTTACTGTATCTACCTTCTCTAAACTTACCTTTCCATCCTCTACCATATCTCTCACAAAGTGAAATTGCACATCAATGTGCTTGGTTCTGGCATGGAAAGTTGGATTCTTCGCAAGGAAAATAGCACTCTAACTATCACAACAAATTGTAATATGTCTTGCATCAACACCAACATCCAAACACAGACTCTTAAGGAAAATGGATTCCTTACAAGCATGAGTAGCTACCATGTACTCTGCTTCTGTCATGGACAAAGTGACCACAGGTTGTCTCTTACTCATCCAACTAATGGCACCACCAAACATAGTGAACACATAGGCACTGGTGGATCTCTTGATGTCAATGTCACCTACCCAATCTGAATCAACAAACCCATGAATACAAACTGAATGTGGAGCTCCAGAAGAGTTTCTATGATAGCATACAGAATACTCTGATGTACCCTTCAAATACCTGAACACTCTCTTAACTGCATCCCAATGTACCCATCTAGGTTTAGCCATAAACCAACTCAGGACTCCCACTGCTTGGGCAATGCCTGGTCTAGTACATACCATAGCATACATAAGGCTGCCAACTGTACTTGCATAAGGTACTTTTCTCATGTCCTCCATCTCACTAGGAGATTTTGGACAATCATCCATAGATAACGATGTTCCCATAGAAATAGGAACACACAATGGTCTGCAATCTGCCATGCTGAACCTGTCCAACATAGACTTCACATACTTACTCTGACTTAACCAAATTTTTCTATTAGATCTATCTCTGTTGATTTCCATTCCCAAAATATACCTAGCTACCCCTAGATATTTCATCTCAAACTGTGCTGACAACTGAGACTTCAAATCAGAAATCATACCCATACTCTTCCCAATCAACAACATATCATCAACATATAATGCAATAATAAGAAGGCGATCATTGTCAACTTTGAAATAAACACAATGATCTAATTTTGATCTCAAAAAACCAATCGACAACACAAAGGAATCAAATTTAAGATACCACATCCTAGGAGATTGTTTCAAACCATACAGAGACTTCTTTAATCTACAAACCAAAGACTCTTTACCTTTCTAAATATAGTGCTCAAGCTGTGACATATAGATCTCTTCCTCCAAATCACCATGAAGGAAAGTTGTCTTGACATCCATCTATTCTACCTCTAAATCATACGATGCTGCTAGAGATAACATAAATCTAATGGATGTAATCTTTGCAATAGGTGAGAATATTTCACCATAATCAATTCCATCCATCTGTGAATACCCCTTTGCAACCAATCTGGCCTTGTACCTCTCAACACTACCATCTGCACAAAATTTCTTCTTAAACACCCATTTTCTTCCAATAGGTTTCCGTCCTTTAGGAAAAAGTACTAGGTCCCAAGTTTTTTTCTTCTCCAATGAAGCCATCTCATCATCCATGGCCTCAATCTAGGAACTTGCATCTTCCATACCTATAGCCTCTTTCAAAGATCTAGGCTAATCAATGTTTGTAATCAAGGCATAAGAACAACTGGAATCTAACATAGAAAATCCAAACCTCTCTGGTTGCTTTCATTCTCTCGTGGATCTCCTCAAGGGATAGGGTTGAGGTTCTTCTACCTCTTCTTCTAAATTTTCAGACCTACTAGAGCTCTCCTCATCATCGGATCCATCACAGTCTCTCTGTTCAATCTTCTGAGGGGTAGGAGGCAACTTAACAACATCTTCTTTAATTTCTTTTTCATCTGGTTGTAGCACAATAGGAGAAGGTGTTAGCTCTCTAGAAATAACATTTATGCTAAATAACACCTTACCAATCACAGGATCCCAAAGCTTGTATCCTTTCACACCAACACTGTAGTCGATGAAGATACATTTTACAACCTTGTTTTCCAACTTAGATCTTCTATCCTTAGGCACATGTGCATAAGCTTCACAACCAAAAACATGAAGATGTCTAACTGAAGGCTTCTTACCAGACCACACCTCCATGGGTGACTTACCAACAAGAGCTGATGTACCAGATTTGTTAACCAGATAGCAAGCAGTGGCCACAACTTCAGTCCAAAACCTTTGTTCGAGGCCAGCTCCACTAAGCATACTCCTAGCCTTCTCCATCAGTGTCCTGTTCATTCTTTCTGCACCTCCATTTTGCTGCGGAGTATAAGGAGTTGTATTATGCCTCTTGATCCCTCATTCTTTATAGAAATTTTCAAACTCTACCGAACAAAACTCTCCACCATTGTCAGTTCTCACACACTTAATTCTTTTACCAGTCTGATTCTCTACGAGAGCTTTAAATTCCTTGAACCGACTGGAAAGTTGTGTCTTGCTTTTAAGGAAATAAATCCATGTCCTTCTATTATAGTCATCTATAAAAGATACAAAATATATAGATTTGGAGAGTGAATGAACTTTAACAGGACCAAACACATCCGAATGGATAAGATCCAAAATACTAGAAGACTTGTGAAAACTGGAGTAAAACTGAACATGATTTTTCTTACCATAAACAAAGTGTTCACAGAAGTCAAACTCAAGATTACAATCATTTATCCCCTCAATGAGGTTTTTATTTTTTAGGGTTCGGACACCCTTCTCACCAATGTGGCCAAACATCATATGCCACAACATTATCTTTTCTGCAGGAAGTTTGCCTTCCAAAGTGTTAGCACCCTTAGGTTCACTTGTTGCACTACCATCAGAACCCATTACCACATACTTCTTCACTGCTCGTTCAGATGGTGGAGATGAAGTGACTGTTGCTCTCTTCCTTGAGACAGAAGAACTATTGCAATGTGAAGTGCAAGCATCTAGCTAAAATAGGGTACCTCTCCTAGTACCTTTCATGAGCACCATAGCTCCTCTAATCATCTTGCATCCATCTCTCGAATAAACAAATTTCACACCTGCATCATTCATCATACTTACAGATAACAGGTTTCGTGCCAAACCTAGGATGTGCATTACCCCATTCATCCCCTTTACTCATTCATCAGGGAATCTGATAGTGACTCTTCCTCGTCCAACTATCTCTAGGTGAGAATCATCACCCAGGTACACCTTCCCACCATCAAAATCCTCTTACTTTGAGAACCAACTTTGATGAGAGGTCATGTGAAAAGAAGCACACAAGTCAATCAACCACACATCATCAGATGTATGGGTGGCCAAGGCTGTGACAAAAGCATCACCATCTTCTTGAGATTTATTAGAATCTGAATTTGGGCTTTTCTTCTTCTTCTTTGGCTCTTTGCAGGCCCTATGGAAGTGCCCAATATTACCATAGTTATAACATGTTTCCTTAGACTTTCAAGGAGTCTTAGATTTCCCATGGGATTTGGATCTATCCTTTTCAGACTTCTTGTCATTTTTATTTCCTCTGTCTTTGGATCTACCGCGAACAGCAAGGGCTTCCTTGGTTGAATCAGAGGTCTTTCTTCGCATCTCCTCAGATAACAGTGAAGACACCACATCATCCATTTGGAAAGTGACAATAATACTCCCAAGGGCCATCACAAGATGGTCCCATGAATCTGGCAAGGAACATAGCAAGGTTATACATCGATCCTCCTCCTCCAACTTGACATCGGTTGAAGTCAACTATGCAATCAACATGTTAAATGCGTTTAGGTGATCTACAATGGATCCTCCTTCCTCCATTCCTAAATAATACAAATTCTTTCTTAGGAACAATTTGTTCACCAAGGACTTGGCCTGATACATAGACCCAAGCCGTGTCCACAATTTGTTTGTGGTCTTCTCCTCAAGAACATTCAAGAGAACAAAATTTGCTAGAAAGAGTCTAATGAGACCCTTAGGTTTCCGATCCTTGAGATCCAAATCTTCTTGAGGCATGTTTACTAGTTTGATATCATTTGCAACCGCATCCCATACATCACAGTCTACAAGCATGTCTTCCATCTTAAGTTTTCACAACTCAAAGTTTGTGCCACTAAACTTTTCCACCTCCATTCTACTATATGAAGAACCTACCATCTCTTCCTGCAATAAGGTTATGAATACTCTACAACAATACTCCCACTAAATTGGAGATTAGCTCAAAAAACCTGTACCCTAACAAATAGAACCAAAACTGGCTAGGCTTTGATACCAACTAAAAGGAAACTAAGTATGCGGAAAATAGTTCCCTACGCTAAACTCCCGAGAAGAGGATCGTAAAAATTTATATTTAACCCTTATCAATTACAGAATGATAATACAATAACATGCATACATAGAAAAATGATAATGACACAATGATTTACCCTGGGGAAAACCTTTCGGTAAAAAACCCCAGCACTCCAAAACCTGCACAATGTATTAATCAAAACTATTGTTGTTTACAATACACTTGCAATGCAAGTTCTTTCAGGAGATAATCGACACTTGAAGACAAATCCAGGGGTAATACCACAATAGTGGGTTACACTTTTCAGGAGGAAGGAATTCACCTTGAAAAGCGTGGCCCACTAAAAAATCTTCATACTTTCGATCGGAACAACAAAACACTTTCAATCGGAAGTGAGTAACTTTCGATCGAAAGTACCTAAAATGGGTACTCTCGATCGGAAGTTACTTTCGATCGAAAGTAACTAGGTTTTTTTTGGCAGAATAAAACTTGCCGAAATAGTCATTTTCACTGTTTTGGCTGGGTTGAAAGTGACAGGAGAGAATAGTGGGCTCCATTTTATCGAATGTCTTTATCAGGTTTTTCACATTTATAATTTGCATATTTTATTATTTTATAATATATATTGTTTGTATATATGCATTATAATGTTTTTTTATATATATTGTTTGTAAATTTGTATATATATATGCATGTATATGTGTATATATGCATATATATATATATATATACATATATATATGTATATATATATATATACATGTATATATAGATGTATATATACATATATATATATA
>MU224675.1:1147838-1165380 GCA_018584345.1 Thuja plicata | reverse complement strand
AGATATAGACATGTACCTTGTTTATTCTGATAATATCTTTCCCGAGCTTCTTCATGTAGTCTATGTTCAGTATCTTCTGAATAATGTCGTGCACTCTTATTTAGCCTTCTCTTCTTATTTCCCATCATAAGTTACAGAATTGTCTTCTTTTTCCAAATTGTGAAGTATTTTGCGACTTTCAAGATAACAAGATGAAAAAAACATATATTTATTTATATGTAATCATTTTGTACCTAAAACGACACCAAAGAGGCCGACATAGGTTTCTATCGAAAGTCATCTTTGACTTTCGATAGAAACTGTATACTTTCTACTGAAAGTGCTTTGGTAAACGTTGGAAAAATGCCAAATCATGAAACTACTTTCGATAGAAAGTAGTTTTGATCAAAACTAATTAGTTTCAATCGAAACTACTTTCAATTGAAAGTTGTTTCTATCGAAACCCACAAAAATGATGCCATCTGCAAAGGCTCACAACAATATACAGTTTTCATGGCTTCGGAGCTCAAGCGCGGGGCTCAAATGGAAGAATAGGAACACCTCCTTTTGCATCCCACAAGTACTCTGAACATGCTTTCTAACGAATATAGATTTGACAAATTTTGAATTAATTAGGTCTATGTATTTTGACGTGCATCAGATGTAGGTTTTTTATCAAATGTAAACTTCCAAGTTTGACGTTCAATGAAAAATAGTAGAAAATAGAAATTTTTTTTTTAAAAAATAATAGTGCCCTCCGGTTTTGAGTCTTCTTTCTATCAAAAAAAAAAAGAATTTCGATAATACATAACAAGTTATCAGCTACGCAGTCAAGGTATGTCAAAATTACAGTTGACTCTACTTCAAACGTTCATAAAATATGCAATAATCATGATAATGTCATCAAACCAATTGCATGCCCTCCATATGGATGTTAAAAAACCAAATTCAAAAGAAGCTGATTGATATCTATTTTAGAAAAAAAGTTATGTTGTTCGAAGTCATTGTACCTTTTTGAAAAAGACATTTTCAGCAACATAGCAGTTTTAGTGGGAGAACAAAAAAACCATTAAAATCAATTCAAAAAATAATAATTTTTTTTTTTTTTTAAATCTAGACAGAAAATCCTAAAAAAATCTAGTTTACTTCATCTTCCGATTTCAAACAATTTAATGACAATATGCATCCAAATGTGAAAGTTTTTCTCAAAATGTAGAGTTCAATGTCCGTTTAGGCAAAAAAGTGTAACCCACTATTGTGGGATCACCCCCAGAAGCATAACAAAATTCAAACAATACACTAACTTCACTCTACAATTTTCAACCCTAAAAATGCTTATATCATGCACTTCCCTTTTTAGGGCAACTTCCAAAGATAACCGTATTAGGGTTTACCATTCTCCGAAAAAATAGGAAACCCAAATTTTTTTCAAGTAATGCCCTGAACCTTTCACATTGCAAAAGAGTGTACAGTACTTAACATGATCAATTTCCTCATGTCTTTCATGTCTTCACCCATGATCAAATCTTTCACAATTAGCTCTTCAAATATTAATGACCGTCATAAGAATCTGTCATAACCATTTCAGTCATGATTACCTTATAGATTGTCCAAAGTGTCGACATTTGGAAAATAACCTCTACCACAGAATGGGATGCCTAGATCCACCTAGACCAAGTTTTATCATCCTTGACATCTTCCAAGTGGAGTGAAAACACAACATGTCCACTCAACTAAATGACAGAACAGATATCAAACTTAAATACATTATTTGCAAACAACTAATTACAAAACAAATAATATCAAATGTATGTAAATATACAAGGTTGAGACACCTTATTCCTAACAACCCTTACACTAATTCATTTGTTTCAGACAGTTATCTAACCAATTCCACCGAAGATACAAACTTGTCATAAAAGTTGTCAATGTTGTCAATGACAACATTGGCAACTTTTTGCAACTTCCAAGTTTGGTCTCCAAACTTGGTCCAACTATGCCCAAACTTGTCCAATCCACCAAATATGACAAAAAACCATCAAAATAGGACCTGTAGTCCTTTTCTTGGCTCATTTTGTTACAAAATGCCAAAAACACCTAATTGGACCTAAATGGACCTAAAGGTCACTAAGGACCTGTTAAGACCTATCCTCCTACAAACACTTCACACACTAGGACACTTGGTCCCTTCATTCATTTAGTGGTCTGGCTAGAACCACTACAAGACAAAACAAAGAAGGATCAAACCCTAGGTTACATTTCCACAACTAGCCTACCTAGGTGCTCCTGCACCATATTACCACTTCCCCTTCATAAAGTTCATTACCCTCATACAACTCATGTTTGGATGTTCTAAAATTTTAGGTCCTCCTGTGTACACCTTTGTTAGAAAGATTTCTCCAATGCATGATGCATGATAGGAAAGTTATCCTCCATCATTTTGCAACAAAAATTAATTAGCAATCATCAATTCAAGTTGATCACTATAATTTCACATCTCAATAGCTAGAGCAATAGGTCAAGCATCCAAGGCAATGAATACAAAGAGTAATTTGTAGATCTATGATTTGTGAGGGTATACACAATCATCCTATCCTACTACATCAAGTTAAAATCAACATCATCATAAGCATTTTACCATTCAATGAGGTTTCTGAAGGTATAAACATTGCATTTTAAGAGCTAACCTCTGTTACATATTAGCACACTTTCAATTTAATTTCAATTTATTTGGCCAATTCAAGATTAATTCCTAAAAAAAGATATAACTTATGCCCTTCTTTTTTGTATGCAATAATAGATGAAAAATACATTAAGATATTTATTATGAGATCAAAAGGAGAGCTACAATCTACTATTTGCTAGATCTTAAATTAGCAGGAGTGGGTTAAGTAGGGTGGTTCCTGAATCCATGGAGTAGACCAACATGGTTTTCCAAGTCCTTCTATTTTAACTTGAAATTTGGACCACTCATTAGTAATAGTATGTATTTGTTAAATATTTTTGAAAACTTTATTAATTAGTCTTTTGTCTCTGTATCCATGCATAAAATTACCTTTTCACCTTATTTAGCCCTATTTCTTACATTCTTCTTTCATAACTGCATAGTCATAGTCCCAACACAATAAATGACCATTGAATCAAATTTATTATTGAGAAATCTTGAGCCGAGTGGCTCATTCTCCTTCCAATATATTGTGATAATCATGAATTGGATTCTTTATATCCATGCATGAAGTTTTGGATTGTATTTTACCTTTTCTCATCTTAAATTTTAATTAACCAGACATTCCTAAACTTTTCATCTTATGGTTTTCATTTTAGATCTGGTTTTTATGTTTTCAAATGAGAGACTTTTACAATCATTTTTGAATTCCATCATTTATATTTCTATATTTCATGCCTTTAGATGTTTAGTTCACCAAACCTCATGGTTTAGTGAACTTGATGCATCTTATCTCATTATGATTTTTGATGCCTAGATCTAATTAGAATTCTTTATATGCTTGTTACATTTTATACAATTAGAAATTCAAATGTACTTCATGTTATGCAATGTTTAAATGGTCAATTTAATTACAATTTGTGTTATTTAAGCATTTTCTTCTTCTATAAATTTATTCATGATTTTTATGACCTTGATTCATATATCTAATATCCACATGAGAAGAATTCATATAATTATGGACTCCCTTAATGCTATAGATTTTGAGTCAACTAGCATTTTCTATGTAAATTTAAGCGTAACCTCTATTCCCACATATGACATACCAAAAATTGTTGAAAATCACTCTTCTCATAATTCACATGATCAGGATGAAACATTAACATGAGTGTCTTGTAGTGAAGTGAAAAATATTTGCAACAATCTAGACAGTCCTTAACATTGGATGTGTCAAGAATGTTAAAATAGACAGATAATCCCCTTGATTGAATGGTTGTGGAGAACGGTTAAAAATAATGAACATGGTGTAGATTTTTTATGTGGAATATCTCAAATCCAATGATAACATCATGTGTATGAAAAGTTGTGTTGAAGCTCTCAATCTCTCTAGGTCTAATAATTATGTTAAAAATTTCAATCACATTCAAACAACATTACAAAAAATATCTACCTATACTCCACCTATCATGGCTAGATCTATTCAAAAATTAATCCTATGCATTTTAGTTTTGGAGGAAATCTTAATGCTATCATAAATCCTTCTATTAGTGTTCCTTGTATTTATCAAACATCTCCTTTACCTACTTACTACAATGCCCCACTTTAATATTTCAGTGCCTCGTCCATTTCACATGCAATGTTCTACATCCATCACTTTCCCAAATGTCCAATACAAACCTAGCCCAAAGTGTTTTATATTTGCAACAACAACCAACTTCTATGACCCAATCCAAAAATGAAGGAACTTGTCATATTATTGGCCCACTTTCTCAAGACATCGTTTATATCATTATCCCTCAATACATGGAAATTCCTCACATAGAGACATACAATAGAAAAGATGATATTTTCAGTCATGTGAAAACATACCAAACATTGTGTAGTGACTTCTCAAATAATCAAAGGCTTATGGCTAACTTATTTGCTATAATATTTAGAGATAATTCCTTGCAATAGTTTTGGTCTTCAACCACCTATTCCATTAACTCTTCAAAAAAAATAGATAATAATTTCATTAAATAATTTCAAAATAACATTGGTTCTCAAATTTATTTGCCTTATTTGATTCATTACAAGCAAGGTGTGAAGGAAAATTTGAATATATTTGTTGGTATATTTAACCATTTTCATGCTCAAATATATTATCATGTGCCTCTTATAGATGTTTAAAGAATTTTGATTTCTAATTTGAAAAAGGGTATTAGAGATAAAAATAGGTTTTCTTAGATTACTTCTTTTACCCATTTATTAGTAGTGCATCATAATTATGAACTTTGGGTGAGAAATTTTGAGTCATCCACTCTAGTGGCTCTTGTTGATAAGAATGTTTCTAATTGATAGAATCATTCAAAAAGTTTTAGAATCTCAACAAAGGATTCATCAAAATCAACAATTCATCAAACAATGTTGATGGGAAAGTACTCCAACAAAACCAAGTGTGGATCCTTTGTCATCCATTATTAAACCAACTCATGATTTAATACCTCTTTCAAAACCTTTTCATAATGTTACATTGAAGTTGATTAGTTCTAATATTCTAAAAATTACTCCCATCTTACCAATTGACCCTTCCAAACCATTACCTACCTCCCATGATTCCAAATCCTTTTACAATATCACAACCAACCCATACATGAAACTAAAAATATTTATTGGTTGAAATATCTTGTCCAATACCTCATAGACTCTAATACTATAGCCAATTAGGGTTTCAATGGCAAATAAGATAAAAATGTTCCACCCTGTAATCAAAATTTGTAAATATATACGAATCAATTACCCTCTCCTTCTACAAATATCATCAAGCCAACCAATCCATTCTGTAGTAGGTCTCTCTAATTTTATCCCTCCATCACATCCATATGGATTTAGCTTTGGCATTATGTCTGTGGTGGAGCCTCTGTGTAGTTCGATGAGAAATATTTTGTGATGCCTTTCTTTGTGTGTAGATGCCTCCTTATGGCCTGATGTGATTGGTTCTTCACATATTATTCTTGGATTGATATATTTTTATATTTTTATGATCATGTTGGAATTGAGAGGCATTGGTTCCTTTTTGGTGATTTCTATTGTGTGGTTGCATTAGCAAGTTGATTATTTAATTATGCCTCAATGTGTGAACCATTAAAGAGTTTCTTGTTGCATTATTGATTTGGGATGCTAGAACTTTTGAGGTTATTTTTATGAGATTTGTTGTGTGCTTTTTTATGTAATCCAAGTTAGATTATTCAATGTGATTTTGGGGATATTCATATGTTAGGATCTTGAATTGGCATTTTGAGATGCACATGGTTCAGTATATTCTATTATTCTTATTTATATTAGTATTTTAATTGATAGATAATACTTATGTTTTTAGATATGACCACATTTTAATTATCTTATATGATGATACCTGGTTTATTTTATATCCAAGGTCATTTGATTATGTTTTTTTTTGTTGTATTTTCCTGAGATTCACTAATGTATGTGCTAGTGGTTATTGAGGCATTACTATTGACTCAGTGTGTATGTGTCAGTGATCACAAAGATATTGTGATTTTCTATGATTAATTATTATCATATTCAGGGTTTTAATTGATATATGCTCTAAATATTATACAATACTATTTGATGCCTTAATTTAAATTAAATGAGTGTTTATAAATTTTATTTACAATTAAATGTTAAAGTTATGGTTTTGTAATATTTGAATACATAGGAATGATTATGCCTCTAAAATGTCCTTTCATTAGTTACATTTTTTAACTATCTAAATTGCAAGCACCTAATTTGAGTATAATTCCATAATTATTTAGACCTGCCTTAGTGTGTTTTCCCCAATAGGGCTTCATATGACACTTAATGGACATTTAAATTTAAATATGAGTCCTTTATTATTTAAATATCATTTAAAATCAATGTAAGCCCTTATATCTAAGTGTGCTACTGTATTATTCCTTCAATCCAATAATTTATTTGATCACCTAGGACCTATGTTACTATTTATTCCTTTCATGTTCTACCAGATCTCAAAATTAGTTGTGCCCTATAATCTAGGATCTCATAATTGCTTGGGATCCATGGTCTTAATTTGAGATTTGATTGGGAGATACACAATACTTAGGGTGATGTGTTCAGAGGAACAAAAAACCCAAAGGATTGTGTTTCCTGAACTTTGGGCTAAAATTGGAACTGGGGCCCTGTCTTTGTAATTTAGGTGGGTATTTGGATTTATAGTTAGCCCCTCCAATATTTAATCCCTAAAATGTTGTGAGAGGTATATGAGTGGCTTGTCTATTCTGATTTTGGTAACCAAGATCAATGTTGAAAAGATCTCTAATACAATTTAGCATCCAAGAATTCTTATGAAGATCTCAAGCATTCAAGGCGTTTTCAAGGTAATGCCCTCCATGGATCAAGCTTCTTTCTCTTTACTAGATTTTTATGTCATCCCTGATTGTGTTGATTATATGTTTGTTTAAGGATGCTTATTTTTACAAGACTACATTTAGCGTTCGAATATTATGATTGTGGCTTTTGTAAAACTTATGTCTTCAATGAGGAGCAATTTCTATATGTGTTTTCTTTTTTGTTCCAATAGGTTTTGTGATCTAATGCTCAATCTAATCTATATATCTATAGATTATTTTGAGTATTAAAATGTAGTGCTATCATTAAAATTGCTTCTAGATTGTCAATGTATTCTTTTATTTGACTATTCATATTACACTTAGTGATCCATCCATATTTAAATGATGGATCACTAAAATACAACCTAAATACATAACAAACCTTAATAATAATATAAACTCCAAAATTAATGTTGAAAAATATTAAAAAAAATAAATGAAAAAGGAATTGTTATATTAAATATTAGAAGAGGAAGTTACCTACTATTCACAAGAAGGGTTCAGGTAAAAAATGATCCACAGTTAAAGGTCACAAAGTATGAAAAAACACAAACAATTATCATGAAACAATATAAATATTTATTAAGCTATCAAAACTAAATATTAGAAGAAATCTTAAGAAATAAGTCACCATACATGAAGCTGATATCAACATGTAAAGTTTTAGAAATTGAAATGAAAGACATAGAAATTATTATCCCAACAAAAATGGAGAATAGAAAAGTATTCATCGGAACATCAAGCTAAGAGTGGGAGATTGAATTAGCAACCTTGGGAGGCACACTTTGGAGTGGTGTCACTTGCAAGTCATTGAGTGTCTTAAGAGAACATGAAGTGCAACTAAACAATCGACCAAAATCCCAGCCTTTAGGCCTGAGTCCTCGCTCAAGGCTACCAATTGCAAGCAAAGAACTGTCAAATTCATCAAATAAAATAATCGTTATATATATATATATATATTAAAAATTATATTTTGATTAAATTGTTCCCAATAAAAGAGTTTACTGTCAAAATAACTCTATTAAATTTTAAATAAGTAATTTAATTAGAGTGAAAAATCTAATTTTTTAGTTTTAATATCCACCAATCTTAGAATTATCTAACAATCATAACTCTCTACAAAGACTAATATGATAGTATGGAAATAAAAAAACTTGACACTCTCCACACACATTGAACTTCCAATATGACAATATATACATGAAGGTCCTCATCAAAAAAATATTGTCGAACACAAGAACTAAGAGTAAGGAGCCACTTGATTGACAAAAGATAGTGTGGACTTCCATGGGATCATTTAGATAATAAATAAGCTTGAGGTTGGCGGGTCCCCTTTTTCAAAATCCATGCTAGCAAGGTGACAACAATCAAGTAGTCTGAACCAATAAATCAAGTAACTCTCCGACGTTTTCCCCTATGAAAAACCACATAAATGATGTCCATGCAAACCTGCACATCAGATGAAAATGAAAAATCTCTCTAGTTTGACATAAGGCACTCTTCATCAAAACTAAAAAGAATTAAAACTAGCAATTGTATCCTAGTGTGCAATGGGTATGCCGAATAGGTATGGAAGGTCAATTATAGTGAATTGTTAAGCTATTTAACAAATGATGGTTGTGAACTAATAGGAGTCTACATAGAGAATAAATTGCATCAAGTAAAGTGACTTGTTTTGTGTAGAACTATTAGTCTTTGTGCGCATGCAAGATATTTTAAACTTTGGAATGCATTTTTTTGTACCTTTCTATATTTGAAATTTTGAATAAGATTATTTTCTTCGGATGTTATAAAAATTATGAGAATTTTCAAAGTACCACATATATTGGGATTTTAGAAAACACTGTTGAAAACCATGAATAATTTCCAAGTAATACATTTGTTTATAAATTGGGTACTTTAGAAGTTCTACACATTATGAATTTATGGGTACTAGATGTTATTGAAAATTCTCTTAATTTTTATACTAGTGAAATTCATGTCAAATTTGTTCTATTGTAATATCTTTTCATATGTGAATAATACATTGAGCACATTTTAGAGTACATAGTTTTTCTCCATGTAAACATTTTTGTAATGTGTTAAATTTTCTTTGTTGGTGAGTGATATATGTTTCTTTTTAAAAATTAAAAAATTAAAAAAAAATTACACACTTCTCTCAGGACTAGTATAGGAAATCGGTTCTACTACCTCTAAATGTACAAGGCATAGCTTTTTACTTTTACTCTTTGTTCTTAAATTCTATTGAGTAATTTTGTTTATGCCTATTTTAAACAATTTTTAGATGTTATTCAATAGAATTATTTCTTTAGTGCTTGCAAATTTCAACATGGAATATCCATGGTGAGAAGAATGTGCAAAAATCATCATCCTAACATATATACAATTCAAAATGTATACTAATAAAATAAACATATAGAGTTTTCTCAATAAATATTGTGTATCTTTTGCAACAAAAAATAAATGTACAATTTGATCCAATTTTTCATATGAAAAAAAATTGCAACTAAAAGCTTTGAAACCTCAAAATAACAAGGACTAAACCTCACATACAAGGGGGTAAGTGGCTAAAACTTAAAATTATTTGCTACTCTAATTTAAAACTGTAATCTTTGTGAGGAAAAACAATAGCTATAATTTATATAGGAAAATTAAAATAGAAATTTAGATCTTAATTTTTTTTATAATAATTTATTTTTTATAAATGAAATAACATCAAACTTTCAAAATTCTCATGAGTAACTTAATCTGCAACTAAAACCTTATGTATTAAACCTAGTCCAATTCATTCTAAAAACAACAACTTTCTATACAGCTTTAGTTTTTACTTTATTTTTTTAATTTACTTATTATTTAAATTTTATAACATAAAAAAAATACCAAGGATTTTACCCTTTATGACCTCCTAATAATAAAATATTAGACATTCCACAAGCTTGAGAAACAAAAAAAATCTATTTTCTTATATTCTATTAAATTTCATGATATTGTTGGAATGTTCTTACATTTATTGCTGCCAATAAATTCCTAATGGTGCATTTGCACGTCCTCCACAATCACAACATACTTGAAAAAGAGTTTAATATTGCTGCTGTTTTTTTTTTAATCTTCAGACCCTTCTGCTTTTGCCAGGTTCTTTATCCACCAGAGTGAGGGGATACAAGATTAAAATTTTAATTTATTTATATTTGATTTTAAATCAATAATTTAATATTAATTGTTGAAAATGGATATTATATAACTGAATAAATTAGTATGTCCATTTATATTGATAATTTTCAATTGATTACCTATTTGAATAGAAGCATCAAATACAAGTGGTCATTCATGGGCTCATTCGCATTCCCTTTGTTAGCAAAAATGTTTCTTTACACTTAGTAAGTGTTGATAGAGAGGACCAGTAGAGAAAGTTTATA
Source organism: Thuja plicata (assembly GCA_018584345.1). Classification (NCBI taxonomy): domain Eukaryota; kingdom Viridiplantae; phylum Streptophyta; class Pinopsida; order Cupressales; family Cupressaceae; genus Thuja; species Thuja plicata. The sequence goes on along the minus strand of MU224675.1, from coordinate 1,154,929 downwards.
AGGTCATTTTGCAGAATGAGCAAGCCATAGCCTAAAAGAATATTCGAAATGGGAACAAAAAAGTAGGAAATTTTAAGAGAAAAGGTGAGCATGAAGAGAATAAAATTGGGAAAGTGAAGGTGGATATATTGGAACTCACCTAGTAGACCAATATCTTAAAGCTTTTTGGTTATATTTCAAGTGGAAATTTTGACTAAAATCTGTTGATATGTGAGTTCATGTCCAATGATAGTTTGTTTGATTGTTTGCACAATGATCTCCTATAATGGCTAACTTTTTTATCATCTCTGTGTTCATTCTCTATTCTTATCTACTTCAACGCCCATGTTGATGTTTCAATGAATTGCATCAATGATTATCGTTATCCTGCAGTGAATAATCCTTCAAATCTTTAAGTGGCCCGGTGACACGTAAACTATTAGATTAGTGGTCGTCCTGAGTAGCATCCAGTGAATAGCCTTCAACACATTGAAATATAATAGACTTTTCATTATGTAAGTTGGAAAAAAGGAAATGTGAATGTGAAGACATGTAGTGGAAACGATAACGAGATAGTCCGCTATTAATCGTACCATGCATCTAGCTGCAGACATTAGCGAACGGTGGATTAAAACAAAAAAATGTATGGTAGAGTAAAACAAAGACAAAATCCAACAGTGCAAGGTGTTGTGATCGTCGTTCATGCCTCTCCTACATTATGAGCTGTGGGATTGCAAATTCAAGTCGTGCATCTCATATAAGGGAACGCCTTTGGTGTAAAAATTAAATGATTTAGTAGAGCTAGCCTCTTCCTACACCGCCAGTTGTGAGGTTCAATAGCTAGCCAGCCACAGTGGCACTCACTAGTTGCAGAATCCACCTAATTAACAAGATCTTCCACAACCTATTGAATTAGGCGTCAAGGAGAAGCACATAGTAGTCTTCACAACATTAAGCTAAGAGTGGGAAGTCGAACGAACCTCAGGAGGAACACTTCAGAATTATTTCACTTGCTGGTGCACTGAGTGCCTGAAGAGGAGATGAAAAGCAACAAAATGATCCAGAGCATCCGTCAGAATATTAGGCTGGAGTCTTCTCTTAAGGATGTGAATTTCAAGTAAAGAATTTTAATATTCATCACATAAAACACTTTTACATAGTACGTATTACTAACTGAATTCATTTTGTCGACAAATACGAAATAATAGTTCTCCAAATCTTCATTCAAAATTGATAAAATTAAAAATATTAAATTATATAGATGTGTAAATTTTATCTTCATATATTGAAATAATAATATTATTAGAGAATTCATATTTAAATTTAAAAAATTATTTTAATTCAATGGTTGCAAATAAAAAGATTTAATGTGAAAAGAACACTATCAAATTTCAAAGCAATAAACTAATTAGAATGATGATCAATTTTTGAATTTTTCTATCCACCAATCTTAGAATTATCTAACAATCATAGCTCTCTATAGAGACTAATATTGCAATCATATCTCTCTAACATTATCCACATGCAATCACGTTCGAGATCAATGAGGAGGTCATAGGCAAAGCCTCTGGTATGCCTACCACATGTAAGAAATGGAAGAAAATAACAAAAACACAGGTGAAAAAAGAGTTTGATCATTTTTTTGCTAAGGACGACAAGCCGGTGTCTAAAACTGGCGGATACAACATGGTTGACCTACCCGAATTCTGGCCGAAGATGTGCAAGCTGGTTATGAAGTATTTCACCCTAGAGGGTCATTTCGGTACATTTTACAATTGCCACCTCCCTTTTCAAAACCACTTTAGGCACAAGTTGTTGATATCCTTGTCATTTTATCTTTTGCATTCCTTGGAAATAACGGTGGCTGTTATGAATGAGTCAATTTCTCTGTGTAAGAAACCTGTTTACCTCCACCAGGGGATTATTTTCAGAATTTACCATTTCCACCGCGCCCTTTGCCCTCCTCCCATCATGGAAATTACCCAAGCCACCCAGCAAAATATGTCACCCTCGGTCTCCCTCAACCAAGGCATTCCCACGCCCTTTGGTTCTATTGGAGGCTGTACCCCTGCTTCTAGCCATAAGTCCTCTGAAACCTACCCTACTTCTGGCTCGTGGGTGGGTTCCAAGCATGACCTAACCCATGAGGATTCTCCCCAACGATCCAAAAAATGCAATAAAATTTACATTAACCTGGAGTGCCCTCAGAATACTAACCCCCAGCCTACCAATACCCGCTGGTCATCTCAGCTTGCCAAGGAGAAGGGGAAAAGAGCTATGAAGGAATTATTGGATAAAGAGGACATCTCGGTGGAATCTCCTAGCAAAGATCAAAACCAAAATAATTATGATCATGAGGTGAAAAAGGATACTAACCAAGACACTATGGATGAAGAGGGAAAGGAAGATATTTCCCTTGACACTATGTAGGAAAACCCTAAAGGTGCTACAGGTAGTGGCCTGGTTGGGAAAATCAAGTTCCAGATTGTAAATCTAAAAAATATGGTGGCTAAGCTGAGCGAGGACCTCACCAATACTAATAGGAGGTTGCAGGATGTCAGCAAATTCACCCTCAAGGTCATGCATGCCTCATCCACAACACTCTATTTTCTGAACAAGAAGGTCTGTGCTGGGAAGGAGTCTGTTGAAGGAAACCGGGAACCCTTCAAGTTTTTGAACGAGGAGTGGACGGACCTGTTGCTGTCAAAGTGCATATGGGATGACAAATGATCCTACTGGTCATGAAGGGTGGTAAGCGGTGTTGTTACACTGCCACCCCCAAGCCCTTCAATTGGGCTAGTTTCTTTTATTATAGTTTTAAGCTTAAGACTTCAATTTTATTTAATGGACCTGCGTGGCATGGTTTAATTTTTTGGCTGCTGGACTTTGATGCTTTTTAGATGTGAGGTTCTGATACTTTACACTACTGGTTTAGCTTCTATTTTTTGGTTTTTGATAGAGGTATATGATGTTTTCCATGCTTTATGATGCTGACTAGGCTATTTTAATATGTTGTTATGTCTACTCTAGTCATCTTACTTCTGTACCTCGGGTCAACACGCTCTTTTTGCTGCTTATATCAAAAATAGTCTCCAAACGCTTTGAATTTCCAATATGACAATACACACATGGCATTCTTTCTCATATGAATAATGTGGAACACTAGAAATAAGAATATGGAGCCACTTGAATGACAAAAGAGGGTGGAGGACTTCCTTGTCATCGTTTGGTTTACAGAGAGGCGAGAGCCTACTCGGTCTGCAAAATTTTGAAATCCATGTCAGCAAGGTATGAACCAGTAAATCCAGTAGCTCACGATCGTCCAGCTCAGCACAGACTGAAAGGGTCTAGAAGGTTTCATGGATTGCATGTCAAAAGCTCGATGAACCCTACTATGAGATCGACAAAAGGCCCTCGCTAGCATGACTCTAAAGAATAAAATAAAATAAAATGAGCTAGGTTCAGCTGGCATTTTCTTTGGCCTAACCGGTTGTAAGCTTCAATAGCTAGCAAACCACATTGGCACTCAGTAGCTGACATATCCAGTATAGAATTCATCTACATATCGATCACAATTTCAATTAGATCAATAGAAGAATTAGCACTATGAGTCTCGATGTCTCTAACAGGTGTGAAGTGAATTTAAGTGTTGGAACCAAGAGGTCATCATCGCAAAGGTTGAGCCTTGAATAATTTGTTAAATTGATTTCTATATAACTATTAAGCTTATTGTAAAATATGTTTGCACTTTTGATGGTACCATGAGAAAATGTATATACACTCCTAGCTTGAACTTGTTGAAAATGGAGGTCTGCAATAGCATTGAAGCAAGTGACATGAACTTTAGTTCTCTCATTATAAACCATATCAAAACTAAACATGTGGTCATCTCCATTTTTTTTGTTGAAGTAGTGGATATCTCTCTTCATAGTCACACGACCTTGTATCATCCATTGTGTTGAAATGGATTCAAACTCCTAATAGGAGTAATAGTAGTAGGGGGAGTTTTTTTCATAGAGATGCATGAAAACCTAACATCAATTTTGTAAGATTCACTTGTTCATATGTAACAAGATCCCATACATTTGTTCTTGTGTTTGATGAAGTTCCTAGATGTTGTTGTACAAGTTTTCCCAATTCTTTGAAGAAGAAGACGGGGCCACCAATGATATCATGATCCCAGATGATACCTCTAATTTGGAGATTACAATCCACCTATAAAATTAATTAGATTTGTACAATTAGGATTGTGCTCTAGGTGTACAAGAAAATTAAAATGGTGTATTGTAATAAATACCTTGTGGCTATTGGCTCACCTTGACTTACAAATGGTAGGAATAGTAAATTCATTAAGCTGCACTAGAGAGCCCTTCTAGATTTTTCCTATTGTTATAAGGCCGTTAAACTTGCTTGGTAATGTATATTTTTGTAAGTGGAGGACATCAGAGAGCTCTAGCTTGTATCCAACTATCGACCCAGTTCCTTGACTAAATGTTGCAATGGAAAATACTTTAAGAAGTGGGTGTACATCTAAGTTCTCATTGTTGATAAGTTTTATCGCATTTTACATCAAAGAGTGAGATATAGCGTGAATAAGAGGTAACTGACCTATAAATTTGAATAGGTGCTAAACATTATGTAGAATAGAAGTACAGTTGAGCTATTTGAACAACCAATAAGGATTATGGAAACAAAAATATTAAACAAATGATATGTTGTTCTAAATCTATAGTAAGATGGACTAAGTAACCATGACAAATGAAAAGATATATGTAGAAACATGTTCACTTGATAAATGCATACCATGAAATATTTTCCATACAACATGTAATAAATATGCTTGTAAAATAAAACATTTTGTAGACATTTATGACAACTAATATGAGTTGGGAAAAGGCATGTTGCAATGGATAAAAGAATGAAAGGATAAGAAGACGCACCTTCACCCAACAATAGGTGAGGACTATTATGTATAAATTAACAGGGAGAGACAAGTGTGTCCCTATAGATTAACAAACAAGGAAAAACTTATGTTAGACAGCATAATTAAATATATATTATGAGTAAAGTTGGGGTTGACAAATAAATTATCACTATTTGTTAGTAACGTCAAAACGCTTAATTGAACAAATTGCCATTTGATTACTTAAGAGTGAGAATTCAATTTAAAAAGGGATGTATTTATTTTTTGTAAGCAGCGATGTAGAGACAAAATATTGCAAGTATAGAACATGAAATATGTTTTGGGAGTTTTAAAAATTTTGTAACCATATGGTCCAAATGAGGTGGAACAAATAATATGGCTCTAATTTAAATAATCCCAAATTAAGTAACTTAAAATAAAAATTTATATTCCATGTAAAAAGGGGATAAAGTAGGAAATCAAATAAGAAAGGGAAATAAATAGAGAACTCGAAACGTTTTATAGAAACTTTGTGTTCAAAAATGAAATGGAATAAATATTGGGCATGCAATTTAAATAGTGTGTATTGTGGAAAAAAATGTAATGTCATTTCTAAGTGCACATAAAAGAAAGGGTTGAAACAAGCATATAAATGCAAAAATTTTGAAAGTAGACAACAGGCATTTCTATTTCAAGTGGAATCAAATTTGTACAAAGTTTAGTTATATCATTATTTGGTGGAACATAAGAAGGAAAAGTGGGAGGGTTTGCTAATTTTAAGAGGTGAAAAACTTAAACATCTCTCTTTTTAAAAGAATGGTAGTGTAAATTGAAACATGGGTAAACTACAAAGTGAGCCACATGAATATACAATGTACTATATGTAGTTGAGGTAGACCTAAAATGCTCTCAAAATTGATGGAGAATTTCCTTCTACATAGTACTCGTCATATTAAAGTTCCCTAAGGAAAGTACAATATCCTAAAAATTTGACATAGTTTGAATGCAGTTCTTGTAGTGTTTCTTCCATTGCCATTACATCATATGTACAAGTGCTAGTGAATTATTTTTTCTCAACATTTTGCTGACAAGAAAGTGAAAGACTACTTGCAAAACTCTGAATTTCTGTTTGAGGAAACCCATGCCAGTTGGTGTTGGAGATTTGATTCTGAACAGTTGATTGATTGTATGTTTGTCATTGATGACAACATATAATTCACAATAGTACTTCTGTATGTACTTATCCATATGATGTCATGAAGATTTGTGTGGATAGATACATGTTTTTGACATGTTTATTATGCTATGTTCATACACGCAGACCCAGATATGATGTTTCAGTAAAGATATGTAATTCTGTTATTGACGGTTACAGTTCTAGAGGAATAACGGTTTAAGGCGGACATATGTAACGTGTTTATTGAGTTGCGCCTATCTTTAGGATATGTGTGTGTGTATTCATGATGAGTTATGAGTTGATGATATTAATCTAAAGGCGTCAAACGTATTTCAAGAAGATTGCAAAGTTATGGTTAATTTGGTGAAGCCAACTTAGTGAAGCGACGCGTCTATTCAGTTTATACTTGTGCAGTTGTAATTATGCTTGTGCACTTAATAGAGCTGACAAGGATGTTATGAAGAGTTGTCTTATAGGTCCCATGATCTCATACTTGGTGTATGTACTTATAGAAGGTCATTTGTGATAAGAAGAGTTACGAAAGCAAGAGATAAGAAAAGCAAAGCAGAGTGTTAAAGCAGCAGAGCTATATTTATCACATGTTGATAATATTGATATTGAAGTAGAAGCTTTCAGAACATAGAGAAGATTGTTGTAGTGCTTTACAAGAGGTCAAAGCATCGGCGCACAAAAGGAACTGATCAGACAAGAAGTGTCACAAATAGCAGTTCACCTTGTTGATACAGTGTGTATCAAATAACCAGAAGGTTGTAGCATTCACCACTTGGATAGTGAGTCCTTGGACATTGAGTCCACCACCCCTAACAGGGTTATTGTAAAAGACTCCTAACAGGGTCAGACCCTTAACCAGGTCACTATACTACTGCATTGTAATGAACAACTCTTAACAGGGTTGGAAGATCTTTTAACAGGGATTACTATAAACAGTATAGTTCTTTGTGGGTGTTAATTCCCACCGGGGTTTTTACCATTTGGTTTCCCCATAACCAAATTGATGTGTTGTGTAATGTG
>MU224675.1:1131542-1147769 GCA_018584345.1 Thuja plicata | reverse complement strand
TTCCCCCCCCCCCCCCCCCTCGCAGTTATCCCTGAAGTATTCTAACAGTTGATGGCACTGGAACACTAATTTATGAGCTACGTAATATCAATAATTAGATTTGGTCACTGGGGATTTTCCATGACCTAATAAAGAAAGAGAAATGTTAAATCTGTTGGAGAAAACTGCAACCATTTCTATAAGAGTTGGTGAGAATCCATTTAAGAGTTTTTGTTTTATTAAATTGAATTTCTTCCACACCCCAAAAACTGAGTTTTTTCAATTTATCATCTACGTATCTTTGTTGAGATGAGAAAAATAAATTAAAAACCATAACCCAATCTTTGAAGATGTAAATAAACTTAAAATATTGCTTACAGACCATCTCGGGTAAGAGGAAATAAAGGGCCAAAACAAAGCGAGAGAATTGCAAGATGAACAGTTTCACCATTAAAAAACCACTTATTACTGTGAATTATGAGACAATTGATTAATGTATAACAACAAAGAACCAATTAAAGAGAAAAGATAATAGTAACTACAACTAAGAAATCAACAAATAATCTTGTCTAATATGCTTTTATATCCCTTTTTCCCAGTCATTTATGATTTAGGTGTATCTTTAATAAATTCAACCATGTTTTAGAAATTATATATATTAGTGAAAAGGTATATTCAAACTTTACAATATCTAAGACCGGTAATGATGAATATCTTGAAAAAACCTTTAATTTCTATGATTTTGGAGACAATTCTACAATAGTTATATTTATATTTCCCAAAACTAAATAGGGTAAGAAGTACATGGTACAAGGTTTCCTCCAACTTGAAATTCATTAACGAAATAAAACTTTCATAGAAAACACAAGCAAGCTAGAAGAGAATATAACATAATTTTAGATAAATTGATTAAAATGTAGAACACTGCTCAAAACAATGATTCGCATTAAGGTACATGACTCTGATGATTCCATTGGTACATTCATTTAAATGAAAATAGAGATGTTCATAATACTACATGATACTATTTGAGCTGATTATGACAGAGTACATGATTAACTTTCAAGGAAACAATAGTGCATGCACTATCACAAACCTAATGATAATCACATTAACACAATGATGAAGCATGCTTCTATAGGGTGTGAATGATACAATAATAACATATGAACTTGATACAGTGAAAAAATATGTGCATTCATCAAGGATACAGTTATATCATGGCAAATATCAAGATATAGACTTATATTATCATCAAAATCAATGAAAAGAACAATTCAATTAACAAATATGTATATGAAAGAGATATCGATCCTTATCCAGTCAAGATAAATGAACAATAAAGGAGTAAAGGCATCATACATCTACTGAGTATTAGACTCTATAGGATCATTTAGATAAATATGGAATAAAGTTATCATTTAATGCCATGATTAAGGAAATAATCTAGGTCACAGTTCATTGTCATATACATTTTGAGTATTAATGAATATAAGAGCTCACAGCAAAAATGCAATCTAATGGATACCTAGTCATAAGAGCAATGTCATTCATATCAAATGATATTCCCAATAACTTAGTTTTCTATAGATGAAAGAGACACAAGAGAAGAACTTGATCATTGTTAGGAACAAAGCAGGCATTGTTGTTCAGACGGTGCAAATGATCGAAATGGTAATGAGAAAGGCATTGAAAGATAAGTGTACTATTTAAAATATAATGGTGTAAAACTGTCAGGATGGCATCAGTGAACAAAGGATATAAATATCAGAGGATAGTATCATTTTATGCAGCCCAACAACAGTGCTTTTGTAACCACAAATCAATTCAAGAACAATAGGTGCAAACAAGGTGTAGCTCCTATGAAAGAAAACACAACAATGTATATAAAGCCAGTGATGTGAAAAGTTCCAAGTATGAGCTACAAAGAACATTCTCAAAAGCATCATGTTAGTATATTGTTACAACAATCATGGTTTATAAGAGACAAAGACATCCACTAACATATGAAGAAGAGTAATATAAGTAGATGGAAGCTATAAATCACTGCTAAGATCCACAAGGACAATAAATGGATAAAGGTAGCAGAATAAAAGAAAAAGATACAATGAGAGAAAAAATATGGAGAAGTCAAGTGAACAGTACAACTACAAAATAAATTGGTTCTACGTGACAAGATGTTGCCACAGATAATAAGTGTTACATTATCATCAAGTATAAATACATGATATTCTAAAAAGGAAAACCTACATAATACCTGATAAAGAACACAGAGGTTCCATATTTTTATTTGCAAATAAAGAATACACAGGAACATCAAATATTTCTATTATTTGTTGGTCATTGGGAGCTCAAAACAATACACAAAGAGCAAAGTAAAGCAACAACTATGTTTCTTAAACAACCATATTTACGAATAAAGGAAAAACTAGTAATAGGAAATAGATATATAGGTTTTGAAAATAACTCATTTGTAAATATATTTTATGCATAGGAAACCCTTTATGGGTTGCATGAAGTGAACATAAAGAATGAACCACATAGAGACAAGGGTTTTGAAAGGAGAGCACAAATTGAAACCATTTTGTAAACCAAAAGGGGCCTGGGTGGCGATGGAATGCTCTACACAATTCAATGCACTAAAGAAGCTATTTACTACATGAGCCAATCTATATCATTCGCTTGAATGTCTAGTTCAATTTATTGTGTCTCTATTCTATTCAAAGTTTCTTGTTTTATAGAAAATTTTAAACCTACACAACCATAATCAATATCTTATTTAAGAAGCACCTTCGTTTTTAGGATATGTATCTTCCCGGATTGGAGACAACACTCAACACTTACAAACATGGAATGTATGAAATGGTTATAAGTTCTCACATGGCTAAGAAGTTGTAGGAACAAATAGAATCCACAATAGTTAATAAATCCACAGTAATAAAATCTATTTTTGGAAATTTGCATTAATTCAAGCTTGAAATATTAAAATAGCGACATTACCTACTAACCCGATATTTGAACAAAGATGTCAAAGACCCGCTAGAAGTTTTGAATTTCTGATTCAGATCTAAAATTCCCTTTTTTACTACAGTGATGGATTTCCTATTTCAATTTAAGCATTTTCAAAAGGCCTAAATGCAGGTGAAAATTAAATGTGGCCAGGTGAAGTTTACATGCTTATGTGTGCCCTACATTGAGAGCTGGCAGCTGAACAGGACATGGGGCATGATCAAACAAGAAGATGTATGGGAGACTCTACTGAGGAAATTATTCAAAAAGGAAGCACACACAAAATTGCAGAGGGAAACTGATGACAACAAATTCCCTAAGAAGGTATTTGTATAATGAGGTGTACATTTAGGTTGCATACACGGTTTTCCTCTAGTACTAGGAGCATGTATTTTTCGAAGGATATGAGAACAACCAAAGTCAGGAAAGCGTTGATGGATGCGATGAAAACCACTGTCTAGCAATAGTTTGTTTGATAAAATCGAGTGCATGAGACAGGTAAAAAATGTGAGACAATTAATGAGGGCATGATAATGAGTCTTCTCCGGAGGAAAAGCCTATCAGTTTAACAAGATCTGCCACCACCTACTGAATTAGGTGTCAAAGGAGAAGCACATAGTATCTGTCACAACATCAAGCTAAGAGTAGGAACTCGAACTAGGAACCTCTAGAGGAACACTCCAAAATTGTTTCACTTGCTAGTGCACTGAGTGCCTGAAGAGGAGATGAAAAGAAAAAAAATGATCCAGCGCATCAACCAGAATCTTAGGCTGGAGTGTTTGCTTAAGGTTGTCAATTGCAAGTAAAGAATTGTAATATTCATCACATAAAACACTTCTACATAGTAGGTATTACTAATTGAATTCATTTTGTTGAGAAATCCTCTGATTGCTTAATTTGTTTCCTTGAAATAATATTTCTCCAAATCTTCATTCAAGACTGATAAAATAAAAAATTATTAAATTATATAAATGTGTGAATTTTTATCGTCATATATTGAAATAATAATATTATTAAAGAATTCAATTTAAATTAAAAATAGATTTTAATTCAATGGTTGCAAATAAAAAGATTTAATGTAAAAACAACACTATCAAATTCCAAACCAATAAACTAATTAGAAATCAAATTCCAAACCAATAAACTAATTAGAATGATGATCGATTTTTGAATTCTTCTATCCACCAATCTTAGAATTATCTAGCAATCATAGCTCTCTATAGAGACTAATATTGCAATCATATCTCTCTAACATTCTCCACACGCTTTGAATCTCCAATATGACCATACACACATGGCGGTCTTTCTCATACAAATAATGTGGAACGCCAAAAATAAGAATATGGAGCCACTTGATTGAAAAGAGGGTGGCAGACGTCCCTGTCATCATTTGGTTGACAGAGAGGCAAGATCAGCCTACTGGGTCTGCTAAATTTCGAAATCCATGCCAGCAAGGTATGAACCAGTACATCCAGTAGTCCAGCTCACCCGCGCAGACCGAAAGGGTCTAGAAGGTTTCACGGACGCCATGTCGAAAGCTCGATGAACCCTACTATAACAGTGACAAAAGGCCCTCGTCAGCATGACTGAAAAGAACAAAAATAAATGAAACGAGCTAGGTTGAGCTGGCCCTTTCTTTGGCCTAACCGGCTGTATGCTTCAACAGCTGGCAAGTCATCTTGGCGCTCAGTAGCTGAGAAATCCAGCATGGAATTAATCTAACAAGCGAGATGTGTATCCCACCTGCCATTCCCCCTTCCTGCCCATTTCCCAATATGACAGTTCACCAGCGTTCGACCTCGATACACACCAGCCGGTGGTCAAGATCATGGTCGGTAGGTTTAAAATGAAAAAATGTGCAAAAGAATGGCTAAAGTCTAAAGGTTTGCTTGCTCTATTTACGTGGGTATTAAGGCAGGGAGGTACGGATACGACATTCTTTTCCTCCAGAAATATCAGGCAGCCATACTGGTGGATGCGGACAGGAACATTGTGTTCTTGTCTGCACATACTAAAGTCAAAGGATATCAAGCACCCCCAATGCTGACTATTCAATGTTTAATAATAAATGGTTGTGCTATCTAACCTTCATAGTTTATACTCCACTGGAAATTAGGTGTCCTGATTGCTTTCTTGGTATGATATTTCTTGTTGTTTTGTGTGTATCATGTTGATCTGCTTTCTAGCTTTTTGCCCTGGGTCAGATATTTCCATTCTTGGAATATATATATATATATATATATATATAGCTAGCGGAGGGAGTTCTATGTCATAACTTTTGAATCAGTTGTCTGTTTGAACTAAAATTTTATAGGCAATAGTCTTCAAGAGTGATTGAATATGTCAATCAGATCTATTATGTTAGGTCAAATCTTGAAATTTTATTAAATGAGGTCTCAAAATAAGTGCGTGTAATTGTTTAGCGAGTTGGCAGGAGTTAACTCTAAATAATTAAAAAAATTCTTAGTCTTTGGGATAGCTTTAGAAATTACCAAAAATGACAAAAAATATATTTTTGTAAAAATCTATAAAAATGATAATTTTTGAATTGTACTTAAATTACTGGTTTTTCTCTAATTGTAGTAGTAGAGTATTTTGGAGAATAATGAAGAACATTGAATTCTTAAATCAGAGTGTGTTTCTTGTTTTCTCTTCTGATTTTTGTTCATGGCTAAAATCTGGTTACATCAATTATGTAATGGACTATTGATTAGAAAATAAATTAAGTGCCTTAAATTAAATATTAAATATAAATATTTTCTAGCTATTTTAGCTCATTAAAAATATAACCAATTAGCTAATAGACCCTCCAAAATGAATCTTTACTAAAATGAGACATTACAACTCCCCCCTTCCTAAAAATTTTACCCTACAAAAAATCATGTTTGGATTTTCTAAAATTTTAGATCCTCCTGTGTACAAGTTTTGTAGAAAGATACCTCCAATGAACGAGATATTTTGTTATATTTATTTTGATCAAGCTCTTTAGCTTAATACCAGCTATGTGTTTGGGATTCAAAATTACTCTTTCTTTATCATCTAATAGTGCTAAATCATCTTAAATAATAAAATTGGAAGAAATTTATTTTTCAATCATGAAGATAGAAGATATTTTGAGTTTTACCATTCTTAGGAAGTTTCAATTCATATAGAACTTCGATCACTTTCCTTAGAATATTGAATGTTTGTACATTGGGTTTGATGTTTTATAATACACTGCTCTTGATAGATGATTCTAGTATGGCTAAAATTTCATGAATGTCATATCACCCATCTCAAATGGTATTTTTATATGGTTCTAATATGCATACGTCTTCTAATGTCATTGTGCTTATTTTAGGTCACTCTTAAGTGATCATAGTAATTTCTAACCTTGATTTACCAAATCCCCTATCAGTACTCCATCATCCAAAAATTAATTAATATATAAAATAATGAACTCTGTATTCATATAAAGCTCTAAATGTTGACATACTAATGGACATACAGTGAGAAGTGTTGTAAGCGATACTTTCCCAAATACAACCATTCAATGCATATACAATTTTTGTTTGAATTAGAGTTCTCAAGTAACCTCCAAACCACTTGCGTATTATTTCTATTTTTCCATATATTTGTGGATGATATCTAGCACTTGGTAACAAATAAAAAAAGACACACCTTTAAGATATTAGCCAACTACTTTTTTGAATGAAAACCAATACTCAAGATACAACAACTAGTAACACTATGTGCACACAAGTTTCATGTGTAGCACAATGAAAAACATTACTAACAAGATACATATCATAATTCTAAAAGAAATGTGGCACTGCTAAAATATTTACCAATAACGAGATGACGTCATCATGATAAACTTATGTGAGAGGGAATGAAATCAAAATGATGTTTGTGTACTAAAGTAAGATCATGCTCTCTCATGCGCATAAAAAAGGTATGATGACACAATACAAAATCTTAAATCCTTACCAAAATATGGTTGTAAAATCTTACAACATTGTGGAAACCCGTAGAAGTGGTACGGTTATGAGGAGCTATCACATATGGTTGCAAAAACTTACAACATCATGGAAACCCATAAAAATGGTAGAGTTATGAGGAATTATCACATCTTGACAAGATGACATGGCTATTAGTTCCTCAAACAAGGATTGGGTTGAGGGTAACAACCACCTCCAATCAAGTCAAGAATAAATTAAAAAACACCCATGAATTTAGTTTCCATTTGTGATAGTTATACGATGCGAGTTCCCTAACATAATCTACTATTGTAGTTTTTATGCAATGGCTAGGGGAAGATGTGAGTCTAAAAGAAAAATATGACAATATCCACATGGTGGTCATTCTCAAACAAGTAATATGGGGCCACTTGTTTTACAAAAGAGGGTGGTGGACTTCCTTGTCATCATTGTTGATTTTTGTTTTTTAGGTAGGAAAGTGGAGTGGAGTTTCTTTAAAGCAACTTGAGTTGGATATTTAACAACAACATTGGTTTTTATTCTTGAATAGAATATTTCTATGTTTGTGAGGTTGCGTAAGTTCAAGAGTGATTTTATATATGATATAAGTGCAAAGAAAGAAAGGAAAGATTCTTTTCTTGCAGGCTAAGTAAAGTAGATGGGAAATATATATGTAAGATTGTTTTAGCAAACTAGGATTGTATTGTGAAGAATAAGTTTTTTAGTAGGCTGAATAGAAGATCCAACATTTGCAGGTTTTTCCCCACACTGGGGTTTCCTGGGTATATATATGTTATTTTATTTTTGTGTTTGGCTTCTATTATTATTTTTCTTACACTTTTTTTTTAATTATTTAACCTAGAGTATTGATTGTTATAAATTAGATAGAGTTTATATTCTATGAATTTATTGTGTAATTAAGCTATAACTGGGCTATTAGAAGCTAACAAGGTATCAGAGCTCTAAACTCTGAATACAGAGCCAAGTTTTGTGACAAACATTTAAGAAGAAGATAAAAATTAGATTTTTCTCTCCATGTTATTTTGTGGCTATGGCAACTAGTGTTCGATATGAGGACAATCTTGACGGTGTGTCTAACTTCTTGCAGTGGAAGGTTAAAATTAAATATTTCTCAAGGAGAATAGGTTGTGGATGTATGCTAGTACATGACTGACATCGCTAGTAAATGATCATGCTTCTTTGGATTCACATGAAGTCAAGGAGGCTAAGGCTCAGAGAATCATTGTTTATGGAGTAAGAGATCATTTAATTCCTCATCTATTAGGGAAAGACACCACCAAGGAGATGTGTGATACGCTCACAAGACTTTATCAGAGCGACTACCAGAGTCATAAGATGATGCTCAAGGGAAAATTGTATAATACCAAGATGTCCAAAGATGAGAGTGTGACCTCTTATTTGTCCAAGCTGACACAATTCAAAGATGAGTTGGTTGTTGTTGGATAGACGATTGTTGAAGATGATTTGGTGCATATAGCCTTGAATGGCTTTTGAAAGCATTGGGAAGTGTTTGTCAGGTGTGTTGTCAGTAGAGATCGGCTACTTGATTGGGCAAGGCTTTGGGATGATCTTGTTCAAGAGTAAATCCATGAAGGTGCTCCTCAAGTAGATGAGACAAAGAAGGGTCAAGATGAATAAAATCATGCTCTTGTAAGCAAGGGTAAGAAGAAGTATAATAAAGAGAAAATACAAGGTTCTTCTTCCAAGAGTGGTCAAAAGAAAGATTTGAGAAAGATAAAATGTTTTGTTATCATCAAATGGGTCACTATGCTAGTCAATGTCTGGACAAGAATAAGAAAAATAAGGACAATCAGATTAAGCAAGTTGCTACTATAGTTGAAGTGGACGATTTTGCATCACAATTTGAGAATGAGTTTTCATTCATTACCTATTTCTCAAGTTTAGTGGCCAATAGGGTTTGGTACATTGAAAGTGGGGTTTTTGGCCACATGACGGGAGTTAGAGAATATTTCATGAAGTAGGAGGAGAAGAAGCTAGATTTCTATATTGAGCTCGGTGACAATGCCAAGTACCATGCAACTGGTGTTGGCATTGTCAAGTTTTAGAGGGATTTTGGAAAACCCTTTTTGGTGGAGGATGTGTCGTATGTCCCTAGAATGAAAAATAATTTAATTTGAGTTTCTACTTTGGAAGACAAGGGTTTCATTGTGACCTTTGAAAGGAGAAAACTCTATATTCATCCCAAGGATTCCAAAGTTGTAAAATTAATTGGATTCAAGCATGGAAGCTTGTTTTTGTTACAGTTTCAGCCAACACATGCATTGGTAAGAATTTATAGAGGGCATGTTGAATTACGACATAGGTGGATGGCTCATCTTCACCATGGAGCACTTAATGTGCTCAAGGAAATAGTGATGGGGTTGCTTGAGATGAAGCTAGAAAAGCATGAGGTGTGCAAGGGTTGTGCTCTTGGGAAATATGCCAAGACTGATTTTCCAAGTAGTGATAGTAGATCTGAAGGGATTTTGGATCTTGTACAATCAGATGTGTGTGGTCTTATATCAATAGGATCATTGAATGGGTATGATTATTATGTTACCTTCATTGATGATTTATTTGTGTAGTGTAATTGTGGTCTTCAACATGCAAACAACCAAACACTCAATAAACCATTAGGTTAGGGTTTAGTGATCATAAAATTAAACTCTATCATTATGCAAGAAAACCCCCAAAATTAGCTTATTTCTTGCTAGATGAAGCTAGTTTTATTCTCAATAGATGCTCATTAGATTTGGCATTTGAATCAATGACTAGACAACTCCAAAGAGGAATATTCAAAGGTGAGCATGATGTATTAATTTGCCTACTTTATTGTCAACGACACTGAAATGACATGCAAAATGAAACTAATCTATAATGTGTGAGATAACATGAGATTAATATAAGAATATGCAACAAAATGCTAAGAAAAAAATGAAAATGCTAAGCTCGCATGATAATGCACTCTTAAAAATGAGTAAAATCTAGAATCAAAATGACATTATAATCCTATTTCAAAAATTGCCTCTCCTTTCCACAAAGAGAGCTATCCCTTTTATAGAAATCTCCTCAAAATGGACGGTTGAGATCGAACATGAGGGGTGGTTGGGATGAACTTGCCTTCAATCCATGTGACCTCCATCCATGTGAGAGGTCATTGGTTGGTCTAAGTTGTGTGTTTTGAGGAAGGATGAGGACTTTTTTTGTAAATCCCTCTTTTAATCACCCCCTTTAATAAAGATTTAGTGTGCACACCCATGTGTGAATGGGTTTTTTTAATAAAAGTGTAGCAACTTTTATCTAGGTCTGCAATGTATAGTGATTAATTACTTTTTCCAGCTTGAGTGAGGATTAAATTGATAATTCGATTCAAAAATTTGGTTTAATTATGCAATAGAGATTTTTAGCATTTGGTTGCACAATTAAGGTTTAGTTTTGAAGGCCTTCACATTTTAGGATTTCTTAAGGCCAATTAATTAAATTAGGGGCTATATGTTTACTAGACCTGTTTTAGGTGATTAGATTCTCTAGGAAGATGTGGATATATTTTATGAGGAGAAAAGATGAGTTCTTTAAGTAGGTTCAAAGTGTTTAAGGCTCTTGTAGAGATCCAAATAGGGAGAAAGTGTTAGAATTCAAAGAATTCAATAACCAAGATCCACTGTATGCAAAATACCTATCACAAAAGCAAAGAATGGAGACACAACTCATAATGATCTAAAAGATGAAATATTCATTCAGAGAGAGAATATAGGGAATTACAAAAGAATTTAAAATTACAAAGAGATCAATCCTTATAAAGGAGATTGAACACCAAAAGGCTGAGAAACCTAGGTTCCATGGTAATAATTAATAATAGAATTAATTATTATATGCCTAAAGTTTGGCTTAAGTGAAGTAGACATAAAAAGTGACGGAATAATTAAATTAATAATTATTTAATAAATAAATAAAAATATCTTTTTACTCTAACACCTCCCCTTATGATAAACTTAGGGAGAAGCTAAAAACCTAGAAGAGACTACTAAAAGCAGGAAATGGGTCCTGACAACATGGCCCAATCAGGTACCCAAGTACAAAAATCTCTATAAAGAGGAGAAAATGAGAAAACCCAGTGGAAAAAATCCCTCTCTAAAAAGATATGAAGACTAGTGAAGGAATAAAGAAGCCTCTAAACTAGAGAATATCTCAGAAGATAGGAACAAAGGAAGAACATGAAAACATCACTGAAGCATGAAGATGCAAACATTGTTGAAGAATAACTGTTGGAACCTCCACTATAATAGAACATGATCAGGTAGAGAAGACTATAAACAAAGTCTGAAGAGATGATCAATAAAAAATGGAAGGATGCCTTCTAAACAATAATGAAAGAGTGTCCATATGGTAAATGATCCATCTCACCAAAATGCATGTGTATCCAGCCACTGCATCCACCTAGTACATAGGAAAAAATATTGAATACATAGATCCCTCTATCAAACCAAGGAAGAATTAGAACCAACATGAGATACTGCCCCCATAATGCTGAGCAGGGAGAGACATGAGAGGTACATTGAACCAGACTACCAAGAATAACTGCATCATGAAGAATCAGGAACATAGAAAGTGCAATAGAAAGTAAAAACACATATAAAGGATGGTGTCCTGGAAGGATCACTCACTTGAAACATCATCAGGCTAATGTCATGGAATGAACACTCACTTGAAAAAGGTAGATGGAAAACAAGGAAAACATTAAACCCCCCATGACACTTTATATTGTAGTCAAGATTTGGAGGAAATAGCCAGTTTAGCAAGGCTCCACCTTTTTTAGCAGAGGCTTCTTGAGGTACTCCTTGTTTTGACCTCTTGGTGGTTTTTTGCTCATATCTTGAGAAAACAGAGGCATTTTTTTCCAAAGGAGATATCATCAGAAAGCTGGTTCTGAGCCTTTCCTGATTCTTCAGGTATGGTTTTCTAATTTTTTCATCTTCTAGGGTTTTTTACCCATCAAAGTTAGGGTTCCATTTTGCACTCCCGTCCAGAGGAGCAAGATATGATGACCAGACTTCATTTTACAAAGAGATCAATCTTTATAAAGGAGATTGAACACTAGAACTTAGAGATCAATCCTTCTTGTATGGGTCTCATCACTAGAATCTGCTCCAGGTATATTTGATTTAGTTTTTTTTTTGCAATCTAGTGGATATCTTGGATGTTTCAGGTCCTGGGATCATTTTCCTTGCATTAGATGACTCCTTTTTAGTTGTTACATGTGTTCTTACAAATTTACACTATTCCTCATCATTGTAGAAATCTTTTTGTAACATTTCTTTTTTACAAATGCACTGAGATATAGTGTCATCATTCCATGCTTGGGATCTTGCACATTTTGTGCATGTTTGTACTCGTACTATAGTATAAAGTGTCAAGGGGGTTTGATGTTTGCCTTTTTTTCCATCTACCTTTTTCAAGTGAGTGTTCCTTCCATGACATTAGCCTCATGATGTGTTTCAAGATAGTGATCCTTCCATGACACCATCCTTTATATGTATTTGTACTTTCTATTGCACTTTCTATGTTCCTCCTTCTTCATCATGCAATTATTCTTGGTAGTCTGGCTCAATGTACCTGCCATGCCTCTCCCTGATCAACATTATGGGGGGGTTCTTATTTTTGTTCTAATGCTTCCTTGGTTTGATGGAGTAATCTATGTATTCAAAATATCTTTCTATGAACTAAGCGGATGCAGTGACTGGTTACCTATGCATTTCGGTGAGATAGATCATTTACCATATGCACACTCTTTCATTCCTATTTCAGAGGCATCCTTCCATCTTCGATTGATTAGCTCTTCACACTTTGTTTATGGTCTTCTCTACCTAATTATGTTCTATTACAATGGAGGT
Organism: Thuja plicata; assembly: GCA_018584345.1. Lineage (NCBI taxonomy): Eukaryota > Viridiplantae > Streptophyta > Pinopsida > Cupressales > Cupressaceae > Thuja > Thuja plicata. The sequence continues at coordinate 1,134,910 of MU224675.1, read as the reverse complement.
TCTAGCAGTTATTCTTCGACAAAGTTTGCAGTTTCATGCTTCACTGATGTTCTTCATGTTCTTCCTTTATTCTTATCTTCTGAGACATTCTCTAGTTTGGAGGCTTCTTCAGTCCTTCACTAGTTTTTGTCTCTTTTTGGAGAGGGGTTTTTCCCACTAGTTTTTCTCCCTTTCTCCTCTTTATAGATATTTTTGTACTTGGGTACCTGATTAGGCCATGTTGTCGGGACCCAATTCCTGCTTTCAGTAGTTATTTCTAGGTTTTTAGTTTCTCCCTAAGTTTATCTTCAGGGGGGGTCTTAAAGTAAAAAGGTATTTTTACTTATCAATTAAATCATTATTGATTTAATTATTTAGTCACTTTTTATCTCTAGTTCACTTAAGCTAAACTTTTTGCATATAATAATTAATTCTATTCTTAATTATTATCATGCAACCTAGGTATCTCCACCTTCTGGTGTTCGATCTCCTTATAAGGATTGATCTCTTTGTATTTATTAATTCTTTTTTAATTCCCTCTATTCTTTCTCTAAATGAATATTTTATCTTTTAGATCATTATGAGTTGTGTCTCCATTCTTTGCTTTCTTGACATGTATTTTTGCATACAGTGGATCTTGGTGATTGAATTCTTCAAATTCTAACATAAAGATCAAGATACTACTTGGTCAGATAATGGAGGTGAGTATACATCAAATGCATTCAAATATTTATGTTCTCAAGAAGGTATCAAGATAGAGCTAATAGTTTTGTACAACCCTCAACCAAATGAGGTTGATGAGTGGAAGAACAAGGTTATAGTTTGAGAAGCAAAGGTCAGGATTCATGATCAAGACTTCCCTTGGTCCTTATGGGTAGAAGCTTTCAATATAACCATGTATTTCAAGAATAGGAACCTCATAAAGTGTTGGCTAAATTGACTCTAGAAGATGCATTTAGTGACAAGAAACCAGATTTGGGGCACATTCGGATCTTTGGATGCCTTGTGTATTGTCACATTCCTATAGATAAATGAACCAAGTTAGAACCAAGTGCAGAGAAGGGTATCCTTGTTGTGTATAATGAAACTTCTAAGACTTAACAAGTTTACATTCCTGCATTCACAAAAATAGTTGTTCACAGAGATGTGAAATTTGAGGAGGAGGGGGCTCTTCAGAAGTCTAGCAGCTTGATGAATGAGGAGGAGCAATCATCCACCTTTGAGGTATCACAAATTCCTCAAACTACGGCCACACAATCTTTAGAGAAATGCAACCAAGTTGAACAAGATGACCAGGAGGAACAAATAATTCCTTAGCATCATATTCCTATTATAGAGAGGAGGAAAAATAGAGTGGTTGAGAAGACTTTGAGAGAGGCCCAGGAATATGCTGCTAATTAACAAGATTGAGTTAGACAGAGAAAGGCTCCCAAATGTTATTCTGAGTATGTGGCACTTATGAGTGAATTAATTGAAGTAGAGCCTTCCAACTTTCAAGAGGCGTCCAAGCACTTAGTATGGAAGGACGCTATGGTGGAAGAGTATTCTTCCATCATGAATAATAGTTTATGGAAGGTAGTACCATAACCAAATGATGAGTCTGTAGTATGCTTAAGATGGTTGTATAAGATTAAGCACATGTTGCAGATGGAATAGTTCAAAGCTTGTTTTGTGGCTAAGGGGTTTTCTCAAAAGGAAGGAATCAATTATGAAAAGACTTTCACTCTAGTAGCTAGGTACTCATCCATAAGAGCTATAATTTTTGTAGTTGCATGGATGGGTTGGGTATGTGCAAGATCATGGGGGGCCAAAAAGTGGTGACGTGAACAAATCCACTTTTCACTCGTCCAAAAGCGTATGAAAAAGTTTGTTGAGTTTTTAGTAGGCCTGGGTGTCAGTACACCTGGGAAAACCTGACACCAAAGCACAAGCCTAATTGGGTACATGATATTTTAGGGTACATGATATTTTTGGGTACCTAAAAATATCGAGTACCTGAAAAAATTGGGTACCTGAAACCTAGGGCATAAATCAAAACCCGCGAGCTGCTTTCCTCATTTCTCTCATCATTTTAGGTTTGGAAAATGGCTAGAAATATCCTATACACAATTTTTTTAGGTACCTGATTGCTCCAACAACAAATTTGACTCCACAGTTTATCCGATAAGTAAATTCTTGCTATATCTGGGTTAATTTTTTTCGTTTTCATGTTAAATGTAGTTTTTTTGATAAAAATAGGGTTTTGTATTGATTTTATTAATAATATATGAAATCAAGTTGAAATTTATATTTGTATATTATTTAATTAGGCATGGCTGACAACAATGAAGATAATAACCCTCCCCCACCAAATACTAATCCCCAAAACAATCCAAACCCGCTTCAAAAACCTCAATCTTTAGAGGATTTGATACAACAAAATTTGAACACTATACGATGCTTCAAAAAAATGTATAAGAATATACCTACGTTAGATCCTATGCTTTCCACCCTAAATACCATTGTTGAAAACATTGACACCCTTATGCAGCAACGTAATGCTGCTCTTCATTGGCGTTATGATATGCACACCCAATTTGTTGACGGGCTTGACCATGATGGGATTGCTGCCCTTAATATAACTAAGGAAGATATAGCCTCCCTTTTTGTTAATCATAAAACTGGATTAAAAGTTGACCCCAAAAAGCCAAAATTATCAATAAAATGGTGCACAAACGAAGCAATGCACACACACTTTTGGGATCGCTGGTGGATGGTTTTTGATAAACCACCCCATAGAAATTTGGAGCTCCCTTTCTATTTCATAAAAAAATTGTATGTTGAGTTTGTACTTAGTCACAATGTTAATTATTGGAGCATGAGGCCCAACATGGGTGTAGGTGGAGGAGCTCCTCAAACTAGGCCATTTACCTAGCGCAAAAAGGCCACTACCTTTGTCCCCCCCACTGATGTCACACCCCCTCCTCTAGTGTAGCATCCTGATATCGTTGTAGAGGCTACCTCACAGAGTATTAGGTCCATTCACATGCTGAGTGATCAGTTGATCACGCAGACCAGGTCATTGTTGCCTCCTACTGTGGATGATTCTAGTGCATCGACATCTGGCAGTAGTTCACATGTATGCATGCCCCATATTTGTGTTATTTGCAAGAATTTGTGGCTCAGACCGCTTACTGATGCTGATACATATCAGTATGTTATTGATGAGGAGGACACAGGAGACACAGCTACAGAGGTTGCAACACCACATGGAGCATCTGCGTCTCATGAGAGTGCTAAGGAGGGGTACGCAGAGCCATGGAGTCATGTTGATACGGTAAGAGTAAACATTATAAATAAATTTGTCACATGACTTATTTAATTTAAAAATAATTTATTTATTTAGATTA
>MU224675.1:1021563-1118347 GCA_018584345.1 Thuja plicata | reverse complement strand
TATATATATTACAATTTCTAACCTACTTCTAAAAATAATTAATATTAATATATAAAATAATGAACATTCTATCCATTTAAATCTTTAAATGTTCACATACTAATAGACATATAGTAGAAGTATTGTAGAAATATTTTCCCAAATACAACCTATTTAATAGATCAAATATTTTTATTTCAAATAGATTTCTAAAGTACCCCAGAAATCACTTGTGTATTACTTTTATATTTTTCATGTTTTTCTGAATTATATTTATTATTTAATATAATACTCCAAAAAAAACATTATCCAAGTCTTTCTGTATTCGAAACATCTCTAATTACTAAGGTACAATAACATGTTATAGTATGCAACGATATGCACACAAGTATTACGTGTACCACAATGACACATATATACAAACAATAAGAACAACCTCACAATTCTAAAAAATTTAGCAGTAGAAAAATATTTTACCAATGATGGGATGAAATCATCACGAAAAGCTTATGAGAAAGGGAATGAAACATAAATCATATTTGGGTACTCATGCATGACCATGCTCTCTCGTGTACACAAAACAATGGTATAATGATAGAATCATCAACCTTGAATCCCCACAAACATATAGTTATAGAATCTTACAACATTGCTGGAAATTTTGACCATATACGATAGGGATAGGGTTTTAAATTTTAATAGGGAAAATATTTTTATGAATTTTAGAGAATTTTTCTTTCTTATCTTACAAAATTTATCAAAATTTAAATCCTTCAAATGATTTCTTTCCTAAAAGCTAAAACATAGAAGAGTAGAATTTATTTTTATGGGAAGAAATTTCAATACTAGATTGAGAATTTATACTTGTCATTTTCAAAAAAATCTAAAATTCTTTCGTGGTAAGTTTAAATTATGAAAAAAAATTATATTAGTTTTCTTTAAACTTTAAACAATAAATAAAAGTTGAATTGAGTTGAAAATGGTGATAGAAATTGGTAAATATGGACTAAATTGACAATTAAATTTTACGTTGTCATATCTTCAAATATTTAAAATAACTTAATTAGATAAATTAATTAAGTGGTCTTATAATTTTAATTAAAATTATAAGAATTCTTTTAAATAAATATTTTAATTATAAAATAAATTAAATAAAACAATAAAATAAGTAGATCTAATCTTCTGATTTCTCTAAGATTCATTTGAATATTTTACATTATACCTATAAGAAAGATTAATTTTGTAAACATTTTCCACAGATAAAACTAGCAATCACACGCTTTTGTGCATGCAACGGTGAGCCGATAGGAGATTTTATTTTTAAGGAAGTAAAATTAGTTTGTACAATGCACAAAGTAGATCACTAATGCTATATAAATATAAAAATGCTCAATAAAAAATATATTATTAAAATTAACTAAAGTAACTAAGTTTATTTATGAGTGCTCAAAAATTCTACTAAAATCTAAAAATTATATATCTTCAGCTAGTCCATTTAGGGAGAGGTCCATTTGGAAACCTTTGAGTGTACAAGTGGGGACGCATGCATACATACTCAAATTGTTGAAATGAATGGAGCTTTGGTCCAGTCGATCTTCACCAGGCCGCCTCTCATTATGTCATGTATTACATGATGATATAGTTCATATTTGTGAGGATTTCTTGCCTGATGATTTTGATTTCTACTCATGCATATTTACATATTAAACCATATTCAATGTTCCTTGAATGATTCATCTTGTGAGGAGTGTAGTGATAATAATTTATGTAAATCACTTTCTTTTATTAAAAATGATATTGTTTACGATTATAGTTGTCTTACATATTATGTTGGCTTTATTAAATTATTTATTATGATTCTTGACTTGTCATACATTAAAAAATAATAATAAATAAATAAAGTATTCTTCCTTTCACCCTTCAATTCCTACATCTCTTATTATTTTATCAACATTATTGAAGAAGCGAAATGCTAATGCAAAATATTTGATGGCTTTTAAGCTTTTTGATTGAAGTAGTAATGGGAGATCATCGGGGCCCAAAGAAGTTTAGGTTATTATGAAAGATATCTTTAGTCATCATTAGTGCAATTTATTCTATCTTTTGATCTATAAATTTAAATCAAAGGAAAACTACCAAAATATTTAAATTTATGAGATGACACCTTATAGATAAAAAGGATAAATTTTAAATTTTCTTAAAATTATATTTATAAATCATCTAATGCTACAATTGGCAATGCTTAACTATGCAAAGGCATAATATTCAAAAAAAAAATTCATCTTATTTTCCAAATACCTAGACATTATTTATTTAAATCCATGATCAAATTAATAAATAATATTAACATTGATATTCACAAATTTTTGATTTGATAAAATAATTGAAATAAATAAGGAATGAATTTATATCATAATATGAAAGATGAATTTATTATTTCACTTCCCAAGTATTTAATGGGATAAAAAACTGTTCATTCTTCTAAAAAAATTTTATTGCAAATGAAATATTATCATTTTCTAATTATTTTATAGAAAGAAATAAGAGAAATTTACTTCTTAAAATTTTATAAAGCAAAAATCACAATGTAAATGAAATATTAACTTTCTAATTATTTTATAGAATGAATTAAGAGAAACTCACCCTCTTAAAATTTGTCTTATTAAAATTTTAAAAAAAAAAAAAAAAATCATATTCAATTATGAAAATAAAATTATAGAAAATAAAAATACATTAAAAGAAACTTCCTATTTTACTTTTATAACACAATTTTACATTCTATTAATGAAAAGAAAAAAGGCTAACAATAGAATGAATTAAGAGAAACTCACCCTCTTAAAACTTGTCTTTTAAAAATTTTATAAAATCAAAAAATCATATTCTATTATGAAATTGAAATTGTAGAAAATGAAAATACATTAAAAGAAACTTTCTATTTTACTTTTATAACACAAATTTACATTCTATTCACGAAAAGAAAAGAGGCTAACATAAAATTCTGGAATGTCATCAAACATAAGCATTAATTTCCATAGAAATACGTGCAAGGACATGTGGTAGTATATGATTTCTTCAAAACTGCAATAACATTTACCAAGGCTATTGTCAATTGCCTCCAAGCAATCAATTTTTGAAAAGTGGAAAGGGAGATAGGGAAGACAAACCCAGAAGAATGCAGAGGAGAAAGTCTTGGTTTGCAGATTGAATGAAGAATACCATTTTCATGCCAAATGAATCTCCTGGCCCATTTACCAATATCCATTATTTGTCCTCTAAAGCTTCAATTTTGAGTATAAAATTTAAAGAAAAAACCCTAGCATAGGGGAAAATATCGAGTTCCTCTTTAAAATGTCTTTCCAATTATCAAAAACCCAATAATACAGGTCATTTAATTTAAGCCAGAGCTTTGTAAATCACCAAATTAAAAAATTTCTTTGCAAGAATTCTTCCCTTTCACATACTGGACCGTCCAAAAAAATTCAGGAACATAGGAAGATTGATTTAGGTGAACAAAAGAGTCGTGGAGAGATGAATCACCAAACCTAGAACGATATATTTAAGGATAAACAACACAACTTTGATTAATTCCATATTTGTAGATTACAATTTCAATATGGAGTTGCTTCTATTTTACATCAAAATCAAACATAATAGAAACATAAAAAATCAAACATAATTCCCAATTCGTAATAGATATAGAACATCAATGAACTAAGCCATAAAATCAAATCAAAACAAAACGGATTGAAACAAAACCTTGATGTCAAGATTTTGTTGCATTCGATTTCTTCTACCATCTTTGTTTGCAATGAGAGTGCTTTAGTTTGAATTATATATTTTTGAGAGGCACAAAAACAATGATAGAAGGTACCAAAAAAAGTCTGGGTTATCAAGAATAATGGAAAGAAACCAAGGAAACTTGCCAAATTAACAAGGATTGTGGTTTCCATTTTCGGTTAACAAAATTCCACGGGAACAAATGTCATTTCCACAGAATTCCATGACAGAAGGCTAACAAAAATCCGGCAATAAAAGATATTTCCGGGAGCAAAGCTCCCACACAAAGCCTATCGGCTTAATAAAATCAAATCAAAAAGGATTGAAACAAAACCTTGACATCAAGATTCTGTTGTGTTCGATTTCTTCTACCATCTTTGTTTGCAATGAGAAGTGCTTGAGTTTGAATTATATATTTTTGAGAGGCACAAAAGCAATGATAGAAGGTACCAAAAAAAGTCTGGGTTATCAAGAAAAATCAAGAATAATGGAAAGAAACCAAGGAAACTTGCCAAATTAACAAGGATTGTGGTTTCCATTTTTGGTTAACAAAATTCCACGGCAACAAAAGACATTTCCACAAAATTCCACGGCAAAAGGCTGACAAAAATCCGGCAATAAAAGACATTTTTTCCAGGAGCAAATCTCCCACACAAAGCCTATCGACTTAATTAATATGTTCAAATTTATATTTATCCATATTTTCTCTGATCCAATAATGTTATTGAAGTTATGTATTCTCACTATTTAACTATCTCAAGATTGGATTGGTGCTGATATAGAACTATAATATCACCTACAATAGTTATCGGAATTTATTACTCTAATGCTCTACGTAATTATTATGTTTGATCGAGATCGCCGAGTGGTGCAGATCATTAAGATATTTTTTAATAAAAATAGTGAAGTTAGCAAATGTTTCTGGTGTGGCTATCTTCCATGTAAAATGCACCGTTGATCAAATTTCAAAAAATGGAAAACACAATGGATTTTTACAAAACTTGCAGCATTTGTTTTTCATAATCTTCTTATTTTGTGGTGGAAAACCACAAAAAATTGCAAAAAAAACAGTTGTTTTAGTAAATATGAAAAAAAAAATTTGACTATTTTTTTTTGTCTTGGTGCATTTTAAATGGAGATTAACTGACACGTAAAGGTTCCATTCTGCGAGGATTGAGTTACTCATCTCAGTGTGAACTTAATCTGGTTTCCGCGCATCATCGTTTGTGTGGTCTTCTACACTGTTCTCTGTAGCTTGAAGTCATCCTTTTCTGTTCAGGTTGGTCTGGTCTGTGACAAATCCTTTGCTGTTATTGAAATAGGTCAGATTTGATTTAACAATCGCTGTTAATAGTTCTATGCAAATGTATATTACTTTCTAAATTTCATCTCAAACATTAATCTGTGTGCATTCCACGTATGTAAATGCAAGTTCATAACTCTATGTAAATCTGTAGCTGCACGATTGTTGATGTGGAGTTTATATGCATTACTGATTTGACTTTCATAAAGCTAAATTACCATCTTTCATTTGCAAGTTGAAACTTCATACCAGATTTCTGTTCTATAATTGTTTCACAAAAATATTCAGTAGTGAAGGATTAAAAATTTGGTTGATATCCCATTTGGGATATTAGACACGTGAACGACATTTTCATGGCTAGTTGATTTCTTCAACTATGAATTTCGATCATTGATCTTTATCAACCAAAATAAATTAATGGTCATCTCGTCTTATCATATTTGAAACAAACTTGTCTTTAATGCCACAATGAGACAAGTCACAACACAGCCCAACGATCACAAGTGGATAGCATTTAGCATTGGCCTCTATCTATATATAAAAGTATAAAAGTAGGAGATATTTTCACCAGTATCTTAAATTATGATATTATTATTAGGATTCAACTTGATATTTTTGGAGTCAAATTTAGTGATCTATATTTCATGAGTAGTGGTTCACAAGAACCCGTCTCTTATAAGAATGAATAAAACACTTAGCACTCATCACATGTAGGTGACATTCAGAGGTGATGCACTCGTGCTCTAAATGATAGATATTTCTTTTTGTGTTAATTTGATTTAACTTGTAGAAGGTTGTGCATTTTCATTCAAAAAAATTTCAACAAGAGTGGACTACACATATGGAATACCTTTTTAAAATATTAAAAAAAAAAAAACAATTTTATTTAGTTCTAACAAATTTGGTGAGTAAATTCACAAAAGAAAATGGTTTTCTCTAACTCTAATATGGATAAAGTGTTGAATTTCTAGCCCTAGATGTTAAAATCTATCTTCTAGCCTTGGCAGCAAACTACTCTTTAAGTCTTACCATAATAAATGTATTAAATATTATTTTAATATGCTCTATAAAGGCAATTTGGTGCCTTGGGAGCATATTTAATGCAATTTTAGTTTCTTAGAATAATAAATGAGAACTTATTCAATAGTACAATAAATACATTATTATAATAAGTTGGTGTTATTTCTTAAGATGATAGTCTTTAGAAAAAAACATTGAACAGACTAGTTATCAATTATTCTCACTAAATTTTCAAAGAATATTAGAATTTTAATTACTATCAATATTATTAATTTTTAGCTAGAAAATAATAGAAGATGGAATAAATGAGTTTGTTGAGAGTGACGGACAGGCTCCTAATAATCATTATATTTGATAGGGTGTTAATTTAAATAATATTTATTTTGTTAAGAATGATGGCTTTAAGTAAATTAATATTATGGTGGGTGAAATTACTAAAGTTTCAAGTGTTTCTTTAGGGTAGGTGGTTAATATGAATTGTATTTCTCAAAGCATATAAGTAAACTATATATGTGAATCTATTCAAGTTTGAGAATCTCTAATTAGAGTTGACGGTGACAATTTGTTTGCATTTTATTTGATGTTCTTGTTTCTATTATAAGTTTTCGTAATCCTATATTTTTCTCTTTACATGTTCAAAACATTGTGACTCCTCTAGTTTAGCTATAGGTATTGAATAGATTTCTATAAATCCCTTAGACTTCTTAAGAGATTCATTTGACTTCACTCTTGGTGGAGATAAAGGTAAAATATATAAAGATGATATTTTGGATCTTTTTTATTGTGTTAGAAATGATGTCATGTCCGTACCTAATAGTGATGAGGAAATATTTTCTTTTTCTATCATATAGTTACTATTATATTTTATATCATAAAGGAATAGCTATATAATCGAGTTGGATTCATAGTTAACTATTAGGATAATAATGTAAAATATTTAGTGTACAATCTTGATAGGACAAATGTTTTATTTAGTCCTCAAAAAGTTACAAAGTCTTACTCGTTTGTGGCTCAATTTCCTAGTGAAGATTTTTTTATTGTCTTTGCCATACATTTGTGAATGGGAGTTGGTTATGTCAAATATATGTCTCTACGATGGACTATGATGGACTATGTTGTAGTAGAAATGATTGTGATAATTTATTATTAGTGTGCTTCTTATATAGTTTACTATATTGATGAGGAAACATTTCTAATTTTCATCACATAGAAATTATATCTCTAGAGTACTTATTTTTGACAAACTATGATACAATAGTGAACTTTGATTTTGATATTATAATGTACCTCTCGAATAACTTATGTCTTTGATTGAAAACATTTCTTAATATTCTATTCTTATTACCTCTATATCAATTATCTAGAGTAAATAATTAGTTTATTTCTAATCTAATGTTTAACCTATGTTATATTTGTAGATTATTTTCAGTTGTAAAAAGCATGTGGTTTTCAAAGTCCATGTAATCTTATTATTAAAGTTCCTTCTATTTTAATTAAATGGTTTAAAAAATGTCAAAAAAATATATATATCAAATTTCAAATCAATTATTTTATCACACTTCAGATCAATTATTTTATCAAATTTCAAATCAATCAATTAGTTAGAATGGTAATCTCTTTTTTGAAAATACTAATCACCAATCTTAGAATTCATCAAACAATCATAACTCTCTGCATGGACTAATGATATGACAATGTGGCAATCGGAAGTCTCAACATTCTCCACATCCTTTGAATCTCCAATATGACAATATGCACATGGCGGTCCTTCTCATATAAACAATATGGAACACAAAGAACTCTGAATATGGAGCCACTTGATTGACAGAAGAGGGTGGTGGACTTTCCTGTCATCAATTTGGATAACAGACACGCTTGAGGCTGGCGGGTCCATGCCAGCAAGGGGTCTGAACCAATAAATCCAGTTGTTCACCCACGTCCCAGTCACCAGCGCAGACGATGGACTCCTCGTCGAAAGCTCCACGTTGGCCCCCACGACGAAGCCAATACAAACCGCGTTAGTGAATGTCCATGCAACCCCCTACACCAGACGACAACGACAGTGCTGTCCAGCTCAACATAGGGCACTCGTCAGCTCTTTGTCACCTCTTCGGCTATTTGTCAGTACAACTGTTGACCAGCGTCGACATCGATCCACAACAGCCCGTCGTCTTTATCCTGGTCGATGCATTAAAAATAATAAAAAAGTGTGCAGAAGAATGGCAACCTGCTCTCTTTACGTGACTATTAAGGCAGGGATGTGGTGATATGACATTCTTTTCATATTGCTGTTATACTGGTGGACATGGTCAGGAAAAAATGAGTGCTTGTCTGCACATTCTAAAGTCAAAGGATATGATCTATACCAATGCTAAACATTCAATGTTTAACAGTCTATGGTTTGCGCTATCTAGCCTGATAGTGTATGCTCCACTGGAAATTAGGTGTCATGATTGCGTTCTTAGTACAATGTTTCTTGTTGTTTTGTTTGTGTCGTGTTGATCACGTTTCGAGCTTTTTGTCCTGGGTCAGATATTATCATTCTTGGAGCTTCTCTTTTCCACAATGTGCTCAACCATTTCTCTATGCATGCGATCATAACTTCATATGGAAATTTCATTGCTTTGACTAAATCTTGACCTCTCTACATAGGTTCTTCTACTGGGCCAGGTATTTTCATTCTTGGTGTTTTCATAGTTTGCTCAACCATATCATATAGAAGTTTTACTGTTCTGTCTGTACTTTAAATTCTTCGGAGAGATTAGCAGATTGATTTACTTAGATGATTAATGTTAATGTGTATGCTGACGCTTTAAATATCCCTAGAACTAATAATTTACTAAGGGAATGAACTAAAAGATACTTAGAACTAATAATTTACTAAGGGAATGAACTAAAATAGTTGATTTTTGCAAAACAAATGATGCAATCTTCACACTCAAAATTAGAGATACATTTTTTCTATTGTAAAGAGTCTCATCATATATATTAATTCAGAAACATAATTACATAAGAAATAAAAAATAATAGTTTGGGAGGAAATGAAATCACTCCCTCCTAGTATCATAAGGGCCTTGTCAAAAGAGCAGAAACCAAATAGACATAATGGTATCGCACAGAAACACAACATCTCTAAGCCGCCAAAACAGTACCAGAAGAAGGAGGAGGGTTTGGAACATCCTTCTTTCCCCACCCTAGCTCAAGGTTTGGAAGAGTCAATCCATCGACATTGTCATCCTATGCCCCGCAGAGTGACTCTCAGCATGAGGCTTATAAATTGACATCAAACATGCGGGACAATAACTTTTTTTACAATAAAGTAGAAAAACATCATCTAATTTGATTTATATAATATAAATATAAGTCCAGAGAATAAAGAGATTGTACTACTTGTCATGCTCAATTAACAAATGATTATCATTACATACCTGAATATCGCTACTTTGCTCTTGCATTATGACCACCATGTCCAACACCTATAACTACACATATGTCTAAACAACTAGGAGAAAAGATTAATTACATGATCATAAAAATATTCTTTATTGGTATCTTAGCTATGTGAATCATTATTAAGAAGAAGTGATATAATTGCCTTACAAACTTAAACGAAAACCCTAAGGGACTCGACCTAAGTCTTGGGGGCTCATCTGTGATGGCCTTGCCTACGTTCACACTCAGAAAATTCATAGTTTGACCTTTTTAATCTTGAACAATATCATGTTGTTTCACCAATGTAAGGGTACAAAAGTACCATAAGTTATTATTATATATTTTATAAAATCTACAAATGGGTCACAACCCTTTCTAGGGTAGAATCCCCAGACAATTTTCCTCTTTGACTAATACCCACTGGTAAAGTAGGGATGAAAACTAATTTAAGGTTATACTATAGAATACAATTATAGAAACTCTATTTGGTCATCAATTTGGAGAAGGAACAATCCCTTGTTTACTTATAACCTAATTCTTTTCCCTGCAAGACTCATCTAGGAAGGAAGAGAAACACAAGTTACCAAGGAATAAGAGCCAGAGGAAATATCTATATGAATGAGATTAATAAATAACAAAGACGTCTCTAGGGATGGGTATATATAATCCTAAGATGATGGCATTTAGGTAGAAGTGATTTCCAAAAAAAGTAAATTTAACAATAGATTATTAAAGTGATCAACAAGCAAATCAATGGGCAGTGAGACAATAGCCTAGTAGTTTCAAAATATAGCCAGAAACTAAGGAATAATTATTTCCTATATTAACTTACGACTATGCAAAGTAATTACCAAAAACTATAATTACAATTTAATTGACCCAAAAATTTACAAAACAAATAAATAACAAATATTTTAAATTCTACAATGGTAATTTACAGTCACAAGGTAATGTCTCTATAGAAGTTATAACCAAAATTTCCAAAAATAAATAAAATTAGATAGCATTGCATTATTGACAATAAAAACTACTATATTTTAAAATAAATTAATTATTAATCGTTCTAAGTTTATAAATCACTACAAAATAGAAGTCAAAACATATACAACCCGACATAGTCAAAACTGATGGTGGACTTATCATGAGGGTCCCTGGTCTTTTCTGTTGACCCTATTATATTTTCTTTTGTAGATGTTGTCTATTTTTTTGCTCTTGCCTCTATTGGCCCGTTCTCTCTTTTTTCTTTGTTTCATTTTAGACTAGGCTTAACGCCTTTTTAACTATGTTTCGGGTTTCAAGAACCCTGTAAAACCTGTTTTACTTAATCAAAAACATTTTTAACCTATCAATACATTCTACATGAGTTCATATTATATTCATGTAAAAGATATAAGAAAATAAATAAGATCGTAATGCAAGGATTATATAAAATTAGAAATACATATTTTTATATAACATGAGTTAATGACATCAACATTATGTTTATACTATTCTAAAATTGCTATTATAAAAGTCCTAGTATGATTTTTTCAAAATTGGACAAAACTAGATTCTCTAAGATAATCCATTACACTCGTAGTTTTTTTTTTAATTTTCTTCTAAAAGAAATAATCTCTTAAAATTGAATTTAAAATCATTCATGATATTGACTACTTATTCCAAACAACAATTTCCAACATTATTCTTAATGCATCAAAATAACTGCTAGAAATAAATATTTCTTTACAATCAATCTTCCATAAGTCTTTAATTGTTGACAACACCTTATACTTCTACAATTCCTTCTCCTTTTAATTTGGCTTTACAAATCTACCTACCACTATATGTATTTCCTTTTTATCTAAGATAAACTCTTTTTCATATATGGTGCTTCTTAATATCATTAGTGTCTTTACATCATTATTTAATTAAATAATAGGACAAAAATTACCTATTCCAACATAATTTACCTATACATGAAGTGCTGCAATGTGTCATCCACCTACCAATTTAAAATCTTACATGAATAAAGGCTATGAAATAATGCTAGATGTCTACAACCTTGGAGGATATGTCTGCTTGAGGGACTGCACCAAAATTACACAAAAATTACATCCTTTTTATCATGGTAGCCACTTCTAAATTTGAAGAGGTATAATGAACCAATAAAAAGCATTAGGGACTACACCAAAATTACATCCTTTTTATTAGGTCCTAAGGTGTCTAATTGGGTCTAATTAGGTGCCAATAGGTATTAAGGGGTTATATTACTCATAGTTGTTCTAGCTAGGTCCAAATAGGTCTAATTGGGTCTAATTAGGTCCTGAGGGTTCTAATTGGGTCTAATTAGGTGCTTAAGGGGTCATATAACATATCATAGGTCATAATTGGTATAATTGGGTATAATTAGGTCCTAAAAAGTCTAATTGGGTCTAATTAGGTTCTAAGGGATCTATTTGGGTCTAATGGGATCTTATGGGGTCATATTATACCTAGATCATAGGTTTTAAAAGGTCTAATTGGATCTAATTAGGTGCTAAAAGATCTAATTTTGTATAATTAGGTCCTGATAGGTATAAATGGATATAATTAGGTGCTAATAGGTCTTAAGGGGTGATATTACTCATAGTGGATCTATGATGAAATATTTTTCCATTATTATGCAAAAGGAAAACAATTTTTGAACCATCGGTAACACCTACACCGAGAGATGGGCTTTCAGTTTAAACCAAAAGTACAGATAACAAAGGTCACCAAAAGTGTCAATTTCAAGAGAAACCCAATAAGACTGATCACAAGAGAAACCTGACACAGCTTTCAGAGTTCAACCCAAAAATATTAAAGTGCGAACCAATAGAGAAAAAAAAGAGGAATCTAATAGAGCATAGGAACACTGACAGAGTGACGAGAAAGAAACCCAAGAATCAGTCACCGAAAGTCAGTTATATCTCAATAAATGTGGATCTAACTTCCACGTCAGATAAAATACTTAAATGTTTTATATTTAGCATTTTGATGTGATTTAAAACCATTTCTTGAGGGACAAGCAATGTAATTGTAATTATTTTAATCACCCTAACTCATTGAAAACATGCAAAATAGGAGATCAAGGTCATGTTGTAAACCTTTGATCATAGAGTTATGTTTTTAATATGTGAAACTTAATTAGGTCAATCTATTGTATAAATATATGTGTAATCATTCTTTTCATATGGTTGTGAGGATGATAGTAGCTAAGGAGCACATCTATGGATCAGCCTAAGAGTTTCAAGAAAGAATAATAAAAGATGAATTAGGTTATGAAGAACCAAATTCAAGGCTACCGAGAAACATAGGTATTAATCAATCACATTACGTGATACATTGTACATGTGAATTTAATGGATCTATAATCAGCAATTGTAGATTGAATACACTTAGGTCACTAAATATTTTGGTCTACATTCTAACAACTATAGCGAATAGAAGAAATCCTTTCAAGAATGGTGGATTTAACAATCCTTTATAAATATCTTAACTGAGTGCACACTAAACAATGTTGCTAAAGAACTTAACATAGTAGACCTTAACCAGTCTCTACATAATACTCCTAACAGGGTAGATCATTAGAAGTGATCGAATTGTAAGCCTTAACCGGCCTCTTCCATTCTGCATATGGTGAAGCTTTGTGGGTTTCATCACAACCACAGTTTTTACCTTCTAACAGGGGTTTTCTACGTTACCAAATCTTGTGTCATGTGTCTATACATTTCATGAATGTTTCTATGAATTGTTTACATGCTTATTGAATTATAAATTGATATTACATACAAAAAGATAGAATAGCACAAATGGTTGGTAATACAATTGATTACTAAAAGGATAAAGGTTAATTGATAAAAGTTTTGAGGGTACTGATTCACCCCTCCCCTCTCAGTACACCATTCCATTATTTTCAATAATTAGTATCAGAGCTAAATCTATTAATTGCAAAATTTCAAAGACTTAAGAGAAAAGATCATACAATGGAAAGGTACAAGCTAGAAAAGACTATTGAGAATTAGAAGTTAGAGATACATATATTCTATGAACAATATAAAGAAGCTAGAATCAAGATGAGATAGTTGCTGGATGAAAGAAAGATTATGGCATCTCACTGTAATGAAAAAGACTATCATGAAGAGAAGATACATGATCTATTTGAGTCATCAAAATTTGCATCTCGAAAAGCATCAGACACATCTGAAGAAAGCATCACAATTCTAAATGAAATCAATCAACATCTGGCTAGACAAGTAAAATCACTGCAAATCAATTAAGAGACACAGATGGTAAGAATGATTCATGTCATGAACAATGCTAGACAAGCTGAGAAAGAAAGAACACTAGCTACTAATGACAGGAGGAACATTATTGAAAAGCTACAAGAGAAAGAGTCAAAAATACAAAGACTTACAAAACATCATCATGAGATCACCAATCAGATTATTCTTATGATTCATGAGGAAAACATAATGAACATATAACTCATTGAAAGAATAGAAGCTATCGGTGAGATAAGAAAAGAAAATAAAAAACTGAAGCATGAAGTGAGAATTTACCAACAACACAATGACTTGATTAAGAGAGTTGAAGAAAGTACAAAAAGGATGGATGATTTTCTAGATGGACAAAGAAGTGTCAACAAAAATACCGAAATAGGGTATACTGAGAATGAAGAATCACCATACAAGCTGATCCAAAGAATTTCCTAGACAAATCCAAGACCAAGAAGGTAGTCATGCAATCAATGTAGAAAACTAGGCCACACATCAAATGTTTACAGGAGAAAAATAAAAGGTATTCCTAAATCCACACCTTCATTCATAGGAATTCATTAGAAACGTAACAAGAAAGGACATAAACCATATGAATGTAAATTTGAGGTGAAACAACCAAACAAGGAAACCTACATGGAAAAATACTATGCTACTTGCAAAATACATGGGCACACATCTCTTGAATGTAGGAAGAAGAAAAGGAAAGTATGGAAGCCTAAAGAAAATGAAACTTCTTATCAACCAAAAAGAGTTGGTAACTCATATGTTTGGGAGTACAACACATGGGCAAACTGCACAGCATGTGGAAGATTTGGACACATAGATGCAAACTGCACAAGACAATGAATGAGAAAGTATAGGAGTTAGACTAACCTCAGAATGGAATATCTACACTGTCATAAAGTTTGTCATCTACAAAAGGACTGCAGAGACCGAGTGACAGAGACAGGCACTTTTGCCAGTGGAAACACCATTGAAGATATCAGGAAGATGAGAAACAAAATGCGGAGGAAAGCTACAAACACTAAAGATGTTGGACCAAGAAATGGAAATGGTGACACCTTATTCAATGGATTTGGTGACATCACCATCCCCACCTAAGCATAACAAGTAAGTATGGAACTACATTATACCAAGTTATATTTTGCTTCAGTTCCATTATGCATTGATGAAATGCCAAAATATGGTATTACTTGTTATAATTTTGTGAATTCAATCTCATCAGTCAATTATTACCAAAAATCATCAGTACACATACAAAGCTAAGTTGTCAATATTTACTGAGCATCATCGGTTAACACATAAAAAGCTAAGTCGCTAGTATAAACCAAGTTGCATCAATAATCATGTAAAAAGACAATATTGTCTTCGCCATATACCGAGATCCATCGGTAAACAGTCAAATGAGTTGACATTTGGCCTGAGCATCGTGTTCTCACCGAGAATGAATTGTGTATGTTTCCCGATGATCCTGTCTTCAAACACCGAGAAGTGGGTGAGCATTTATGACACGACTTAGGGCAAAATGTCTATAAATATTCAACGAAAGAGCTCATTATTCACAAAGCAAGTTGAGTGAAGAAGTAGAGTGAAAATAGAGAACAAAGAGACCAGATTGTAGAGAAACTTCAACCCTATTCACAACACTCTGAAATATTCCCAGCACTCACAGAAGGTTGAAGTAAGTAACAACATTCACCAATAACTCTATTTTCTTTTACGAGAAAAAGCCCTAATTTCTGAAACGATGGCAACTACTTCAAGAACCTCCAAGACCAAGAATTCAAAGGAGAAAAAGGTTAATCTAATCAAGAATACCACTTGTGAAGAACCTCATTACAAGATCTTTCCCGAGGTTGCTTCACAACCCGACAATGCTGGTGCATTCTCGAGTATACCAGCTAGGTTTTTTCTTAGTGAGGACATCCAAGCGTATATTCATGGCAAGATTGAAGGAATAGGAGATCTTGAGGTTGAGAAAGCTTAAAAAAAGATTTTCAAAGATGATGGAACAATCAAAGAACATAAGCACATTGAAGTGAAAGGGCTCACAAATGCCCTATTATTCAAGAAGGAATTCAAGACCGAATGGATTCAGTTAGTGCTAAGCAGAGTGCGTGACTGAAAGATGTGGCTAGATGAGCCAAAAATGATAACCAGGGATGTTATACACGCTGTTACTGGTTATCCTATAACCGATAAAGAAAAAGGCACTAAAGAACCCCCCTCGCGCTGACATTGAAAAAAACACATGAGAATTATGGGATGGAAGAGGATTAAAGGTATCCACCATCAACAATGTTGAAATGAAATTTGGAGCATGTGTCTTAGGATACAAATTATTTCAGGCTGGTAGGATGAATAATATTGCATCTAGAGCAGTGGATACAACACACAAAATTGTTAAGAAGGGACTAAAGGTACATCTATCAGAACTTCTACTAAGGAAATTAGATGAGAATACGAGGACAACCAGGTCTCTAAATTATAACTCATGTAAGTTTGGCTCACTTATTATGTGCATATTTTTCTATTTTCAAGAATCCTTCCCATCTATCAAAAATGTCAAATGGAACACTACCTGATGAGTGACCACACATATTAGTGAGTTCATCAAATCACTAGGAGATAATTTTGAATAAGTTGTGGATGAATACTTCACTAGATTCAAAAACAAAATGCAAAAGAGGATGACGATACTAGAACAACTGGTAGAAAAGTACAAGACTGATATTTGTTTTATGGTGGACACTGATTACACCTATATCAAGCCAGTTGTATCAAGGATAGCATGGCTGACACCACTTGTCTATGAGGTTAACATAGATCAAGCCACCAATGCCATTGAAGCATTGATAAATGAACCATTGGACAAGTCATAACCTAAGTTTGGAACTTATGAGGAAGCCAAAGAAAGGATAAAAATTGGCTTAGTTGTGAAGAAAATTGATAGGAAGAAAGAGAAAATGGTTAAGACATTGAAGAAAAAGTTGTCGGTAAATAAAGAGGAAACAAAACAGACTAAAGAAATTGAGGGTCAGTCACCCGTCGGTGAAGTTGAGAAAGTGAGTGACTCATAATCCATAGAGTCTGATGCACCACCCTGAAAGAATCCTAGGAATACTACTACATATAGGACCAGAATTTAGACAACAAAGGATTCAAGTCCTTTTTTGATCAAGAAAGGTCAAGTGAGGACCTATAAAAGAAAGCCTCAAATCAGGAAAAAGCACCAACAAAAAGAAGGAAGTTCATCAGAACCAAAGAAGATTTAGAAGATATTGAACATGATGAACAACCTGTTAACAATAAGTTCCCTACCACCATTGATGAGGTATGTGCATCAATTATTAAGTCAGGTTCAATCACATACCGCAAGTTGTGAAAATGGCTAACTCTGGACCCTGGGGATTAGAACAAGTTAGAAGAAGGAATCATCACAATGAATGAGTGTATTTAAATATATACCAACTAAATTTTAAGATTAAATGCCACATGAAATTATGGATAGATTTTGAGAAAGGTGGACATATTCTCTAAAGGAAGAGAAACAAAAAAGGGAAAGAGCTCTAGTTTCAGTTATTCCACCTGAATATAAGATTGAAGAGATTAAAGAAATGATGAAGAAACATTCCAATAGGTTCTCATCAAAACTAAGAGCCTACAAAGTGCTAAAGGGACATCTAATTAAACTTGATAGAAAAAGTGAGGATGAATGGAGAAAGATACTTAATGTACCAAAAAGGGATGCAAGCCCTGAGCCACAAGAAGCTCTTACCAACAAGCCACACAATGAAGCAAATCAAGCTAAACCGAGCCCTAAACATATTCTTACAACTGATGAGGATGTTAATAACAAAGCATTGAACACAAAATCTACCAAGGATATGGACACTGCAGATGAAACATGGCCCGATAATACTATCATTGATATTAATGGAGGAGATCTTGTAGATGAGGTAAAAAAAGATGAAGATGTCAATGTTTTCCCAAACCAAACCAATGAACAGGACACAACTATAGATGCTGCACAGGTAAATATACCGGTCCAAATGCCATTATTATTACAAGCTATTAACATAATCTCACAAAAGGAAAAATACCTGAGCCTGATGCAAGCATGCCCGATGATAAGGGTAATGATGAGAAAAAAGATACAAATGTTAAAAAAATGTCATAGATGGAGCACAACAAGAAACAAATGAAGGGAAGAAATAAAAAAGGTGAAGAAGAGAAGAAAGAAGATGATACTCCTAAGGATACCAAAGGGAATGTTGCAGATAAACTACAAGTTGATGTGGAGATGTCCACTACCAACTGACAGGAAGATACCGAGCAGTAGGCAAAAGACACAACACCACAAAATCCTTCATTAAGCACATCAAACCAAGCAAAGGATCTTGCTATGGTACTGCATACAGGTGCATCCCACAAGAAGAAGAAGAAAAGGACTAAGAAGAACAAGGTATAGGTAACACTAGATGAAATCATTGAGATACCAAAGTGTGACCCTTATACATTAGATTTTAAATCTCTCCAAGAGTATGGATAAATATGTCAAAGGAATGCTATGAAAGAAAAGCTAAGGAAAGAGCACAAATAATCCCTAGTGTTAGAAACTAAAAGGGATATATTGACACAAATAGTGCCTAGCATAAATGTTGATCAAGATGCCCCCATCCTTGATCAACTTGTCATTCTAACTGAGGCCTTCACATCCCAGAATGTGGATACAGAAAAACAATTGAGAAACAAGCAGAACAAAAATATCAATACAAATTGATAGAAAAGATAAGCCAAGAAGTGGCAAAGAACAAGGTAAAGCTCTAAGAACTTGCAAATGAATTAGATCCAATACTTTATGAAGTTATTGCCTTAATACAAAAGTTATACACTTTTGACAAATTCACTAAGGACACTAGTGATAAGATTGCACAAATAGATTCTGATCTGAATACAAGTGCACAAACTCTAAGCACAAATAACCATGCAATCAAGATTCATTTGGAAGATATTATGAAATCTAGAAGGTTGAGACAGGAAATTCTAGACCCAGAAACGAAGTTTAGAGATGAGGTTACTGAGCTACAGGCTATAATCCTACCAAATATTACACTTCTGCAACAACACATGACTTCGCTAAGACAGTTCATTGCCACCCTAGAGATGTCTATAGTAGACAACATCTATGATATTCATCCCTGAATCACACAGGAGAAAATGGCTCTTGAACACCTAAAGGAGACATTGGAGAAATTATTGGAAGACAAGAAGAATTCACATTCCCATATTTTTGATAAGTTGTAAGTATACACCTTTTCCCTTACTATCAAAAAAGGGGTAAAATGATATGTACAATAGTCAAAAGGGGAAGAATGATATGATATAAAGGGGAAAATGGTATGGATATAAGGTGAAAAGGGAGCATAGTATAAAGGAAAATGTACATATATATACATATACTATACGGACATATACATAGGGGGATTCATAAATGACAAGGTAAACACATGGTGTACATACTACACGGTTTAGTATTCTGCACATATTATTTTTTAATACTAATGTCAAAGGGGGAGATTGATGACACATTTTTCCATTATTATGCAAAGGGAAAATAGTTTTAACCATCGGTAACACCTACACTGAGAGACAAGATTTCAGTACAAAATTTAAGTACATATAACAAAGGTCATCGAAAGTGTTAAGTTCAAGATAAACCCGACAAGACAGATCACAAGAGAAACCTGACATAGTTTGCATAGGTCAACCAAAAAATGTTGAAGTGCAAACCAACATAGCAAAAATAGAGGAACTTGAGAGAGAAAAGGAACACTGACAGAAAAACAACAGAGCAACCTAAGCATTAGTCATTGAAAGTCAATTATATCCTAAGAAATGTGGATTTGACTTCCACGTCAGATAAAATACTTATGTTTTATATTTAGCATTTTGATTTGAGGGAAAATTAATGTAATTGTAATTGTTGTAATCAATCTAACTGATTGAAAACATGTAAACTAGGAGATCAAGGTCAAGTTGTAAACCTTTGATCATAGAGTTATGTTTGTAATACGTGAAACTTAATTAGGTCAATCTATTGTATAAATTGATGTTTAATCATTCATTTCATATGGATGTGAGGATGATAGTAGCCAAGGAGCACACATGTGGATCAAACTAAGAGTTTCAAGCAAGAACAACAAAAGATGAATTAGGTTATCAAGAACCAGATTCAAGGCTACCAAGAAATAGAGGTATTAATCAATCACATTAGGTGATACATTGTACATGTGAATTTAATGGATCTGTAATAAGAAATTGTAGATTGCATACACTCAGGTCATTGAATATTTTTGTCTAGATTCTAACAAGTGTAGCAAATAGAAGAAATCCTTTCAAGAAAGGTGGATTTAACAATCCTTTGTAAATCTCTTAACTGAGTGCACACTAAATAGTGTTTCTAAAGCTCTTAACAGAGTAGACCTTAACTAGTCTCTACATAATACTCCTAAAAGAGTAGATCAACAAAAGTGATCAAATTGTAAGCCTTAACTGACCCCTTCCATTCTGCAGATAGTGGAGCTTTGTGGGTTTCATCCCCACTGTAGTTTTTACCTTCTAACAGGGGTTTTATGTGTTACCAAATCTTGTGTCATGTGTTTATACATTTCATGAATGTTTCTATAATTTTTTACATGCTTATTGAATTATGAATTGATATTACATACACAAAGATAGAATAGCACAAATGGTTGGTAATACAATTGATTACTAAAAGTATAAAGTTTAATTGATAAAAATTTTCAGGGTACTGATTCACCCCTCCCCTCTCAGTACACCGTTCCATTATCTACAATAGATCTAATGAGGTCTTAAGGGGTCATATAACCTATCATAGATCCTAATAGGTCTTATGGGTCTAATGGGGTCTTAAGGGGTCATTTAACCTATCATAGGTTCTAATAGGTATAATTAGGTGCTAATAGGTCTTAAGGGGTCATATTACTCATATTGGGTCTAATGAGGTCTTAAGAGTAGATATAACCTATCATAGGTCTTAATAGGTCTAATTAGGTCTAATTAGGTCCTAATAGGTCTTATGGGTCTAATGAGGTCTTAAGGTGTCATATAACCTATCATAGGTCATAATAGGTATAATTAGGTCTAATTAGGCCCTAATAGGTCTAATTGGGTCTAATTTGGTCCTAAGGGGTCTAATTGGGTCTAATTAGGTGCTATTAGTTCTTAAGGGTTCATATTACTCATAGTGGGTCTAATGGGGTCTTAAGGGGTCATATAACCTACCATAGGTCCTAATAGGCCTAATTAGGTCTAATTAGGTCCCAATAGAATAGCACAAATGGTTGGTAATACAATTGATTACTAAAAGTATAAAGTTTAATTGATAAAAGTTTTGAGGGTACTGATTCACCCCTCCCCTCTCAGCACACCATTCCATTATCTCCAATAGATCTAATGAGGTCTTAAGGGGTCATATAACCTATCATAGATCCTAATAGGTCTTATGGGTCTAGTGGGTCTTAAGGGGTCATATAACCTATCATAGGTTCTAATAGGTATAATTAGGTGTTAATAGGTCTTAAGGGGTCATATTACTCATAGTGGGTCTAATGAGGTCTTAAGGGTAGATATAACCTATCATAGGTCTTAATAGGTCTAATTAGGTCTAATTAGGTCCTAATAGGTCTTATGGGTCTAATGGGGTCTTAAGGTGTCATATAACCTATCATAGGTCATAATAGGTATAATTAGGTCTAATTAGGCCCTAATAGGTCTAATTGGGTCTAATTAGGTCCTAAGGGGTCTAGTTGGGTCTAATTAGGTGCTACTAGTTCTTAAGGGTTCATATTACTCATAGTGGATCTAATTGGGTCTTAAGGGGTCATATAACCTACCATAGGTCCTAATAGGCTCAATTAGGTCCCAATAGGTCTAATTGGGTCTAATCAGGTCCTAATAGGTCTATTTAATTCCTAATAGGTCTAATTGGGTCTAATTAGGTGCTAATAGGTCTTAAGGGGTCATATTACTCATAGTGGGTCTAATGGGGACTTAAGCGATTATATAACCTAGATCATAGGTCCTAATAGGTCTAATTGGTTCTAAGTAGGTGCTAATAGGTATAATTAGGTCCTAATAGGTCTAACTGGGTATAATTTGGTGCTAATAGGTCTTAAGGGGTCATATCACTCTTTGGGGGTCTAATGAGATCTTAAGGGGTCATATAACATATCATAGGTCAAAATAGGTCTAATTAGTATTGATTAGGTCTAATTAGGTCCTAATAGGTCTTATGGGTCTAATTAGGTACTAAAAGGTCTAATTGGGTCTAATTAGGTCTTAATACCTATTCATAAATAGGCCCCTAATTAGGTATAATTACTATTCATTATTAGTTGCTATTACTCATATTAGTTCATATTACTCACATGTATTAGGTACATTAATTAGTATAATTAGGTCTTGTTATGTCTTATTAGGGGTTAATTACTCTAATTAGGCCTTAAGTCCTAATTTGGGTCTTATTACTCATATTAGGTCCTAATAGGTTGAACATTACATCTTATGGGGTCTAATTAGGTATATAATTATGTCTTCTTAGTCTTCTTAGGTCTACTTAGTCTTATCTAGGTACTTTAGGTCTAATTAGTCCTATTGAGTCTATTTAGGTATCGCAGTATCATGCTTACATGTTTCAAATTAAGACAAGTCCCAACTAGAGAGAGAGAGAGAGAGAGAGAGAGAGAGAGAGAGAGAGAGAGAGAGAGAGAGAGAGAGAGAGAGACCTGGTTTCCTAAAATAATATCCTATGAAATATCTTTCCCGTGCTTCTTCACGTAGCCTTTGTTATATCCTATACTCTTATTTAGCCTTCTATTTTTATTTCCCGTCACTTTCCAAAATTGTTCCACCAAAATTTGATAAAATATAATTTCAACTCTTCCTTCTCCAAAATGTGAACTATTTTCAGCTTTCGAATTAATAAAATGGGGAAAACATATATTTATATGTAAACGTTACTAACCAAAAAAGGTACCAAATTGGCTGACATTGGTTTCTATCGAAAGTCATTTATAAATTTCTGTCAAAAGTAATTTTCTGAATGGCTTAACCCACATTAAACCAATCAAGTACTTTCGATCGAAACTAGGGACTTTCGATAGAAAGTACTTTCCATTGAAAGTCCCTGAGTAAGGACATTTTATAGAGTTTTACAAAATTCTGAAGATTTCATGTCTTCAGAGCTCACTCGTAGGGCTCAAATGGAAAAATAAGGAGATGTCCTTTTGTATAACACAAGTACTCTGAATGAGCTCTCTAATGATTATAGATTTGATAATGTTTGAGTTTATTATGTATTTTTTTTTTACGTTAATTGAATATAGGTTTTTTTATCAAATATAATCCTCCGAGTTTGGCGTTTAAAGAAAAATAGTAGAAAATAGATTTTTTTTTTGAAAAATAACAATGCCCTCTGTCTTCACATCTACTTTCTACAAAAAAATGAAATGAGATAAGTACATGACAAGTTATAAGCTATGTAGTCAAGGTATGACAAAATTACGCTTTAGTCAACTTCAAATGTTAATAAAACATATGATAATTGTGATAATATCATCAAACCAATTTCATGCCTTCCATATGGATGTTAAAAAATTAAAATCGAAAGAAGCACATTGATATCCATTTTAGAAAAAAAATTATGCTCTATGAAAACAATGTAACTCTTTGGAAATGACGGTTTTAGCAACATACCAGTTTTCATGGGAGTAAGAGTTTCGTGTCTATCCAAGAAACAAATTGTAGAGTTTTGTGTCCTTTCAAGCAAAACATTGACTCATTATTGTTGGTTGACCCAATGTTCTAATAGAGTAGTTCATGCTCTAAGTAAGAGGGGACCTCGTTCAGCTTTATGTGGCACTATAAAAACCTTGAGATAGTAGGTGTTACAAAATCTTTAGGATGATGAACATTATCTTCTGGTCAAATCAGCTTTAGAGGAAGACACATTTGGATTTTGATCAAGATAAAATTTTGAGGTTTTAGGGTAAAATATATGTTCCCAACCAAGTAGGGTTAAGGAAAGTGATTTTAGATGACATGCATAGTACAATTTACTTAGGGCATTTCGATGTGAAAAAATGGTAACTGACATGAGACCATTATATTTTTGGCCAAATCTTAAGAGAGATGTTTTTTATTAGGGGGGAAAATATTTTGAAGGGGCCCTAAAACCCATAATAATCAGATTTTTAGGGCGATCTGGAATGCTTCTAAAACAAATAGTTGTACTAGATCAATATTTATGAGATAACAACCCAGAACTAGCAAACATACAACTTAATAAAAAATGTCATACAAAGCTTCATCTTCCCAAAATAATAAACACAAAAGAAAAAGCCTCACATTATAGAAAAATTCTCCCAACAAGGAGATACATGGGATTTTGAAAGTCTCCCCAAACATTAGCATTGGGTTTTAACATTGCTCTCAGAACCATAATCACAACCACTTCAAAAGATTTATCATCTAATAGCCAGATGAAACTAAAGGGTTTTGAAAAGCTTCCGAAATTATGCCATGGGTTTTGACTTGTCTCTCACAACCACATTTGGTTTTAAAATAGCTCCCAAAATCATAACACGTTATTGAAAGGCTCTCCAAACCTTCATACAACCAATTTGCTTATAAAAACATACTTCTTAGACCAACAGGTTACCAAGAAAAAAAACAATTACATATTACACTGGAAGCTTGCTCAACATCAAATCACAAGAAGCATCTCCTAGAATCTTCACCAAAATATAACTCTTCCTCTATAGAAGATAGATCCACCTGATTAGGAAAAGTCAACCAAAACTCGAGATGAAATTTATGAACCTCTTGCTCTGAAAAAGAATAAACTTCTAAGCATAAGAGTTAAAAAGATAAATATCATGAACTGATTCAATAAGAACTTGTTTTGCATAAGCTCTCAAGTATCATCTATCAAAATAATCACCAGCATCAATCCCCACCTCAATAGAAGATTGATCCACCTAAATAGGAAAAGTTAGAGAAAACCCAAGATGCAATAACCCATCAAAGAATTCTCCACCTTAATAAGAGAAAAGAGGGATAAAAGGAGAGACACAGTGGAATAAAACCCCGTATGGAAGAAACACATAATAGAAGAGGCAATTTTTCAACCATGTTTACAACAAGAGGATTAGGGTTTCATAACAAAACAAACACACACCTGAATCCATTCTTATAAAGAACTCATGAAACTTATCCAAAAGAAAAACCCTAACCAAAAACCATCAAGAAAAGGCTCAAAATTCTTAGGGTGCATGAAAAAAGTAATACATAAAGAGGAAACCTAAAGAAACCTCCTTAAAATTTCTTTGTACCTCCTAAAAAAGGAAAAATAAATCAGTATCAGAAAGAAAATTAAAAATAACATCATTCCCATCAGCATAGAATCTTTAGCATAGGGAAATCCATCCAAAACCTTAAGAAGGATTCTCTTTCACCCAACATCATAGTCCAAAAAGTAAGAGAGACAAAAGCCTTTTTGTAAACATAAAACACAAACAGGGTATGGAAGCACCTCCAATAGAAATAATATGAAAGCTTCAAAAAGAGCTATTCTAGAAGCTACAAAAACAATATTAGATTCATCGTAGCACTGTGGATCTCCAGAAAACACCTCAAGCCTCTCATTTATCACCTAGAAAAGATCCAACCTATGAAAATATTCAATCCTACAAAACAGAGGTTGAACCTTAATATGTTTGCCTCTAAATCCCAACTACAACAACCACACCATCCAAAAACTAAACCTCCAAAAGAAATGTAGGGAGGTAGAAAGGTCATGAAAGAACCTACACCCACAATGTTTGGAGGCTTTAGACTATCAAAAATATTACCCCTCTAAAGAAGGGCGCCATGAGGAATATGCCTGGAATATAGCCACACAAAAGATATCTTTGCATTTGGGCCCAAAATAAGAATGACTAGAGCCACCTAAGTCAAGAAAAACCAGGGAAGAAAACCCCCCTCTTGGAAAATGTCAAAGCCTTATCCATGAAAATCCAAAGGTTCGTAGCAACATAGAGGCCCCAAAAGCAAAAAAAAAAAAAAAAGGTAGAGTGCGAGAGATCCAAGGAAGACCATTTTTTATATATGTTATAGCATATGTGGCCCGATGTTTAGAATGCTAGTGAGTCAAGGCTTAGTATCTTCACCAAAAAATGTTATTATATCCACATGATGTACCAAAATACAAATATAAATTCTTCGGCATGGACATTATTCAGGGAATGCCTTTGACTAGAAATTGACATGATTTTATTTTGGTACTTGTTGATAAACTAACAAAGGTAGCACACTTTATATTAAGGAACCTTAGGGATGATTTTTTTTACACTCGAAAATACATTTGTATAGGAGATATCCAAGATGCCTGGAGTTCCTAAAACCATCATTTATCATAGAGATACGAGGATGAATTCAAGATTTTGGACAAACTTCAATGCTTCTTTGGGAGTCAAATTGAATTTTAGTACCACATATCATCCTTGAGAAGCTAACAAAATAGAGCAAGTGAATTAGGTTATGGAGGATTTTCTTAAGATGTATTAAATATGGATCTATAGTAAAAGTGGTAAGAATCTCTTCCCTTGGTGGAGTTTTCATAGAATAATTCTTATCATGCATGATTAGGGATGAAAAAATTTGTGGCACTCTATGGGTAGAAACATCATAATGCCATGAATTTCCATAAATTGAGGACATGATTATGATAAATCTAGACATTCTTTAGGAGATGAAGCAGGGATAAATTTAAGAAACCCCCCCTCCCAAAAAGTATAAAATTGTGGCGAATCACATTTTTTTGGAGGAAATTTTTTTAATATTGATGGAAAATTATGGTTCAAATTATGGATATTTGGTGGTGAATTTTTTAATGTCGTATACCTTTTTTATAAAAATATGGCGACAAAAAATAATTTTAATAGGAAAATTATTAATTTAATTGGCGAAGCTGGAAAATTTTATTGATAAATTATGGTGAAATAATTCTCCAAATATTTTAATTAATTATTTGTCATGGCGAATGTATTTCAAGTTGTATAGTTGGTATGGCGATTTAATAATTGGAAGTAACTATTAAAGTTTCATTCTCCTAAGTTTTCATTCTCAAAGAATGATAGTGTGATGTTTCCAGAGAGAGTTTTTAGTAAAGGAGTTATGTCACCACATTTCTTCCAAAATGCACCTTCCACCATTCATCTCTCTTAATCCAATGGTTCTGATTTGATGTTGAAGTTGCATCGGGTCCCACCACTATGATCCAGTCATAACCAAAACAAAGATCTGAATCAGCAAAGATAGTTACTTACACATACATGTCAATTCATTGTTACTCTAACAATTGTAGTAGTGATCTCAAATCTCTTAACATAGTAGACTTAACAGTCTTTTTGTAAATCCTCTTACAAGGTAGCATTTCTATGTTGAAGTGTTGAAGACCTCTAACAAGGCCACTCCTTACAGGGTGATTAAATACTCTAACACGGTCACACCTAATAGTGTGTTATTGTAACCTTTAACAGGGTTGGCTCCTAACAGTGCTCACTTCAGAAGAGTGAAAATAGTAACTAGTTACATTGGTAGTTTTTTACATATTGGGTGTCCACGTTAAATCTTGGTGTCACCTGTGTATATGTTATTTGTTTCATGTTTTATGTTTCTATACTTAATCACTAAAGTATAATTGCATTGATATTATAAAGATTACTTTGACACCCGAGTTATATAAGAATATCTTAATTGACCGAGTAACAATGTTAAAGTATTTAAGACATCTAATGGACAAAGGATTTGTTTTGGAGTAACTGATTCACCCCTCCCCTCTCAGTTACTTATCATATTTCCAACACTCTATCCCATACCCATGATATATTGCATGTGTCTTTGATTAAAGCTTATGATCTTGACACATCGCACATCCTTGATTGTTATGCATTATAGTTGCAAGATCCAAGGGTGGTGTTATTAGAGCCACTAAAATTAATTATAGGTGCACCATCTGGTTGTGTAATAGAGACATATTGTAGTATAATATTCAATGAGACTAGTATTCTATTAGTAGTGCCATGTGGGAGAATATTGTGGACATAAAAATTTATTTCCCACATCTAGTTTCATAGACTCTTATATATGTTTTCATCTACTATGTACATTTATGAATTTGTGTTTGTGTTCTATCATTGTTAATAAGACATCATGATTATGTCTCTTCCTAGTGGAGAAGGATTTCACATCACAACTTTTTGTGTCCTAATTTTTAGGGGATAAAGTTATTTTAGTGGACTTTTATTGACATGTTTGTCTTAGTCATAGAATTTAGTTGATATTTAGACATCATATCTTTATTCTTATTGGATGATGTGTTATGCTTCTTTGACTTATGTTATAATGAGACATTTATTATCATGTTATGGATAATATGTTTTGATTTCATTGACAAATACTATTATATATCATGATCAAATTTGTGTTTAGTCAAATGTTAAATGGATTAAAATTATTTCATGCACATTTGATTATGGATTCTGATTTTGGGCACTAACTTACTAATGAAAGTTCTAGTAGTTTGAGTTTTTGATAGGTTTGAAGGTGGGAATATGGTCAAAGTTGAGGAAGCTAGCAACCTGACACTAGTCATTCTGATAATTCTGGTACACACCACTTACCTAGATTTTATTTTGTGCATGTTTTAGTGGATTATAACCCTATTTTCATATTGTGCCTATGACTGTGTTTTTGT
Source organism: Thuja plicata (assembly GCA_018584345.1). NCBI lineage: Eukaryota > Viridiplantae > Streptophyta > Pinopsida > Cupressales > Cupressaceae > Thuja > Thuja plicata. The sequence continues at coordinate 1,089,717 of MU224675.1, read as the reverse complement.
TTAAAAAATCTACCTTTTGAATGCATATTTTTTGTGATGACTAGGAGAATTTAATTCAATATTTTAATGTAAGTCGACATATGTGGGTATGCGATTAAGTAGGAGTATTTGTCATTTTTTCATACTCTTGTAGCACTTGAAAAAAAAAATTAAATATGTTCTCCTTGTTGAACCCATTAGGTTATTCATCAAATTTTTAATGCAAACAATAAAAATAAATTAGACATTTAAAAAATTAATTAAAAAATGCTCTTGAACATAAAAGAAATTTCAAGATTAACATCTATAATAAATAAATGATTATTTTTTCATTGAAATTAAAAATAAACTTTTTTTTTTTTTAATGTTAAATATAGATATAAATATTCATAATTAGGTGAAAAACAATTAGAAAAGAAAGGCACAAATAAAGTTAATGGTAAAAAGGTGAAACAATATTTCTAGCACGGGGAAATTGTTATTGGGGATTCTTTTTAGGAAAGGGAATGAGCAAACATAAATGGTAGTTAAATAGGGAAGAACATTTTCCTTTTTGGGAAATATATCTTGAAAAAAGGTGGGGTGGAGGGGGAGGAGGCAATTAAGGAGAAAGACTAGAAAGTGATTTCCGGAAGAAGGGAAAAGAGAGCATAATATACCGAGAAAAATTATAGGTTTTTATAAACCATTTAAATTTATATTTTAATTTACTTGTGAAAACATTTAACCTTCTTCCCATTTTGATTTACTTTTGAGATGATATATAATAGTGGCAATCAACTATTTAAAGTCCTTTCTCATGTTCTATTTTTGCATTCTAGCTCTTTTCAAATAGTTCACAATGCTTCTTCTTTTTTCTTTTTCTTTTTTGAATTATTTTGTGTTTCATTTATGGGTGACATTTGATTTAGTGATTTTTACGAACATTCAACAAAACAAAATTATGAACATTATCTGTTATGGCAACATTTCCGTAGACCACATTATTTGAGTAATTTTAATGTACTAAACTTTTACTGGTTAGTTCTTATTGATTTTATGGTTGATTTCTTATCTAGCCTTGTGAACAAGTGAGGTATTTTCTACAAATCCATATTCAATTATTTCTTCAATGTTGGCATTTCATATACCATATTTTGTTGAGTCTTTTTGTTTTGATCAAATATTTTATATGTCTTCTACATATTCCTTCACTTCTATAGAGATCAATAAAGTATTTTCAATAGTTCCATTTTGAACATAAGGTACAATATAGGGAATAATTAGACCATATTTATTTGAGGCATTTTAAATTTTGTCCAAATAGTTTGAACAACCTTCACATTTCTTTGAAACATTTTAAGTCTTAGCAAAAACTTCATATCACATTATTTTGAAGCATTAAATTTTTATCAAATAATTCAAATTGTTTTTACATTTTTCCTCCACATATATAGAGTACCAAACATTGCATATTGTTTCTATATTGTTGTATGTAGGTCTGCCATGATGTACAATTTATTGTGTTTTTTATCCATTTATATGTGTATACAATCCAATGAATAGTTAAGTCCTTTAACATTTTTTAAAAACTTTCATGACATTAAAATCTAGCAGATTTTTAGAGTTTTCTTTGCAAGTTTGTGATTCTCTTGTATGTAACATGTGATAAGTGATCTCTTATGAATAAATTTTACAATGATGATATTTCTTTAGGCCACATTCAGTTTGGGTATTCAATTTAACCAATTAGCTCATTTGCTCTACTTTATGCCTGTACAATTGTAGTTATTAGAATGGTGTCTTCTTGCATCAATTTTGGATTTCAATTTATCTTCATATCATGCAGTGTTTTTTTTTTGTTTTAAACTTTTATATGATTTATTGGTCAATAATATTTTGACGTTGTATTTTCATATTTCATACCAAAGGTCGATCCAATTACAAGAGCAATATAAAAATATTCCTTGATAAAGGTTACAATAAAATTTGTTTGTTTGTATTTCTTTAATAATGATGGTGTGTTGGTTCAATATTGCACTCTTGAATAATGTTTAGGTTGAAAATTAATTTTACAACTATTGATTGTATTTGGTTGAAAGTTTCTTAAGTCTTTTCAACAAAGAACTTATATTTATGTTAATTTTATTTCGATTATTTAATTTTTATCAATGCGGATAACGACAATAGGCATTATGCTTTTATAATGAGAATACATTTTTAAAATGAATTAGTTTTCTTTTATAGGAATGCGAAATTACCTTCAAAAATAGAAAATTTAATATCATTTAAAATAATATTTCCTTGTTGAGATTTTCTTACTTTGAAAGTAGAATAGAAAATTATTTATGTAATTAAAATTCTATTAATTTGGTATTAATATAAAAAAGTTATAAATTGCTTCCAAATAGTAAAAAATCTAGTGTCATTTAGACTGACCATTAATTTTTCATGGAATTCTTGACTTTTTTAAAGATAAGTTTAGTGTCAACCCATTTAAGTGAAATGAATCAATTCTTCTTGTTAAGTGTAAATAATTTAGGAGAGTATAAATTAATTATTTATATCAAGTGCCTACCCAATTAAATTATGTAGAAGCAATATAACCTAAATGCAAATGTTAGTTATTTGCGATAGGTACATTTGAGAATGAAATAAGTTCTAGGGTTTGGAAATGATGTCTAATACATAACTAGAACCTATGGTCGTCATCTGTAATGTATGTTTATTTCATCTTGAATAAATCAAATGCATGATTACGGATGGGTGCCAAATATGGATGAATAGAGAAGGATAACTATTTTTTTTTTAATGTAAGCATGTTTTGGTGGGTAATGGGAAATAATATATACTTTAACCAAAGTGATATTTGCATATTTTTATACTTTGTATCAGCATTTTGTTCTTCTCTCTACTATGTCATTGTGTAGATGCTAAATTGTCATAATGTTGCACCAAATTCTATCTGACTGACTAGTTTTGATATGCTAGGTTCCTTGCGCAGGGTCAGGCACTCAACTTTTCATGTTGAGCACTACGGGAGCTAAACTCTTTGTGGTTGGGCAGAAAAAGCACCTAGATACCATTCTTGTCTCAAGTACAAAAGATGGAGAGAAGTTTTGTCAGCTTGAGGAGGCCAAATAATTATAGTATCACTTAATCATTTGTTTAGTTAATTTGACCTATTGGTCATATATTATATTTATCATTTGATGTATCAACATGATAGTAAAAAATATGTATATTTACGATGTAATATCTCTGAAATGAGAAAACACGTGTAATTTCTAAATTCATGAAATCTTATATTTTTTGGACTATAGAAATTTATGCATTATTTTTAGATTTTTTTCTTATGTGGAATAGTAATCTTTATAGGTTCCTTGTCAATATTATTACATCTTTGGCAGGTTTATAAAAACACAATCATTTTGTCTCTAATTTTTATGCACCCAAACCATTCTATCACTCTTTGAATCGCTTAGATATTAGATTTTTCATTTACTTTGAGGTGTTCTTTGTGCTTGTTTATGGATTGGCCTACTTTTAAATTGACTTATAGATAATATTATATAATATATATTATAAAAGAGAAATATAGTATGAATATTTTTTATTGATTTAATATATATTTTTATTTATTATATAATAAATTATCAAATTTATTTTACATAAAATTTATGTTGTCACCTTATAAAATATAAACTTGATCTAAAAGATAACAACTTCATTGGTAAATGAAAAAAAAATAAGATAAAGATATTGATGAAGTAAACTAAAATAGAAATAGATGTTAGAAACAATTATAGTATGCTTTGAGCATTAACAAATGGACAACCAAGAGTCACCACATAAAAATCCACTTTTATACAACCATCTTCATAAAGACAACATGGAAGAACGAGAGTTTCAACTTATAATTCCACTCAAGATATCTGTATAGAAAATTAAACTAAGATCTCCACCCCAATATTTTAACCAATTAAGTTAAACACATTGGACATAAAGAAAAAAAATACAAAAGGAGTATTTTGAATTTATATAAATCTTCAAACAAATTCCTCAAACATTCCTATTACAAGCAACCATTCAATCCGGAGTCCACGAGGAAGCAACAATTCAATCCTGAGTCCACGGGCATAGACCATAATTCTTCTTCAAAATATTCTACATTGATCCTCAAAGAAATCTCAAACTTAACTGTACTGTTTGAAAAATGATACCCAAAACAAAAACCCAACCCAAGACACCTTTTACACATCAAACAGAATAATGGTTATGGTTGATAACTTAACAATCAAAGATCCTTCACTCCATTCTTTTCTTTAACCCAAGACATCTTTTACACATCAAACAGAATAATGGTTATGGTTGATAGCTTAACAATCCAAGATCCTCCACTCCATTCTTTTCTTTAAGAATCCTCTGTACAACAAACCAAGTCTCATTACTTGTGAAAACCCTCTTTTTCAACTGACGACACGGTTATTTAAAAGAATCCGGACCCTTTTCCAATTTACCTAGTCAGATTAAACCAGATCTCTAACAACAATAGAAGTTGATAGCTTAATAATCCAAAATCCTCCCCTTCATTTTTCCCCTTAACAATCCTCTATAAAACAAACCAACATCTTCAACCTGGATTATCTTCCCCTAAACTGATACATCATTGCATTCCTTTGCTTTTCATTGTTTCAAAACATGACAACAAGAATTTAAGAACAAACAACGATTCAAGCCAAAAAAGGAACGAAAAGCAACGAATCACCACTAGAGAAGAGAACACAATACTAGGAAAACACCTGTAACTAATCTCTTTATCTATGTGAAGGCTGGCCCAGATCGATCACCACCTCCTGCGAAGGTGGCCCATTGACACTATTATTCTCCGAAGACTCACCTCTATACAATCTGACGCGCGAAGGCGAATTCACACGCCTGCTCCACACAAAACGGCGGTACCACCGAGATCTCCCTAACTCCGTCTCACCGCGCCTCAACGACCCCGCATTTCCAGTCCCCGGTTGTGAAATCCCATTCAGGTGGGATTCGACCCCGGGGCTTGGTCTAAGACGTTGTTCATGCTTGCTGGAAGAGTGAATTAGGTCAAAGAAAGCCATGGCCACGTCGGCTCTGCAAACAGGACAGCTGGACTGGGCATGCAACCAGATGCCAATGCATGGGATGTGAAACGCGTGCCCACATTCGGGCAGAACTCTTACAGCCTCCCCATCGCTGAACTCTGCTAAACAGACCGAGCATTCCGTGCTCAAATCGGCGTCCTTGCTGTTATACGGGCGGACGGGAATTCTGGCAATGATTGATGGGTCGAGACCCGTGTTCGAAACTTGTTGGCCCTCATTGGTGGGCCGAATGGTGTTAGTTCGCCTGTTACTTCTTCTGTTGACGACGTGTTGTACGGAAGAGCAGTACTTGAGCATGATCTGGTAATAGCCGATGACCAGAAATATGCTCGCCAGGGCCCCTACGATGAAGACCAGCGGAGGGCTGAGGGCGTAGGCCCTTAGCGGCTCTGGGGAGCCTGGAAGAGGGATCTTCACGCCTGGGAGGTCAGGAAATAGGGGATTGGTGGGAGTGTAATTCTGTGGAGTCATGGGGAACAGATTTGCCGAGGATGTGATTTTGGATTCCATGGCTTTCTCATCACAGGCGTCGTTGCGACTTTGTTGGGAGCTCTGCTTATTCGTCGGAGTTTGGATGAGGTTTTTGGAATGTTTATCGAATCAGAGCTTGAGTTCTTTTGGGATGCTCAAGTTGAAGCGTTCAATGATCCCCCATGGGGGTTTAGCGATGAGGAGGACATGCTCTTTTGCTTCTATAGTTGCGGGTACAACAAACGCCGTCCAAAGCTCTCATACCATTAATGCTTGGGAACCATTTTAGGGCATCTTTGAATTTGTATATGTTGATAAAGATAGAATGAGGCTGGATCGGAGCCTTTGGGGATATTATCCACCATTACTCGCAACATCTCCACTCGTATGTCTTTTGTCTTCTTCCTTCTACATCTCCACGCATTTGTCCTTTGTCTTCTTCCTTGAGGCCCCGTTTGTTTGCTGGAAGATGGCTGGAAGATGAAAACGGGAAGATGTATTTTTGTACGGCCAGATTCTCATTTTGGTCTAAAATGAGAATTTGGCAAATTCCAAAAAAAAGTTGGAATTTGCCAAATTCTCATTTTGGACCAAAATGAGAATTTGGCCGTACAAAAATACATCTTCCCGTTTTCATCTTCCAGCCATCTTCCAGCAAACAAATGGGGCTGAGTGTGTTTCAATCAATTTGATATTAGATAGCAACCTCTAGTGATATTATACACCAATAATTTGTATTTTCTAAACTAGTTTGTTTTCTTTCTTCATTATGTTTTAGTCAACTTGAGTCTCAAAATCCAACCTCTAGGGATATTATTCATCAATAATTTGTATTTTCTAAATTAGTTTGTTTTCTTTCTTCGTTATGTTTTAGTCAACTTGAAACGGGAACACAAATTTTAAGGATATTTCATATCATTACTTTTAACTTCTCTATTAGTTTTTCTTCAGTCCTCACTTTTTAACTTCTCTACTAATTTTTCTTCAGCCCTCACTTTTTAACTTCTCTACTAGTTTTTCTTCAGCCCTCACTGTGTTACAATCCACTTGAAATTGGATTGGAACCTTTAGTAATATTATAGACCATTACTTGCATCTTTTTATCTAATGTTTCAATCAACTTGAGACTGGATCGATAATATTAAGGATATTATAGACCATTATGTGCAACCTTCTCAACTAATTTTTCTTCTTCAGTTGCTATGTCTCAATAAACTTGGGATTGGATCAAAACCTTTAAGGATATTATAGACTATTATTTGAATTTTCTCAACTAGTTTCTCCTATTTGATGGTATTATATTTCATCCAACTTCATAATGATTTTGTTCTTTGAAGTCTTAAATATTGACTTTTATGTTAATCTTAATTATATAGTGTATATTGAACAATAAAATATGAGAACATATTTTTCCCTTCACCGCTATAGAAACTTTTCTCTTGACTAGTCCTTACCATTTATAATCAATGTTATTTTAGACTTACCTCATCTATTCTATTATACCTCTTTTTGATAGATACAACCATGTTCTATTTCATATTTTTCGTCACAATTAAAATCTTCAAAATTATGCATGAAAAAATCATCTTTTTCTTTGAGGAATAAAAGTTTTGGCCTTCTATTCGTTGTTTTTCTTTCACTTTGTTAAATATGTATATTTTGATAAATAAACTATGGGTTTGGATTGAAACATTTAGGGATTTTATGGAGTTTAGGGATATTAAAGACCATTACTTGCACCTCCGTAATTATTGTCCTTTTTTTCTTGGGGCTCTATTTCAATGAACTAGTTTTTTTTTTTCTAAAAGTGTAGTCCTAACTATTGTATTTCATGTTTTTTATTAAGTTAGCAAGGAGAGGGCCTTGATCCCATTACAACATAAATATTAAGAAGCATCACTAGAACCCCTGCTTTGGACCATTACAACTAAAAGAAAGCACAACTCCATTAGCAAAATCAATAAAAAACAACAATAATATCAACTTTAGAGAGCATCCTATCACTACTACAAGCTACATTATCAGTATAGTCACCTATCATTGTAATATATCTGTAAAAGTATATATCTTTCAAAATAAAGACAAAATCTAAAAAGTCTTTGCTCACAAGGTGCACATTGTTCAAATAACAACAATTATGATTTGATAACAAAAATGTGAGGCAAGTTTCTAAACTATTATAATAACTAAACAGAGTAGCATCAAAGAAAGTAGGTCAAAAACAAGCTAGCTAACTATCATTAAATTTATATATATCTTCTCCTAGTCCTTTGACAACCCTTAAGCTTGCTTTTCTATTCTTGAACTTGTCTTCTTCCTACCCTTCCTCCTTACTTTTTTGTTCCTCCTTCCTTATCTTTTCTACTTTCCTTATCCTAATTTTTCCAGTAACAACACCAAAAGCAACCTTTTTCATAAGGCCATCAATAACCCTACATAAATAAGATATAGCAGTGTTGAATTGTTCATTGGTAATGAACACAGGAGTTAAAAAATCCTCAAGAGCAGTGAGTCTCTAGTGTAGGTAACACGGTCAAAGATGGAGGATCCAAGAATGTATAGTCCAAACCTTGTAACTTATTTAACAAACAACACAGGGGAAACCATAACAACACAAGATATATAAACATAACATATTCATTAACATGAAATTACATGTAACATGTCAGCCTGTAAGGCCTTTCCGGTTACAACCAATAACATAAGAAAATACAATATATCTCTCAGGACCAACACCTTCCTTACTAGCCTACATCTATGACACACAACAATCTAGAAGGAACACCAAGATAGATCTAAAATTGAGCTTGCTAGCCACAAAGGAATATTTCTATTTCATAAGCCAACACTAGCTACCAACTTCTTTCTGCTATCTCTCACTTATGTCAGATCCATAGATCTTCACCAACTCTTTTCACGCCTCCTTTACTACTCTACCTATACCCTCTTTTTATACAACACAACCACAAGTCAACCCTACAAATAAACAATTCAATTAAACAAAAATTAGCTTCAAGAACACAACACCTAACATGTTATCTATCAATGGACATCCAATAGTCATTAAATTTGCATAGGAGAGTGAACCAAATCAGATTTAGTTCCTCAAACCTCCAATGATTGATCCAAAATATGAGGAACCCAACCCCAAATTAAATGCACCACTCAGCCAGCCCAAACAATCAGAACAACCCTGTTAATGATCAAGAACACCAAGCTCCAAACAACTCAATGAGAGGCACAACCAAGCCAAACACCACCAAACAGAAACTAGCGACTAGTTTCCTACCAAGTGGAACACCACCGAACATAACACCATCGAGAAAAGCATCATCGAGCACCACTAAGTCCAGTTATTGAGTCCATTGGTGAAGTAATACATCTTCCAACCCAGAACTATCAAGAAAGTGACCAAGAAACTCATGTCTCCAACTGAGATTGCTACCCAAAACCAAAATGAAACTAAAACAAATATTTTGGTGATACAAGATTTCCAATAACCCCAGAATTATCTTGTATCAGACTCCCAAGGTGTGAAAATACGTTCTCAGTAGCTCAATGAACGTATTCTAGGATTCAACACATAGATCCAAAATAGGTTCTTGATATACATGTCCTCTGAGTCCTAAACGGATACACTCATGCCCCAATTCTTCTTCTGCTTCCTTTTACCACTAGTACTCTCTGATTTTATTTTAGATATATGAATATTAATGTGTACACCAACCCCTGGAGTCATCTTAGATCTCTTTCCAATGCTCAATTTCTTCATTCCTATGCCTTCATCCTTGAAAGGAGTCAAAGTAATTTTTTTTCTAGCTTTCAGAATAGTAAACAAATTACTTTTTCAATCATGAATAGCTTTTCTATCATACTACCAAGGTCTCCCAAGTAAAACATGGCAAGAACTCATATCTATAATGTCACATAATACATCATCCCTATAAGGATCAGTGTGAAAACTTATCATGCACTATTTATTAACCTCTACTGCATGATCTTTTTGTAACTAGTTTATCCTGTAATGACAAGGATGTCTCAACCTCCTCAAACTAAGCTTCTAAACCATTTCCTCATAAACCAAGTTATTAGTACTTCCTCCATGGATAATCACCTTACAACATTTACCACCAGACTTACATGCAGTCATGAATGAATTATGCCTTTGAAAAGGATCAACTTGCTTCTTGGTCATCAATGTTCTTCTAATCATCAATTGCTCACCATCCCCCTCAGGTTCATTCTCTACAACTTCATTCACCACAACATTTCAGTGATTACCAACTTTCCTATGGCCTGGGGACATTCATATGACTGATGTCCTTCTTCTCCATAGTTATAACAAGTACCTATGATTCCATCTCTACTTGTCTTTCTCCTTTGTTCATCAGGTTTCGAATCCTCCTCAACATTTGGTTTATTCTTTACCGACTCCTGTTTCTTCTATTTCCCTCTAGAATTACCATGATAGCTTCTCTTTAGCTTATCTTCTGCATTCAATGAATAGTGGTAAGCATCCTCAACTGAGTCAATCTTCAACATATCAATCTCATCTTGGATATTGAATCTCAGACCATTAATATACGTAGTGACCTTTTTCTTAGAAAGTTCTCTATGTCTAGACCGAGTAGTCAACTTGTAAAAATCCTTAGTATATTCCTTCACACTGAGATCTTTCTGATTCAGATTCTGCAACTTATTAAATAATTCCAATTCATAATCCTCAGGTATGAACTTGGCTTTTTAGTTTAGAAATCATCAACTTCCACTGAGTAATCCTCTACTCTCCTTAATCTTCTCTATACCTCTTTAGTTATTTCTACCAAAGAGTAGCTTGTCCTTTCAAATTAGTCTGTGCCAATCTAACCCTCAAAGCATCACCAATGTCTTCAAGCTCAAAGTATTCTTCTAGCTCTCCTATTCAATCAATCAGGTCTTCCAGATTCAATGTAATCAAGAAATTATATACTTCCATCCTATGACCATAATTGACTCTACCCATAGTTCTCACCACTTGATCAGGTTCACCTCTATCAAGAGATCTAGCATTCTCTGCAGATCCAAATTGATCAGTAGCTTCCTCATAAGCATCTTCTATTCTAGGACCTCTCTGTAATCCAACAAGAGCATTTCTATTACCCTCCATGACTTCATTCCTCAATTCACTCATCTCATTATGGATCTCATCTTGTAGATCCTCTTTCATGTGATCAATCATCCTAAGGTTTATTCTTCGAGGAGGTATCTTCCAAGATCTTCAAGAACCCTCTGTAAAAAATCCCTACCGCCCACCTTTTGACAACCTTCAAACTATCTGCAAGAAAGATCACAATGTGCTACCTCACATGAACAATCAGACAATTATACATGTCCAGGAACACGGATCTGCAACACAGATGTCAAAAGGAAACATAGCCTTCACCCTTGACCAAATCAACTTCAATGTGATACCACCTAACGCAGTCACAGATGGCGGATCCAAGAATGGATAGTCCAAATTTTGCAGTATTCAATAAACAAAATAGCATAAATGATAAAAACACAAGATATATCAATATATCAACTCATATCATATTAAATAACATGAAATTACATGCAACATGTCAGGCTATAAGGCCTTCCCATTTACTTCCAATTTCATCAACAAATACAAAATATCTCTTAGGACCAACACCTTCCTTACTAGCCCAGATCTATGACACACACAAATCTGGTAGGAACACCAAGACATATCTAAACTTGAGCTTGCAAGCCACCAAGCAATCTTCCTATTTCCTAAGCCAACACTAGCTACCAGATTCTTGCTGCTATCTCTCACTTATGTCAGATCTATAGATATTCACCAACTATTTTCACCCTATCCTTTATTACTCTACCCATACCCTTTTTCTATAAAACATAGCTACAAGTCGGCATTACAAATAAAGAATTTAATTAAATAATAGTTGGCTTCAAGAAAACAACACCCAAAGTGTTATCCATTAGTCAGTATCCAATGGTCATTAAATTTGTATAGGAGAGTGAACTAAAAGATGAGGAATGCAACCACAAAATAAATACACCAGTCTACCAGCCCAAAGAATCAGAATAACCCTGTCAATGATCAAGAACACCAAATGCCAAACTACTCGGTGAGAGGCACAACCAAGCCGAACACCACCGAGTAGTGTGCTACCGAGTGGAACACCACTAAGCAGAACACCACCAAGAAAATCATCACCCAACACCCCCGAGTCTAGCCACCGATTCCATCAGTTAAGCAACACATCTTCCAACTGATAACTATCACCAAAGTGACCAAGAAATTGAGGTCTCCAATCGAGCTTGCTACCCAAAACCAAAATACACATTTTTGGTGATATAGGATTTCCAACAACCCCAGGATGGTCTTGCATCAGTAGGCTTTGAACTTGATCCTAGAAATTAGGGGTTTTATTTTCATTTCCTAGACCAGGGGATAGAGGGATGCTCTCGAGAATGTTTTCAGTACTAGGTACAAGGGAATTGCTGATCATTTTCACACTTTCCTCTAATTCATTCAAATTTACCATAATGTCAACTTATTTTTCCTTTTCTTCATCCTCAATCTCCTCTTCTTCTTCCACATAATCTTCACCCTTAGTATAGTTTTCTATTTTTCACTTCTAGCTCAAACAGGAAGAGCTTGGGTAGCTGGTCAACTAAGGTGAAAGGTACATTTTCTCATTTTAAACTTTAATTTTCAGGTTGAGTGTTTTAAAATTAAAATTTAGAAAAATGTAGAAATAAAATAACATTTAATTTATGAAAGGAACATTACATTGATATGTAAGAGTGTTATATTATAACATTATAATTACACTTTGTAATCTAATTTCATTTATTCATTTAGAAAAGGAAAGTATAAAGAACCCACATAAGTCATGGGAAAACTATTAAAACATATGCATTTTAAAGAAAAATATGCATTGAGTGCTAAATGGTAGATAAGGGAAAGGGACCTGTCATTTCCTAGTGTAATGATGAATCCCCAAACAAATTCAGTATATCTCCATATCTTCATCTTAATCTTAATCTTCATCTTAATCTTCATCTTCATCTTCATCTTCATCTTCATCTTCATCTTCATCTTCATCTTTAGAAGGTTCCTCACGAACAACTACCTACAGTGGTGGTAAAAAATTTGTTAGATAAATGAAAGGCCTCAATCCTATATCTACTAATCGTCAGTACATGCACAGTTACCTATTGTGACAAATCTAATCAGATTGAAGGAATAAAAAATGACCATTCAGAGGTTCATGTTTTATATAACAATTTTTTGTCATGTGCAGATATAGGTTTTTTTCATTATTGAACATGTTAAATCTCATATCATTTGAAATTCAGTATCTGGGGTTAACTGGGCTCCCACAAGGGTTGAGCCCAATATGTAGCAATTATGTAAAGATGGAAGCCAATTTTTTTTTTAAATGACAACTAAAAGAATGTATAAATATTATAGGCTATTAAACAAACATGTTGTTCAATATGAAAAATTTTAGTCCAAGCTTTCAGTTTTAAAGATATTATAATATTCAACAGATATAGTGAATTCTATGTCAAAGAGATAGTGATTTCTAAAGGGTAATTGAAAAATTAAAGGCACGCACATCATTCAATGTGAAAAATTTTGTTTCATTCCTCATAGAGAAATGAAAGATAGATATTTACAAAGAAAAATGAGTAACAAAAACAATTTAAGCTCACGAAACAAGATTTCATGACAGACAAAGGTAATGCTAAGATGTAAAGAACATGGAATGGAAGGTACAGTCACATATATACAAATAAAATGTTATGGTGGATAGCCATACATGTTTTATGAACTAAAGATTGAAACAAAACTATGTGAGATCAATTATAGGTTACATTGTTACCATGAAGTCACCAGAAGATTACTTTCATAAAGGTCACAATGAGCTACAAGTATGTTTTTTTTCTACAATAACGTGTTTCAACATTCATAAGAGTATAAGCCTCAGGTATGGTAGGTTAAATAAAAACACTAATTTCAAATGAGGTTATGATACAGAAAAATATTGCTATAGTACTTATTTTCAAATATTACAACACATGTCATATGAATAGAGTTTCTTTATTCATAAAATGAAAGCATTCAATTAAATAGAACAAACAAAATCTAAATGAATAAGGATGGTTTTTGTTGGCAAGTGATATTTTTTGTATGATATGAGACCATTAATGGTTTTAATTTATGGAAACACATCTAATAGTATGATCGAGTTAAGTACAGTTTTGGTGACACAATTCTAGAACTGACAAAGTATAGAAACAAAACTACAGAGTATAACAACATTGTTTTGTACTATTGAGTTAAGTACATTTTTGGTGATACCCGTTTCCTTTTGAACACCTTTGATAAGGTCCATTTATCCCATGTGTTTAGAGAAGGCAACCAAGTTGCTAACTAGTTTCCCAACTGGGCAGTGAGAAGTGAAAGGCGGACTCACTAGCTTAACAGAGGAGACCTCCCACGTGAAGCATTGGGTTTCGTGGCTTATGATCGAATCCATGGGAAGGAGGGATTTATTAATATTAATCATAATTTTTATTGCTTTGAATGGAAATGGCTTTTCCATTAATGGAAAGTACAAGACAGGTTGGAAAGGTAATCATTGCAAATCACACCTGCACACTTACTAGGTACCCAGACGCTTTGGAAAAACTTACTGTTCAAGGCAAAGAAACATAACTATCTATAACTTTTCAGAGAAAATTGGTCTATGCTTTTGTGTTGCTTCCTATCTGTTTGTGTTTCTTGCAATGAGAGGGGAAAGGAATAGGAGGGAGCCTACTAAAGACTGTGAAAAATGGAGGCGGTGAACCAAGATTTGGAACTACCTTCAAAGTGACGGTATTTCCACCTTCATTGAGAGGCTTCATGGTGGGAAGCCGAATGTGATGAAAATGTTTGTCAAAATCTAGAATGGAGGCATTATTGAGATTTACGAAAGAAAGTTTACGATGATAGAAGAGGTTATCTCAGCAGTCACTGGTATCCCTATTGTTGGAAATAAATTCTACAAAGACCGGAAAATTTTGGATTCGATGATTAGCGACTTTGTCAGAAATGAGGATGAAAAGAAAGAGATCACCAAAGTCAGCATCCAATACCTTCCTGAAGGGCTAAAGAGATTGTGGAGGTTCATGTTAAGAGCCATCATCTACTATATTACGCTGGACACCAGGTTTGACAGAATCCAAACCTACCATTTCGTCCCCTTCAACCATTTTTGCCATGAAATGAAGGTGTCTATTCTCTTTTATTTGTATTCTTCTATAAATGAAAAAATTAATGGGTATAGAGAGAAGGCCATTGCTAACCATGCCCTGCGTGAAGGACTTTTTCTTTTAATCTATGAATATTTTAAGGCCCAAATCCTTGGGAAGGCGGTGGTTCAGAAAGATGAGATGGAGGCCTCTGGTTCAAACTACATCCCTTCAGGAAAGGAAGATAGTGATGGTCTGCATTCTAAGGATAATGATGAAGATGAAATGAAAAAGAACAATCTAGGCTCCTCTTCCAAAAAGCATAGAGTCAGTCTACAAAGCATAAAAAAAGAAAAATTGGTAACCCCTAAAAAATGGAGCACCATGGTTATTTATTCTGAGGAATCTTATAAAGAAGAAGGTATGGACACATATGATGAGGAGGTTATTTCCAGTGGCAAAGGCAGAAAGAGAAAACAACCTACGATGGGTTAAAATAAAAAGGACAGGAAGAGGGATTTGAGAGAAGACTGAGAATCCCCTGAGGACAAAACCTGACATCTCTCCCCTATTTTGGACCACAATCTGAAGAGGAAACTCTAGGATGATTTCATTTTAGTAATGTAAGATGTCTCATGATTTCATTTCAAAAGTTCAATTCCAAGAACATAACATTAAAAGGGTATGTTTCCAGTGTTAAGAAATCTAGATGGACCCCATGTATTCCAAATTGGTCTATATGAGAGTTTAAAGCACCAACATGGTCTTTCAATCTACAAAGACCCTAATACTCAAAATATGAGCAATACTTATGTTGGTATCTGAATATACCAATAAGAATCTCATTTTATGATCAGTATATCCAAGCCTGACTTGCTATTGTAGCAGATCTTCAGAAGTAAATGTGTCCATATAGATGATGTTTTGATGCTTGCAGGATATTCCATATATATGCCAGAATAAGGGATATGTGTATGAAGGGGTTTGTTCTTATTCCAGCTCACCCCAACTGAACCAGTCCATATGAATCAAGCCAAAGAAAGGAACTTCACATGTCATCCCATGATCTAATCGACCAATACAACTGTCGATTCCTACAAACTGGATAGATACGAGATATTGAACCTGTCATGGCCATAGTCTCGTAGCTGATGTATGCAAAGGAAATACTCAGTTGAAAATGAATAAACCACTTAAGGAATGCCAATACTTCATGAACTTGGTGCTAAATCTCACAATAGGAATTATTGGGTTATTGATGAAAATGTTCGAGCTCGTGTTCTGTTATCACTCCAAGTTTGTATGCATCGAGAACTATGTCATAGACATATTTCTATCTAATGGATCACGAAGAACACCAGGGTCTCCCATCATATAGATGGAGTATGATCAACTTCAATTGATCCATAATGCACATTTAGAAGGATCAAATTTGCACGAGGCTTCTATGAACAAACATGTCCAGTTTAGTGAAGCATAATTGCAATGGTTGATGCATGCAATCTGTTCGACAGAATATCTTTGTACACAGAAGTAAAGCTTTGCACCCAAGGTCAAGTGCCCGTGTACAGACATGTTCATGGTTTATCACCCATGATATGAAACTTAGTGATGTCAATAATGAGCCCTAGGATCATTCAACATAATGGCGGATGGCAAGCGTATCATGCACAATCTCTTTATTGAATACATTCCTTTGAGACTTCAATAAAGATATTGTGATGCATTCTTCACTGTTAGCTTTGGGCCTCTCAATGAAATGTGTTAAACTATAAGAAAAATGAAAAATCATCAAATTCAGAGGTTTGAATCAATGAATAAGACTTATCCCAGTATTGGCAATAGATAAACCCAAGCGGGATAATCATGCATCTTTGATAAGCATCGGGCCTTTGTGTGGAAGTAAATCAATCACAATGCATATAGACATAGCCATGAAGTTTTTGCATAGAGGATTCATAATTTAAGAAATCAGACACTTGCAATTCGAATATATATGAAGGATCCACTAATAGTTCACAAAGATCTAGTTGGCGAAGTCATCGAGATGCAAATTAGGATCAAATAATGAGAATAGAGGCAACAACTAAGACTGAATGTATCCACACACAAAGAGATTTAGAATAGGTATATATTTCATCATTGTGGGCAAGTATAGTAAAGATGTATCAAGTCCCAAATACCTTCATCAAGCCATATGTCTATGGTGGCCATAAAATTAGGAGGGTATGACATGTGGCAGTCACTTGGCATGAAGAATGCATCCCTAATGCCACAAAATATCTTATTATTGGGATGAATGTTAACAATTTGTTAGGGAATGATTAAATATGAAGGCTCTCATGAGATATTAAAGGTGAAAATGGTTTCAGATATTAAGGATTAAAAATACTCAAAATTCAGTTATTAAAACTAAACCATATTTTCTCGAGGATCAGTCCATAATTTTAATGTTTGTAAAACATTAGAGTCCGATGACATGAGAAGAAGTAATGTTCCAAAAAATCAGTTTTTATAACTGAAAAAGAACTTATCGGAGGTAGAAGAAAAAGATAAAATAGAAAGACAGAGAGGGAAAAATGGGGTTCCAGTGTCGGCTTTCTTGGGAGACCTGGTGTTGCAGGGAATTTTGTGCTAGAAATAACAGAAGGACAGGGGAATGATTTTTTGAATTTCATTGTAAGAGAAGAGGGGAAGTTACTGAATTTGTTTTTCAGGAGTTTGTGTTCACACAGTTTTGTTCTTTATAACCATGGCTGAGTATTGAAGGAGTGAGGAAAATATGATTTGAAACTGTGTTCCAGCATTATTTCTCATAATAAATGGAACTTTGAGTCTATTTAATTTTCTTTCGTACTTTTCTATCCATAGTTTTGTTTGATGACATTAAGTTTTTCCATTACTATACTTAAGTGGAAAACATGATAAAGGTCATCGATATAGGCATAACCGATGGACAACATATAGGCATAACCGACGAGATAAAAATGCTTGACATAAAAATGCTAAGTATATAATTTCCCAATGAACACTGACAAGTGTTGAACCGATGACAAAGCATAAAGGACATAACCGACGATACATTTTTGTGAACATCATCGACAGAATAGAAAAGGAAAGGAACCCGATGAACAGTTCAAAATAGGGACACTAACAGAGTAGTAGACCAACAGAGGAAAGAATGAAAGAAACCCGACAGACTGACAAAGCAGCCCAACCATCAGAACTGACAGTCAGTTACAGAACTCGCAAAAAGTGGATCTGACTTTCCACGTCAGATAAAAAATTATAATTCTATAAATATAGGATTTTAATTTGTTTTAAAACATGACTTGAGGGTCAAGAAAGCATATTGTAAATGTTTTAAAGCATCCTAATGGATCTAAAACATAACTAACTAAAGATCAAGGTCAAGTTGTAAACCTTGGATCTAGAGTTAATCTGAAAAGCATGAATCAAGAATGGACCTAGAAACTAGTATATATAGATGTTCAATCATTTTTAATAGGTAATGAGTTGATAAATGATTGTAGCCATGGAGAGAATCTAAGCAGAAGAAGTGAATTCATGCAAAGTTCAGAAACAGATTATATCAGTTATCAAGAACACAAACAAGGCTACCAATGAGCAGAGACAAGGTATTATTCAAATCACTCAAGGTAATTACATATACATTGTAAGCTTTACTGGATCTGTTATAAGCAATTAGAGATTTCATATACAATAAGATCAACATTTATATTGTAGTTTCATTCTAACAAGTGCATCACATCAGAAATCCTTTTGTAGGAGGTGGACTTAACAGTTCTTTGATAAATCTCTTAACAGAGTGCACACCTAACGGTGTTGCTGAAGCTTCAAACGAAGTAGATCCTAATAGGTCTCCACTCTAATAATCCTAACAGGTTAGATCATCACAAGTGATCAAATTCTAAGCCTTAATCGACTTCCTTATTATCTACAGATAGTGAAGTTTTGTGGGTAGACATCCCCACCATAGTTTTTACTTCCTAATGAGAGTTTTCTACGATATCATATCTTGTGTTACGTGTTATTTTTTTTCATGCATGTTTCTTGAATGTTTACACATGTAAAGAAATTATATTATGATTTCACATACATAAAGAAAGATGAACAGATAGATAGGTGAATATACAAATCTGATGACACAAAGGTTAATGGGCCAATCACATAAAAGGTTTTAGAGGTACTAATTCACCCCTCCCCTCTTAGTACATCATTCTAATAATTCCAATAATTGGTATCAAAGCTAAGTCTCTTTCTTAAAATTCTTAATGACTTAAGATAAAAGATCAATACAATGGAAAAGTACAGACTATGAGCAGTACAAAGAGGCAAGAGTAAGCATGAGAAAGTTGCTTGATGAAAGAAATATTATGGCAACAAGGCTTAATGAGAAATATTATCAAGAAGAGGAGATCCCAGATTACTTCAACTCAATTGAATCTGCTACATGAAAAGCATCAGACACATCAGTAGAAGAGATCACAACTCTACAAGAAGTCAATTTACATTTGACAAAGCAAATCAAGATGCTGAAAATTGGTCAAGAGACTCAGATGGTAAAAATGATTGATGTCATGAATGTTTCAAGAAAATATTAATTAGAGAGAACATTGGCTATTGATGATAGGAGGAAATTCACTGAGAAGCTACAAGTAAAAGAATCAGAGATTCAAAGACTTACTGATCATCACCATGAGATTACCAATTAGATTATTCTTATGAGTCAAGAAGCAAACAAATTAAACACTGAACTCTTTGAAAGAATACAGATCATCGGTGAGCTAAGAGAAGAGAATAAGAAGCTAAAGCATGAAGTCAGAATTCAAAATCAGCACAATGAAATAATCAAGAAAGTTGAAGATAGCAATAAAAGAATGGATGATTTTCTTGACGGACAAAGAGGAGTCAACAACTACACAGGAATAGGGTACACCGACAATGGAGAATAATCTAATCTATCAGATCAAAGGAATGTTTATGCAGCTCCAAGAACCAAGAAGCTATCATGAAGTTACTATGGAAAACCAGGCCACACCTCAAACATTTGTAGAAGCAAAATGAAAGGTATTCCTCAACCACAATATAATTTCATTGGTAATTGTTATAAATGTCACAAGAAAGGACACAAGGAATTTGAATGTAGATCCAAGGTGACAAATTCAAAGAAGGAAACCTACATGGAAAAATAGTGTCCTACCTACAAAATGAATGGACAAACACATCAAGAGTGCTGGAAAAAGAACAAGAAAGCATGGACACCAAAAGAACCTGATAATGGCTACAAACTGACAAGAGTCAGTAACTCATATGTTTGGGACTATAAAACATGGGTAAATTGCACAGCATGTGGAAAGCATGGTCATATATGTGCCAACTGTATGAGAAAATGGACTAGAAGACCAAGAGGATGGTTCAATATAGGTATGGCATGTTTACATTGTCATAAGGTTGGACATGTGATAAAAGATTGCAAAGACCAACTGACAGAAACAAGCACTTATCCCAATGGAAACACCATTAATGACATCAAGAAGATGAGAAACAAGATGTGGGTAAAATCCACAAACACTGAAGGTGCTGGAACAAGAAATGCAAATGATGATGCCCCATCCAATGGATCTGGTGGCATCACTATCTCCAACTAAATTACACAAGTAAGTATGGAACTGCATTATGACAAGTTATATTATGCATCAGTTCTATTACACATTGATAATATTGGAAAAATTAGCATTATTAAAGATGTACTATAATGTTACTTGTAATATTGTTGAAAAAACAATTCCATCAGTTAATGGGTACAAATAAGCATCGGTGAACACATGCACAAAACTTAACACTACTTACTGAAATGTATTGGGCATTACACTAAAGCCAAGTCGCATAGTGTAACCAACAGACATCATTGATCTTTGAGCCGATAGAAGCTATCGATGCCATTTTACTGAAAATCATCAGTGAAAACACCAAAGCTGCTAGCTACTCTGAAATGTTGTGCCTACACCAAATATGTTATTTATGCCTCAACCGATGAGCTCAGTCTTTGTATACCAACGAGTCATTGGACATTAATGACAACTTAGGGTATAAAAGTTATAAAAGTACAATGGAAGAACACATTTCACACCTATAATTTTTGAGCAAGAAAGCAAAGCCAGGAAGACTGATTGAAGAGAAACCTCAGCAAGATTCAAACGCTACTCAACAGATTCATGAGCAATCATAGAGATTCAGTAAGTACCTACAATCACCAACCACACTATTTATTTATGGAAAGCCCTAAATTTCAAATTATAATGGCATCTACTTTAAGAATAGAAAAAATGAAAGAGGATAAGAAGAAAATGATTAATCTTATCAGCAACAGTACTTGTGGTTAACCTAAATACAAGTTACACCCAGAAATTGCATCGCAACTCAATGATTCTGGAGCATTCTCCAGAATCCCACCTAAGGTTTTGCTGGTAGAGAATGTAAGGTCCTATATTCATTGCAAGATCTCAGAATTAGGAGATCTAGACCTGGACAATTCCTATTGGGCTCTATGTGATGAAACTGGAAAGCTGAAAGAAGAGCACAAGTATCTGGAAGTCAAAGGACTGACAAATGCACTACACTTTCCTAGGGTTTTTAAGACAGAATGGATATGGATAGTTCTTAGCAGAATGCATAACCAGAAATTATGGCTTAATGAGCCTAAACAAATAACAAAAGATGTTATTCATGAGGTTACTAGATATCCCATAATCGACAAGCCAAAAGGTCACAAGCACCCATCCTTGAAAGAGGTAGAAAAGTTGACAGGTGCAAAATCAGATAAGAGAGGTCTCAAGGTTAACACCATCACCGACAAGGAACTTAAGTTTGGTGCATGTGTGATAGGATATAAGATCTTTTACGCTAGTAGAATTAACAACATAGCAAGCACTATTATGAGCACAACCTACAAGATCATAAAAGAAGGAAATAAGATGGATCTTCTAGAAATATTGTTAACTCAACTTGAGGAAAACATGAACACCATAAGGTCTTCAAGGACAAACACTTGTAACTTTGGTTCTCTAATTATGTGCATATTCTTTTACTTTGAAGAAAACTTTCCTTCCATAGGCAAAGTAGTATGGGACACAAGCAAACTAGTCACCATACAGATATGTGAGCACATAGAATCATTAGGTATAGATTTTGATGACCTAATGAATGAGTATTTCAAAGGATTTAAAGAAAATATGCAAGCTATAACTAGGATACCTGAGAGTTTGATAGAAGAGAACAAGGATGACATATATTTTATGGTAGATACTGACTTTACCTATATCAAACTAGTAGTACCTAGAAAATCTTGGCTGTCACCATTAGATTATGAGATCAAAATACGACAAGCTAACAAGTGCATCTAGGCACTATTGAAGAACCAGTGGACAACAAGCAACCAAGATTTGGCAGTTATGAAGAGGCCAAACAAAAATCCAAGTCAGATCTTGTTGTCAAGAAAATTGTAAACAAGAAGAACAAGATGGTAAAGGACTTAACCAAGAAATTTGAAGTTATAGAAGAAGGTGAAGAGGAAATAGAAGGAAAGGAGGAAGAAACTGGGGGCCAGTCACCCATCGGTGGAGACACAGAAAAGAGTGATATAGAGGATACATGTAGTCAGATTCACGCCTCCTCCTCCACCCAAGAAATCAAGAACAACTGCTGCTTCAAGGACAAGAAGCAAAACTGCAAAGGAAGCAACTCCTTCACTGCTGAAGAAAGGAAAAAGTGAGAACCTATAAGAGGAAACCTGTCTCACCAAAAGAAAAATAGACCAAAGGGAGGAATCTAAATAGAACTAGAGAAGATCTAGAAGACTCAGCTATGGATGAAGCTGACATAGATGTGCAAAAAGGGAAAGAACCCTTGATTCCAAAGACAATTGATGAAATACATGTAAAAACATTTCAGAATCACCATCTATCTCTGATCCTAACATTAGGAAATGGTTGAAATTTGATCCAGAGGATCAAAACAAAATTGAAGAAGCTATAATAGCTAAAATGCGCAAACACCATTATGTTCAACTTCAATTCTCAGAATATGATGTTCCCAAGGAACTAATAGAGATATTGTCTGCAAGATGGACATTTTCACTTCACCAAGAAAAAGAGATAAGAGAAAGAGTACTTGTTACTCTTATGCCTTCTGATTCAAAGAAGGAAGAGATAAGTGAAATGATGAAAAAGTATGAAAAGGAGTTCTCACCCAAAATGATAGCATACAAATTTCTCAAGGGGAAGCTAATTGAGCTAGATCAAGACAACATTAAAAAGTGGTCCAAGATACTTAACAAGCCTACTAAGGAAGCTAGCCCGGAGAAAGAACACATCATCATCAAAGATGTAGAGGATGACTCATTAGTGCAATTGGACAAAGAAGAGAGTGATAAAGCAGGCCCCAAACATACTGAAGTTATAGATGAGGTATGGCCTGACACTACTCTTGACAAAAATCAGAGTGAAGAAATCCAAAATCCACAAAGCCCAATTCACATTGATTTGAATGATGAAGCCAAAGTTACAAAAGAAGAATTGATAATAAAAGGTAACTTAAATGAGGATGTCAATGCTGAAACATGGTTAGATAATTTCATTAATGACATTATAGGAAAAGACCCTACAGAAGAAGTGCAAAAAGATGAAGATATCACTGTTGCACAAGGTGACACCGACAGACAGGAAACACTTAATACCACTATAGAGGTAAATACACCAACCAACATGAAAATATTGATAGAAGCTATTGATATTGATTCAAGTCAAGAGAAATCATCCAAGAAAGATAATGATATACCAGAGCACATAGGTAATGAAGAAAATAAGGATGCATCCGACAAACAGAAGGATACAGACACAGAGATGAAAGATGCAACTGACACTTAGCAAGAGGTGTCTACAAAAAAGGACAAAGGTGAAGATATTAACAAAGATGATACATTGAGAAAGGATGAAGAGAAAGAAAAAAGTGAAGAAGTTAAGCAAGATGATAGCACGAAGCAAAAGGAAGAAAAATCTATTGATACACCCAAGGCCAATGAAGAGATGTCTTCACACAACCAGTAGGTGGACTTTGAATAGAAGCAACAAGAAGCTTCATCTTCTAGAACTTCACCAACCAAATCTATCCAATCTCAAGATCTACAGATGGTAGTTCACCAATCTGTCTCTCAACAGAAGAAGAAGAAAAAGAAGAAAGTAATAAAGAAAGACATCTTGGCAGTAACACTTGATGAGGTAATTGAAATACCCAAGTGGGATGTATCTACTTTGGATACTGAAGGACTTCAAAAGTTTGGAGTGATATGCCAAAGAAAAGCTATACAGGAGGAAATAAAAAAGGAACGTAGGGAAGCCCAAGCACTTGATAAAGCTAGGGATATACTACATCAACTTTTTCCTGATACAAAAGTTGAAGATGGCATATCAGTCATGGAACAAATTGTAGTTCTTACCGACACCATCACTACTCAAAGTGTAGATGCAGAGCAGGCAATAGAAGAATGGGCAGAGAAGAAATATCAACACAAAATCATTGAGATGATTAGCCAAGAAGTGGCAGAGAATAAGGAAAACCTATCTGAATTAGCAAGTAAATTAGAACCTATGATTGCATAAGCTATTACCTTAGTTCAAAAATTATGCACACTTGAGAATTTCATGAAGGAGAATAGTGAAAAGCTGTCCCAGCTAGATTCAGATCTGACAATGAGTGCACAATGTTTAACCTTTGATGCAAACACTATAAAAATGCATCATGACAAGATCATAGAGGTAAACAGATTAAGACAAGAGATATGGGATGCAGAGACACAGTTTAGAAATGAGGTTATCGAGGTGCAAACTCACATGCTGCCAAACCTCACCACTCTGTAACAACACATTATAGATGTAAGAAATCTGATAGCAACCCTAGAGATGTCTGTGGTAGACAACATCTACGATATGCATGTGAGGATATCACTTAAGCACATGGATCTAGAGAATTTAAAGGAGAAATGGGAGAAGATGATGGAGGAAATAAAAGCCTCACACTCACACATTTTTGAAAAGTTGTAAGTACCTTTGCTTTTATTATCAAAAAAGGAGGAATGAATAGTACATATGTACAATATACTACATTAGCAGAAAGATAAATGGATATGTATATTATATGCACAACATGAATATGTAAAAAGAGATATGTACATAAACTTCCACTTAGCGGCATATGCATAGGGCGAGTCATTTCATGACTAAAATAAAAATGACTAAGGAAGAAGTATACACAGGTGTACATACTAATACATTAAGTATGTTGCACATATCAGTTTTTGATACTAATGTCAAAGGGGGAGATTGATGACATTAAGTTTTTCCATTAGTATACTTAAGTGAAAAACATGATAAAGGTCATCGATATAGGCATAAATAATGGACAGCATATAGGCATACCGATGAGATAAAAATGCTTGACATAAAAATGCTAAGTACATAATTGCCCGACGAACACTAACAAGTGCTGAACTGATGACAAACCATAAAGGACATAACCAACGATATAGTTTTGTGAACATCACCGACAGAACAGAAAATGCAAGGAACCCAATGAACAGTTCAAAATAGGGACACCGACAGAGCAGAAGACCGATAGAGTAAAGAATGAAAGAAAACCGACAGACTGAAAGAGTAGCCTGACCATCAGAACTGACAGTCAGTTAGAGAACCCGCAAAAAGTGGACCTGACTTTCCACGTCAGATAAAATATTATAATTCTATTTATAGGATTTTAATTTGTTTTAAAACATCACTTGAGGGTCAAGCAAGCATATTGTAAATGTGTTAAAGCATCCTAATGGATCTAAAACATAACTAACTAAAGATCAAGGTCAAATTGTAAACCTTGGATCTAGAGTTCATCTGAAAAGCGTGAATCAAGAATCGACCTAGAAACTAGTATATATAGATGTTCAATAATTTGTAATAGGTAATGAGTTAATAAATTATTTTAGCCATGGAGAGAATCTAAGTAGAAGAAGTGAATTCATGCAAAGTTCAGAAACAAATTATATCAGTTATCAAGAACACAGACAAGGCTACCGACAAACAGAGACAAGGTATTATTCAAATCACTCAGGGTGATTACATATACATTGTAAGATTTACATGATCTATTATCAAAAATTAGAGATTGCATATACTATCAGATCAAAATTTATATTGTAGTTGCATTCTAACAAGTGCATCACATCAGAAATCCTTTTGTAGAAGGTGGACTTAATAGTTCTTTGATAAATATCTTAACAGAGTGCACACCTAGCGGTGTTGCTAAAGCTTCAAAAGAAGTAGATCCTAATAGGTCTCCACTCTAATACTCCTAACAGGGTAGATCATCAGAAGTGATCAAATTGTAAGCCTTAACTGACTCCCTTCTTATCTGCAGATAGTGAAGTTTTGTGGGTAGACATCCCCACCTCAATTTTTACTTCCTAACATGTGTTTTCTGCGATATCATATCTTGTGTTATGTGTTATTTATTTTCATGTATGTTTCTTGAATGTTTACACATGTAAAGAACTTATATTATGATTTTATATACATAAAGAAAGATGAATAGATAGATAGGTGAATATACAAATCTAATGACACGAAGGTTAATGGGCCAATCAGATAAAAAAATTTAGAGGTACTGATTCACCCCTCCCCTCTCAGTACATCATTCCAATAATTCCAAGATTGTTATCATGAAAGACTTTGAGTTTTTATGTAACTATGCTCCTAAAGGTCAAATATATAATTTAATCATCTTTTTCTTGCATTGGAAAGGTTCGAGAGGTTGACTTTGTGCAATATACTCTTTTATTTCCATCTTCTCTTTCTCTCTGTCCTCTTTATCAGTCTAATATGAGCATCTACATCATAGCTATGCATAGATGTCAAATTGCCTTTTTATGCTTTCGGGTTAAAATCAGCTATGTTTGTAAGTTGGATAATTCATTGTAAATCTTGCATGGGGAGTTGTACCTGGATAATTCAGAGGGTGCTTACGCTTTTCAATAGTGAAGTGACCTAACTATTAGTGATGATTGAGTCTTCTTTTCTGGGAATTTTAGGGTCAATTTGTAAGTGTTTTCTTGGAAGACAAATCTGTTCACTAACCTCTTTGTACTTGTTGAGCTTTACTTCACCTTTATCTTCCTTGTTTGGACACTTAGCAACAATATGACCAACCTCATCAAATGAAAAATAAATCAATGGTCTTCTTCCTTTGTACTTTCCTTTTCCTTTGGCATCTCTCTTTGAAAGTAATGCTTCAATGATTTCTAGATCTTCATCATCAAAATCACTGTCAATCTATTTTTCTTTCATCTTTCCAAGGTTTAATTTAGCTTTTAATGCAGACTCAAGATTGCTAGTATTAGGAGAATAATTGTCAAAATTGTCCAACTCAAAAGTTGTAAGCCTTCCAACCAATCCATCTAGAGTTATATAATTAATGCATCTCATCTCTTGAATAGCTGAAACTCTAATTGCATAGATAGGAAGTAAAGTTCTCAATACTTTACTGACCACTATTTTGTCTTCAATTTTTCCACCGACAACTCTAACTGTACTGACACTTTTCTTGATTCTTTCACTGTACTTTGTAATGTCTTATCTTTCTTTCATTTTCATCAAATCAAACTGACCTCTAAGCCTCTCTTGTTTGGATCTCTTTACTTTGTCATCTCCTCCATGTATATCATGTAGTTTGTTCCACATATCATAGGCAGTAGGGTAGTCCTTAACTTCATCAAATTCAGAATAACTTAGTGAAGAAGAAATATCAATCATCATTATGTTATGATGCTTCATGTCCACCATATTAGACATAGGTCTTGGTGGTTCCACATACTTGTGATCTAGGAATGAAAAAGCAGTATCTCAATAGTAGATATATGTGTAGCCCCATCAAATCTTTCCATGTAGTGAAGTTTTCCTTGTTGAGCTTAGGTATCTCCCTTCTTTAAGACATCTCTTATCTTTAACTTAGGCCTTGAAACCTTCCCTGAAAGCACCAAATGCTTTGAAACCAATTGGTGGAAATGAGTTGAGTAACTGAGAGGGGAGGGGTAAATCAGTTATCACAAAAAAAAATCCAAGTCCCTTAGATGTCTTAGACAAATTTATCACTGATGCTCGGTTAACACATATATTCTATTGTCACTCGGTTAACATAGAAAATATTAAGATATTAAGTGTGATTATCCTTTAGTAATTAGATTCTGAAACATAAAAAATAAACAAAATAACATGTACACAGATAACACCAAGATTTAACTAATAGTAACAGTGAATTTGTGGGAACATGAGCGGGGGAGGAATTTCAAATTTGGGGGTTGCAAGTAGGGAAGACGCAGAGGATGACGATGATCTAGGAAGCTTTGGGATGGTTTGTGACTTGGTGGTATTACCCCTGGTTGTAGATGGTAGGGGAATTTGTGTGTTTGTGGCTCTCTTCTCCCATGTGGCTTCATTTTTTACCTCTGGGGTGTTTTGGGCCTCTATTATTTTGGCGAGAAGGTTTCCCACCCCCTTTGCCTAGTTCTATTTTGACTATCCCAATCTATGGGGAGGTTGCATTTAGGTGTGGGGGAGCTGGCTCTGTTTGGAGTGGAAGAGCCTTTATGCTTGTTAGTTGTTTGATGGTATGTGAACACATTGTTTTCCATATCCTTGCACATTACTGTTCTTAGACCTGGAGCTATTCACTATGGCTATTTTTCAAACACTCCTCTAGTGTGGTCCTTCAGTCCGTGGCTTTTGGTGATGGGCTTGTTTGTTGGACATGTTATGAATGGCGTTGCCTATTGTGGTGGCAAGGCCTATATTTTGGAATTTTCTATGAGTTTAAGCTATAGCTCGATGCTGCCTGTCCCTGATGTTTGTGGCCAGCTCTGTGTGGCTATTGTTGCTCCCAGCTTTGATGGGAGGGAGCTATTTTTTCCTGGGGATTTTCCTGGGCGACGGGGGTATGAGGCCATGGTGGTCTCTACTTTGAATAAATTCCTAGCATTTGTCTTTGTGGTGGGATCCTAGGGTATGATGCATTTTTTGGTCAGTAGTATCTATGCTGCTCTTTTCCCTACTCAGCCTGTGACAAATGTCTCTATGTGCTCTTCCTTAGTGACGGGTCCTCTGTACAACTTGTCTTCTGGCTACTGTGACATCTCCAACTATGTTTTGTGCCTCCCTGTTGGACATTCTCCCTGGCTGCGTGCTCATTTCAAGAGTGTGCTGGGTTGGACGCGTGAGGGGTTATCTACCTTTTTCAAAAGATTATGTCTGGGGACTGTTTCCTCTGTCTGGGGTTTTGTGGGGACTAGTTGCTTTTGCCCTAGTCCTCAATGGATTGCTTGGCCTATTCAGTCTCTAAACAAAGAATGGAGAGGGTGTTCCTCAACATTGAGTAACACTTTTCTAGTTTGGTGTGCTCTGTTTCAGGAACAAAGACCTGCTATTTCTTCAGGGGTTTGGAGGAAGTATATGAGTTATGTGAGTGACATGAAGAAGGGCCTCTCAAGAAGAGTGGCATTGATAGCTAGCTCTTTGATGGAGTTCTTTATCCACTGGCCTAGCTTGCATACTCATGTGAATGGTAGGGGCTTCCCTCTTTCCTTGATGGTTTCTGTGATTACTGGTATGGTGGAAGAGTTAAGTTTTCCAGCAAATGAGGTCTGTCCTGTTTGGTGGGCTTGTGAGTGGCAAAGTTGTGTCACTCTTATTGGGACTGGAGGTGCAATAGGTGGTGCCCTTGTTGAGGGAAACATGATGCTTAAGAATCTTCTGTGGCTGGGCAGGATGGTGTTTACCATGCTACTGATTAGGGAAGTGATTACTCATGATATGGTTGGGGCTGTCATGGTTAGAAGAAGTGATATGGTGTGGAAGAAAAGCATGGGGTGTGCTTCTCTTTTCCTTGATTGGTGGTGGTGTCTTCTTGTTGGGATTACCATGTTTGGGATCCTAATGCAGTGGTGGTGTGCTTATTTACAACAGAATCAGTTGGCTATGCCTTGGAAAGTTAGAAGGATGAATATTCGGGCGGAGATTACATATGTTGTTGTCTCTGGCTGTAATGGTAGTATAAGTGGGCTAGCATCTCCCTTTGGATGTCAGTATGGCATTAGCATTTTTGGATGTTCCTATGTTGGAAACTAATGTTTTCTTTAGCTTCCCCCTTATCTTCGGTGATCTGTCTATTTTAGTCTGTTTAGACAGATTCTTTGATTTCTTTTGTGGCCAATCGTATGCTAATAGTTTTCAAGGGCGCGATTCAGTCTATGGTTTTTGGTTGAGGGTTGCAGCTAAGTTTGGGGTTGGTTGGTTCCATTCTGCTCTTTTGTTTCTCTATCATGGTTCCTATAGAGGTGGACTTATCTTCTATGGAGGTGGAGATATATTCCGTGATGGAGAAGATTGGGTTTGGAATGTGGGTTCAACCTTCCTATGACTACCAGGGTGTGGTTTGGAGTTGGGATACCCTCCCCCTCTTGATTCTCTGTCCCTACCCCACTATTATAGAGGTGGGCTACTTCCATGTTGTGGTGGATAGGAGTCTTGTGGGGTGGTGGTGGACTTTATGCTGGGGGGACATTTTGTCTCAGTTTGATCTGGTTTCTGCTTTTTTCCCCACTCTGTGGGTTGTGGGTTGTGGGTAGTATTTTACTTGGCTGGCAGGGTGTTGCCAATGACTTTTTCTGGCTCCTGCATTGTAAGCGGCCTTTCATGGCCTTGATCTTTCCTTGTGCTTCTTCTTTATGTTGTTGAGTTTGTGCCTCTGGTGACCGGTTGTTGTCTGTCGCCACTTCTTGTGGTGGTGCTACTTCCTTCTTTGGCTTTGGCTTGGGTTTGTAAAGGGTCAGCCTCCTAATTTGGTTGCTTTCTTAATCAAAAACACCAATATAGGAAACCCAATATAGGAAAAACCACCAATTGCAACTACTCACAGTTTTTCCCTCTTTGGAAGTGAGCCCTGATAGGAGCCAACCCTATTAAAGGTTACAATAACACACTGCTAGGTGTAACCATGTTAGAGGATTTAATCACCCTGTAAGGAGTGGCCTTGTTAGGGTTCTTCAAACACTTCAATGTAGAAAATGTCACCTTATCAAAGGATTTACAAAAGACTGTTAAGTCTACTCTCTAAAGAGATTTTGATCACTCTACAATTGTTAGAGAGTAACAATGGATTGACCTGTTTTGATAAGAAACTATCTTTTTTGATTAGGATCTCTACTCTAGCTTTATTTACATTATCCTCACTGATCGAATATTCTATTGCAGCTCTATATGTTATGTCCTCAATCATAATCCCATCTGATTTCACCTCCACACTTAAGTTTTTCGGCTTCACATCACCAATTAACCATAAACTGTAAACTGCTATTACTCGGCTGTCACTAAAAACATAACTCAATTAATACTGAAATCCTTCAATGCCTGACCAATACTGTAATGCCCAAGTGAACTTAGCTAGAGCTAAAAATCACTTTGGTCTTCTTCAATGCCTGAGAGTGCTTGGCATAAACTGACTATGCTTGGATAGGATTAGACATTTGTGTAAACATCACTACATTTGTGTAAACATTAATTATAATACACAATTGAATAATTGCCATCTACAACATGAATATTTATATGGAATTTAATAATAGTATCATATTGTATATATATCCCAAAAAATCATATAATTATTGTAGTATGATTATGTAAATATATAAAATAGTTACTAATGAGCCCCAAAATACAACACCATCTCTCACAACTTGCTATATATTTTTTATACATAAAGACATAAAGTGGCTATAATGTATTGCGCCTACTAGGGTCTATTAATCCTAGTCCTTTTTAAGCTCATTGTCATCCTAAGCCCCTATACCATGTGGTGGTCAAGGTTTCCTTCATGGTCTTACAATCTCTTTTCTCTTTGAGCCTCTCCCCGGAGGCCTCCCATAAGAGATCTACACAAAGCTCTACCATATATACTGGTGGAAATACTAACTCACTTAACTAATGCTAGCATAATATTTCCTACCCTGCTCCGCTAACATCTATAATAAAGAATATTTCCATAGGTACGGCCAAATGTGCCTATTGTAGAATATCCTTAGCCTATGTAATTTTGGTTATGTTTGTATCCCTATTTTGAGCTACAATTGCAATCTCTCACTCTAAATATGCAATATGAGTTTCTTGCTTTGTAATCACTATGACTCCCAAAGCCTTTTAAAGCCCTAATTCATGCATCCACGCCCTAAACCCATCCTAGTACTTGTTCCTAATCTTGTACTAGAGGCAATACCTCTCCTTCTAATATATCCTTCACTATGGTACTCATCCATATCCTCATGGTAGTCTTGGTTGTCATCGTATTGCTGGTGGTGGTGGTGACCTTGTTCACCATCGTCTCCACCTCCTTTATTTCCTCCAACTTGAGCATGATCATATCCTTGTCTCCGCAACCTCCACCTCCACATCATCCCAGACATTGCATCCTCCTCCTCATCCTCCAATCTATAATGTAACTCCCTTAAGCCTATCAACATTAATAACCCATGCGCTAGAAACTACTCAGCATACTCTTCAGTAGTACCTCCATTTTCTATATCCCTTTCCATCCCATGGAGTGTACTAGCACCTTAATCTCTGCAACAACTATCTCAAATGCAATGGTAGGTTCACACTCTCTATTTTCCCACCTAGTCCATGCCTAATATTATGTTTGTTACATAGATCTTAACTCTCTTCGTTGCTCTACTTGTAGGGCCTCAAGTTGATAATGAACTAACTTAACCTTAAGCTCCTATTTATAGTTAATCATA
Source organism: Thuja plicata (assembly GCA_018584345.1). Taxonomy (NCBI): domain Eukaryota; kingdom Viridiplantae; phylum Streptophyta; class Pinopsida; order Cupressales; family Cupressaceae; genus Thuja; species Thuja plicata. Next base: position 1,056,987 of record MU224675.1, on the reverse strand, counting down.
GTAGATCATTGTGGTCCTCACGCGACCTTTTATTTTCTTATCTTTTGTTGTGTTTTACCCTAAACTAACCTAATTTCATAAAATTTTCCCTAAAATCCCCTCATTATGACCTATCAATATATTGTCTTAATTTATTTCCTAAAAAAAAATTATCCCATCATTTGATAGGGCTTACTTATTTTCCCTTCCAAGTCTAGTTGGGACATGTAATATCTGTTAATTATTTTTTGAAATAATATGACGAGCTACTTTGTCTCAAAGATGAGCAAAATATAGACACCAAAAAAATCCTCATGTAATCAAATAAATATTCAAAAAGTTTCTATTAATTAAATATATTTATTATTTACTTAAATTAATTCATAAACCATTTCTCTATTATTTAAAATATTTTATTTATTTATTTATCTAACTCATTAGCTTTTTTAGTCCTATAATTGAAAAAAAATATTAATTATCCATTTTCCACCTCTTTTATTATTACTTATCAAATAAATACCTTTATTTATTCTATAAACTAATTTATCCACTTTTTTCCATATTCAATCAATCATTTTCACTCAAATGTATCAACTCCTCAATTTGTAGACATTTAACAAATGACACTTGTATCTTAACTTGACATTTATGTCTCAACACATCTAGATTCAATGCACCATGTGATATATTATGAAAAGACATTTTTTCCTACCTACTACTCTATCTCAACCCTCTATTTGAATTAAGCTCTAAATCTAGTTTATGATTTCCTCTCACATTATCCTTACCTCCTATCTTATCCTAACCATTGATTTTTGTGAGGACTTCTACCAGAGAACATTTTCTCCTTTCTTTTGAATCCTAATGCATTTGTGAACTATTAAGGCTTTGCATACTTGATCTTTTGCATAGTTTGTGCTTCTAGAGATCCTTAGTTACAATCATTATTATCACCATTATCATTATCATACTATCAAACTATTGCATCAAATCAACTATATTTCATTCTTTTATAACATCTTGTGCATGTGCTTATAAATCTAAGAGCAATCTATTATTGTACAAGATCATAATTGATAGGAGAACAATGGAATCACGTGTTTCATGAAGGCATATGGGTATATCTTTGTTTTGTTTAATTTTTATGCTTTTATGAAGAAATGTTATGTTCATATGGTGTTGGTTAAATTTGTTGACCTAGGGGTTATTGTTAGGATTGATAAGGTTTGCATGTTGGTTGTTCATTTCCATAATTGTCATAAACTAGTTGTCATAAATGATCCGTTCAACAAGGATGGACCCTTATTTGCCAAAAATATCAACTTCACAATAAACATAATTTGCTTGATTTTGTTAATTAGACTCAACCTATCATGATTATAAGATTTTGTTATTGAATTCTAACTTTGAAAAACTAGAACAACCATTTTTTTAAATGCAAATCTATCATAAGAAACCATTTTTTTGTAAATTCAACATGCACCAATTTATAATTATTCTTATTAGAGAAGGAACATAAAATAAATTGAAAAAAATTGCAAACATATTTTATAAGATGCAAACTTTGTAATCCAACAAAAAATACGTCCTTTGCCTGTAAGTTTCCTTTGCAATCTGCCTATAAGATAAACCTAAAGGATTTCCAAGATGCTTCCTTTGAACATAGTCAGAACCAAATAAGTTGAGGGCAGGTCATTTATTAGGCAACATAATTTTAAGAATCTTTTCTCACATTTTCATGAGAGCATTCACAAAGAAAAGACAGATTTTCTAGATATCCGTCTTCTTTTCCCAATAGCCTTCTCATAGTTGAGCAACATATAATTGTTAAAACATATGGTAACCAAGTATGTACTTCTATTGGCACATTAACATTCAGAGCTCATCTATTTTAAAGAGTGCACATAAAAGGATGCGCTCCCTACAAAATGTACCATTGACCAAATTTCAAAAATCAGAAAACGTAACAGATTTTCGCATAATTTTAAGAATCTGTTCTTCATGATCTGCATATTTTGTGGTCAAAAACCACAAAGAATTTGCAAAAAAAATACTTGTTTTCGCAATTTGTTTTGATGAATTTCCTATTAATGAAAAATAAAAGTTACATATTCACAAAAAAGGGAAGGGGGACATAAAAATCACCCAGCGAGAGCTCAGCACCAGACTGGAAACAGAAACTAAAAACTATTCATCAAAAAAAACTTATAAAAGACGACAAGAGCTCATACCTCAAAAAGACACATAAAACCGGTTGCTAGTATACGTGCCTGTTAAATTTAAAACCCAAATCCAGAGAATCTGGCATGTGCAATACAAATAGACAGAACACGTTACCAAAAAATAATCAACAAAACAAATTTTGAGTGAGAAAGAAATTTGTAGTGCGATGGTTGTCCCTCTGAAAGGAAAACTTAAAAGAATTGACATACCTGCACAACATTTACTGCAAAGAAAACAATTCAAATGCATAAATTTTGTTGGCATCAAAATCTCAGAAATAGAGCTAAAGAATTAGAAACTCTGCTGTCACAAAAATTCCCTCTTAGCATCAGGGGAAGAGTGGTGGCCTCCACTGGAGATATGTACAGGTCGATCAAAATTGATACCAACTTCAATATCCTCTTTACCCTCGCTATCTAGCAATCTACTCCGTATCTCTTCACGAGAAGGCGGAGAAGTCCTCACACTCCATCGAAACCTTTGGCTCCAGTGTGAACTAGAAGCTCCCTCCGCCGGAAGATGTGACGAACCACCATAACTGAACGACCTGGGCAAAGGCCTTTCAACGGCATTTACAATAGCCGGCGGAGTGGGAGACCGCCGGGGTTCGATCTCATGACCTGCGGGTGAACCTCGATCCTCCAGCTTCTTTGGAGAGAGGCGTTCATTGAGGCTTATTGCTATGTTGGCTCTGCAGAGAGGGCAGTTGCTGTGGGTGTTCAACCACAGGCCGATGCACGCAATATGAAACGCGTGCCTGCATTTGGGCAGCACTCTTACCAGTTCCCCTTCGCTGAATTCCGATAAACAGACCGAACATTCGTTGCCGGAATCTGTATCTCCGGCACTGTATTTCACGATGGGGATTTTGGCTATGAGGGAGTGGTCTAGACCGGTGCCGGAAACTTCGCCATCGCTTCCGGATCCCTCCTGGTTTTCCCCCAATTGTCTGCGGAGGATATTTTCGAAACAGGAGCAGTACTTGACAAGCAGCTGGTAATAGCCCACTAGCAGAAATATGCTGCCCAGAGCCCCTATTATTGTTATCAGAACTGGACTTATGTTGTATGGAGATCTTGGAGGCGGTGAAATTGGAGTGTTTGATGAATTCATTGAAATGACTCTCTAAAAATCTTTTTTTTTTAAAACGCTCTGCCCTCTTTTCGTGCTCACGAAACCATATTCGATACGAGATTCATTGAGGATATTGATACGATTTTGTAGAATAAGTGTGAGATTTATGGGCAGAATGTATTCGCCGTGGGTTTGCGAAATGCGGACTGCAGAGAGGAGAAGACAATGAGAAGAGAAGAAATCGAGAGACGACACAATCGATGCCTGTGAAAGATACTGGGCGGAGATTATGAGGGCCGTTGGATTTACGTTTGTTCGGAAAATCTGGCCGTAGGATTTTGAGGGCCGATAATAGCCATTACGTGGCGGTACATGAAGGGTACGGATTTACAGCTGTTTCTAGGTCAATACGGGACTTTGTAAATCCTGAGTTGAAGTATGCTAGGACTGGAGAATGTTTTAGTCGTTTTCCAAATTTATGTATATATATGAAAAATCAGTCTATAATTTGGAATATTTTATTTGGGTTGCGTACTAATTTATGGGAGTTTATGGATGGAAGCATCGCAGCGTAAAAATGAGTTATGAAAATTAGAGAAGCGGAGTGTGAGAGGAAGTGCAAGTATGGAATAAGAAGCATTAACAAAAGTTAATAACTAACGTCTAAATTTGAACGTTTCTTGTTTTTATTTATGTCATACATAGTATATGAATCTTCAAATTTTTTTAATATAAATATTAAATTATATTTAAATATTATTATTTTATATTAAATCATAAAAAATATTTATATACTTTGATTGTATTATTTATATTTGCATTTAAATTATTTTGTGCAATATGATATATATTAATATTACAAATTTAAATTATATTGTTTAAGTGTAATAGTGAGAAATTAAATTATTACATTATAATATTAATTTTTAATAATTTTATCTTATTCATTTTTTAAAATGTAATACAAAAGATAGGAAATCTTCATAATTATTATCAATTAAATTATATAATTACAAGTTTTTTGTTGTTTAACTTATGTTGAAGTCTTATGGAGGGTAGCTTTCTAAAAAAACTATAGGAAGTGTTGATAAGATTTTTTAGGATTAATTTAAACCTAGATGGTCCCATGAATTTCACAATGCATTTTAGGCTTAAAAATTTAAGGTCTAAAATCTATAAAAGTGATAGACTCATAAATAATAGTTAAATTTATAAAAATTAAGATATAAAATATTAAATTTTGCAATTTACTTTCATTCTTTTTTAAGATCTTTAATCTCATTTAGTTTAACTTAAATTAACTTTTCTATGATAGAAATTTAGTTACTAAAATTTATATTGAATATAGATATTCTTATATTTATATTTCTTTATAATTATATTTTCATGTTTTTTTTTAAATATAAATATGCTATAGGGATGAATTTCGTCTCTTTTATGTAAGAGTTGTGTTGTTGCCTATTATCAAATATAGCCAAATTTGATCTAAGTGAAAGCATGATACCCAATTCATACTACGCTAGCATATGTAATTTGATTAAATGAGACCTATTTATAAAATACAACAAAAAATAGTATGTTGCATACAATCCACACTATGGCTTGTGCTCCTCTTCTCATCGCTATATACAATATGTTCCTCTTCTAATAAAAAATATGATTTCTCTATAGATGGTACATGTCTGCAATTTGTTTCTAAATCTTTATTTCTTATAAGACTTAAGATATTATTTTTATTATATTATATAGGCGATGAGTGCTCCCTCATCCACGTCTCTCATCCATTTATTTACTTTGAAACATGAAATGTTTAATACATTAGTTAAAAGTAGAAAAATCTTGTAGATTTTGAAGACAAATTTTTAAAGGCGAATAGTTGATTGGCTGATAATGTGTAGATCACTTAATAAAAATAAGATAATCTTAAAATAAATGTATATTTTGTACTAGAGAATAATGAACAATCTTCTTAGAAAACGCTTGAAATCTCTTTGATGAGATGCTTGAATGGGACATTGTTTATGGGAGCACCATGGTTGTTGTTTATGCACATGGGCGATAACTAGAAATAGGACTAGATTCTTCACCATTTTTATGACCCAGTTTATATACTTAGCAACTTCAAAAACCAGATAATGGACTAGTTTCTTCACCGTTTATCTATTAAATACAGCTCTAAAACTTTAAAATTCATTATTTGCTTTAAAATTTTGACAAGCAGACCTTATATATATATAACAACTGATTAAGAAAGAAATAACAAAGGAAAGAAAAGAAATAACACAAATACAGATAACAAAATAATATATTTCAAAACTCAAAGTGGAGGAATTTCAAAACTCAAAGTGGAGGAAAGGGAAATTTCTAATGATAGAGATATTTCTGAGGTTATGATTAATTTTTTCTCTTCCTCACTTTCAAAAGATCCTAATCTTGATTTGGTGAATCAGAATGCGCTTCTTGATAACATTCCTTCTATTATCAATGATTCAACTAATCGTGCTCTTGTAGCTATTTCCTCTCAGGAAGAAATCAAGGTGGCGGTCTTCTCTTTTGAAGGTGACAAATCCCCTGGCCCGGATGGGTTTCCTATGTTTTTATTCCAAAAATTTTGGCATATTTTTGAAGAGGACATCTGTAATGCTGTCAAAGAATTCTTTGGCTCCAAATCCTTGTATAAAGAGATAAATACGACATTTCTTGCTTTGATCCCTAAGAAGCCTAGTGCGGATTCAGTGGATGCTTTTAGACCAATCAGCCTTTGCAATTCAGTGTACAAAATTCTCTCTAAAGTTCTTACCTCTCGTCTGCTGACTCTTCTTCCTCAGATTATTTCCCCACAACAAAGTGGCTTTGTGCCTGGCAGGCAGATTCTTGATTCAATTTTGAAGGTTCATGAGGTCATCCACTCTACCCAGGTCTCTCTTAATTATGGTTTCCTCCTTAAGTTGGATCTTTCGAAGGCCTATGATCGAGTGGATTGGGATTTGTTGATCAAAGTTCTTAGATCCTTTGGGTTTGGAGAAATATTCCTTCAATTGATTTTTCAGCTTATTAGTACTTTTACAGCTGCCATTTTGATCAATGGATCTCCTTCTAGGTTTTTTAAACCTTCCAGGGGTTTAAGGCAAGGAGATCCTCTTTCTCCTATCCTCTTCTCAATTTTGGCTGAATGCTTGGGGTGCCTTTTTTAGAAGATTGCCTCAAATGGGTCTTTTAAAGGCCTTTCCCCATCCTCAACTTCTAGTCCTTGCTCGCATGAACAATTTGTGGATGACACCATCATAATGGGTTTTTCCTCTATTCAGGAAGCTAGGACTATCAAAACGTCTCTTACTACCTATTCCCTTGGCTTGGGTCAAATAATCAACTGGGATAAGAGCTCCTTATATTTTATTAATACTCCTAAGGAAAGGCAACATAAAATTGCTAGAATTATAGGCTGCAGAATTGAGTCTCTTCCTGCTACCTATCTGGGTCTCCCTCTTGGTCTTAAACCTCTAGACACTTTCTGGGGTGGTATTGTTGAGAGATTTAATAGGAAGGTGGCTGGTTGGAAAGGAGCCATCCTGAGCCAAGATGGAAAACTTCAACTCCTTAAGGCATCATTGCAAAGTCTCCCTGTCTATGCTCTCAGTCTCTTCAAGATCCTTGGGAAATATGTAGACATCATTAAAAAAATCCAGAGAAATTTTCTGTGGTCGGGAGTGGAGGATAAAAAGAGATTTGCTTTAGTTGCTTGGGACAGGGTCTGTACACCTAAAAAGTGGGGGGGGGGGGGGGGGGGGGGTANGGGGGCTGGGTATCCGCCCTATTAGAGCTACCAACTTGGCCCTGCTGGAAAAATAGATTTGGAGAATTTTTGGTGTTAAAAGAGAATGGAATGACATCATTCATAAAAATTACCTCTTCTCCTTTTCCCATATTTTAGAATTTTGGAAAACTGACCTGAAAGTGCAAGGACCTTTCATCTATAATAGCATTCAGAATGCTAAGGATGCGGCTTTTAAAGGGGCTAAGTGATTTTTAGGAAATGGCAGAAAAATTCATTTTTGGGAAGACTGCTTGATAAAAGATTATCCTCTAAATTTTGTTGCTTCCTTTCAACCCGTTATCAATTAGTGTATTCAGAGATATGGAGCTATGGTCAAGGACTATTGGAGGAATGGCTTGTGGATTGATTTGTCCCTTTCTTATGAGATGTTAAAACCTCTTATTCTTGACCTTGTGATCTGGAAGGTTAAGATTTCTAGTGAAGACAAACTCCTTTGGGGAGTTCTTCCTTCTGGAATCTTCACAGTTGCTTCATGTTCTGAGCTTTTATTAAAGCAACCGAATCCCCTCCCCTTTTGGGCTCAAGTGTGGGACAATTCTTTAATTCCTAAAATTAATATCTTTTTCTGGCTAGTCTTGTAGAATAAAATCCTTACAATTGACAATCTCCAGAAATGGGGAATGATGCTGAGTAATAGATGCTTTTTATGTAAAAATGCTGAGGAAATAGTCTTTCATCTGGCCATTGACTGTAGATATGCTTGGGAGGTTTGGAATGAGTTATTACAATGCTGGGAGACTAAGTGGTTTTTTCCCAATAACATGGCAAGCTTTTGTAATCAGTGGTGAAAAGAAGATTCCCCCATTGATAAACATTTGTGGAATATTATTCCCCCCCATGTAATATGACGGTTATGGAGAGAATGCAATGACAGAGTCTTCAGGAATATTGATCTTCCTCCAAAAGTGATAGCTGAGAAGATAAAGAGAAGTATTAAGGAAAACTTCAAGATGTCATCTGGTAGAATGCTGGATTTCAATGTTGGTGATATGGGTGTGAGGACGGCTAATCACAAACCTCATCCTAGAGAGAATGCCATCTGGCTTTTGACTCCGCCTGGATGGATAAAATTTAATTTCAATGGCGCTGCCAAGGGCAACCCTGGCCTAGCTTGCTATGGGGGCCTCATCCGTGATGACATGGCTAATTGCCTGGCTATGGTAGCTTTACCTATTGGGGTGCAAAACAACCATGTGGCGGAGGCCATGGACCTTCTTCAGACGCTAAAACTTGTCAAGAAACACATGGCTCAAAAGGTGTGGATCGAGGGTGACTCACTCAATATTTTAAAATATATTAGTGACAAGACTAAGCCATCATGGACAATTAAGGAGATCATCGAGGAGGCTAGGATCATAATTAATTCCTTTAATCAAGTCATTATTTCTCATGCCTATAGGGAAGTGAATGGTACAGCGGATGAGTTGGCCAATTTTGCAGTTAAAGCCAGGGACATCATGATTTGGCACGATTATAAAAATCTGACCGCCGATATCAAAGCCAAGTTGGCCTTCGAAAGATCCTGAAGCAAGAGGGTTGATTGGGCGTATCTTGAGAAGCTATGATGATTAGACACATTTTTAAAAATTAGAGGAAAATGAGTACGGAAAGTGGTGTCTTTCCCAAGAACTCTAATTATAGACACGGGTTAACCCTTGTTAATTTCAATGTTACCAGTTTTCGTAACAGTTGGATTCTCTTTGCATTTTTTACCATTTGTGTGAGCTGTGTGATCATGGGAGGTGGGCTTAACCGCAAAGAGCTGAAGGACAGTGTCAAATGGAGAAAAATACCAGAAGCTTGGGATATTCTTGAGAAGGGGGTCTTACCACCTACATGGAAAGATTGCATGGGATGAAAGACAGTGCTACCAAATTATTTGTTGATTCCTAGAAAAATGGGGTTGTTACCATAGCAGGCAGCACTGTGAACATCATGGAGGATTTCATAGCTGAGATTTTTGGGCTTAGCACAAAGGGCATCAAACTCTTCTGGGACAGTAAGGTATCACGAAAGGCCATTCGATGCTTTCCCAAGAGTAAGGAGGAGAAAAAAAGTCTTGTAAAAGAGTCTGGAGGATGCTATGATGTGGCATCGTTCAAAGAAATTTGGGCTACTATTATGATGGCGGTCATGGAGTATGTAACCCTGGACGGTAGGTTTAAAAGAGCCCATTCTTACCACTTTGTTTTGTTCTGTCATTTTTAGCATAAAATTAGGGTTTCCCTGCCTTTCTATATTTTGCAATCTCTCTGTTCAAGCATTTCCCAGTACAAGAAGAAGGAGAAGAAACCCATTCTTCATGAAGGGTTGATTCTATTAATAGTAGAACACATAAAAAAGATGGCTAGTGTAAGCCCTGTCATAACCCTGTCTGAATCTAGTTCGGGTAAAAAGAGAATTAGGGATGTGAATGTGAAAGATAAGATTTCGACTGGTAAAAAATTAAAGAAGGATAAGGAGATATGGACACCTCTGCTAATAGTGTGGAAGGCTATGATAATATGGATGATTCCACAGAGGAAGATAGTTACTTTGCTTCCTCGGTCTCGAATTCAGCTTCGGAGGAGAATGATAATACAGATGAAGAGGTTATGGGCTCTATGGACAAAGGAAAAATCTCAGATAGCAGGAAGAACAAAGAGGATAAGATGAAGGAGGAGGATGTGGGAGGTCAGAATGTGCCAATTCTGGTTGAGTATGACAGTTCTGAAGACCATGATGTGCCTATGTCTCTGAAGCTTGAAGTAGTTATGGATTGTGGTCAGGACACTTAGAAGGATGCGACGGAGGTGGAGAATAATTCCCTTCCCAAGGAGTCAACTTTACCAGAGAGGGAGACAGACAATGCCCCTAGTAATTCTCAGAACATCCCTTTCATCAAAACAGTGGACTTGCAGGAAAGAAATGTTCAATTACCGAGGGATGACATGGACGATAAGATCGATCCCCCTTTGGGGTTCTCCAAATGCCCAAAGTTGCTTCCATGTACTCCTTTCGGTTAATGAAATGGGTGTTCCAAGAGATCAAGAATTTAAACCTTAAGCACCATTCAATTGTTGCTAAGGTGGACTCTCTGCAAACTCAGCTAGAGTCTGGCCCTAAAACTAGGGTGGACAAGGTAAGTAATGATGAGGACAAAAATGTGCAGCAGTTACAAGCCAGAATGGAAACCATGGAGAATACCATGAAAAAACACATGCAAGACTAAAACAATTTTATGGGTTCGGCCATGGATTGTTTCCTTACCATTAAGGCTGAGCTAGATATTGGGTCCCCCAGTAAAAAAATAGAGGATATCACAGAGAACCTAGAAGATGATGGCCCCAAAAAATGCACTAGATCAACAAGAAAGAAGAAAATTCATGAAAGGATCCAGGAACTCTCATAGTTCAATGCAACAATAAAGAAGATATCTAAAGTGAAGTAGGAAGCCGCCGAGGCTTGTAAGGAGCTTGTCTAGGGCTCTGGTTTTTGGTTCTGGTGGTTTGTCTTTTTTGCTGGTCTCTAGCTTTTGGTTTTTTCCTAGTTTTTTGTTGTTAGTTTTGGCTTTAGCATACTAGTTTCCAATCCTATTTCTTTTTGGAGCGCTTCAATGTTTAAACTTTAATTCTAGCTTGTAAGGGGTTTCGGGTCCCCATTCAAAACCTATTTTTCCCTGCTATCAAAAACAAAATAATGTATTAGAGTGTTCCTCCAAAAACCTGCAATCACGGACTACTTGGCAAGCATATCTTGGTCTTTACATCCAATTATTCCAATGACTCAAGTAAGAAAGGTTGTAGGTGAATCATTTTGAAATAGAACATTGCCAAAACAAAGCATAGCAAGAATGCAACCAAGTGACTAGATGGCAATATTTTTGTCATATGGAAACCTAATATAACTTCAAGCGTAGGATATGAACAAGATTGCACACATGAGTAAAGATGATCCTTAAATAGAAGCAATTTCTGCCAGGATCTATAACTTTCACTTCTCACCTACAACAAATTTTATATAGAACCTTCTCTGGTTTTAAATCATAATGAATGAGACCAAGAGTGTGCAAAAAATGTAATGCCTCCTCATGGCATGGTGAAGTAGACCTCCCCTCCAGACTTTCTACATTGCTAACACAAATTAAAGAGAAAAAAATTTATTTTCTATGTATTTTTTAAAATTTTCCCCATTATTTTGATGTTATCTATTGATGGTTGAGCTATTGATGATGTCATGTAATTTGAGGGTACGTCAATGGTCTAAGATAATTTACCAAGCGAAGAGATGATGATGTTGTTGAAAAGCCTGAGTCTCTTAGAAGTTTGGAGATGTGAAATGGGAATTCCAAAAAAACATTGAAAACTAGTAAATAACAAGTGTCCTTTCCCTCAAATGAAACAACACCCTTTCTCTCTACTCCTTCATCACAAACATCAAGTGCTAAAACTTCTAATTTATCTATGGTGGTTGTTACATAGCATAATCCCATTCAAAACTCATATTATTAGGGTTTAATATGCTTAGCAGACCTGGGTCCATTTATACTACTCTGAATCCTTCACAAAGTCTATGTAGGAGCCCAATATTAGGGTATGTACTCCGAAAACATCAAAGGAGTACTACAGATTCAAACTTGAGCCGCTCTCTCCAAATGGCAATCTCCACCTGGCGTCGTATGCTCAGAACCTGTGGTTTATTATTATCAAAATCGTCTAAATCTCATGATTTCCTTTTGTAATCATCCATGGCCTACACCTCACTAGAGGTTCAACCAGTTCACCGAAAGAGTCACATAGAGGCTGATTTGTATCACCATAAGAAAGGTCTCCTGGCTGTAGGAAAACGTCATGCTCCATCCTTTTAGCATGATCCAAGGTGCACTTTGTATAATTTGCTTGTTTTGGATCACCTATCAAATTCCTCGAATCAAATCATGAAACATATAGAAAAGGAAAATCAAATCTGATTATTAAAATTATTCTTGTCAATTCCAGCAACGACTACTCACCCACAGTTATGAAAGAAATGTGTATGTTTGACAGGGGGGTTTTAAAATTATAATCGGCTCCAATTCCCCCACAACGGTAATATTACACTCAGGCCCGGTCACGGTATGATGAATTTTACGAGATCGATTTAGAAAGTAAGAGTAGGAAGTATATTGTCTTGAACATGTATCTTACTCAACCAATGACGGAACATCAAAATCCTCTGCGATCCATGAAACTTGTTAGGTTGCCCTATTTTCTGGTTGTCGTTGATGACATCATTCTCGATATATAAGTATAGCTTATTACTGATACACCTTTCTGATCCAGTCATATGTTTCACGGACAGTGACAATTGCCGCATATGAGCGTCTCGGTCCAGACCCATATTGAGTGAACATAGGAAAGTTTCTTTTGTCACCAGTTCCTCTAGTTGTAGCCAAAAGCACTGGGAATCAGAAACTTCCTTTGTCCCTTCTTGCCCCACACCATGGTTAGCCACAAGATTGGCCGCACGATTTGATTCCCGTTATACACGGGATCTTTTAGAATCTTGTAGTTTATCCAGAGTCTCCCATATCTTGCTTAGCAATACCTTCAATTTCGAGTTCTGGATAACTTTTCCGCTAACTACCTTGATGCATAAGATGTAAGGCTCCTTCAATGTCCAGGTTTTCAATCTCTTTAACCACACACAATCATAGCCCGTAAGCCTATGCTTCTATTTTTGTCTTATTGTTGGTTGTAACACCTACCAGAAATTGAGGGTAAGGATTCTCGGTTGTTGAGGAGTCAGCATGTATGATGTAAAAGCATCTTTGGTGGATACATAAGAAGACAAAGTGTAAGATTTTAAAAGGAAGTTTAAAATTGAAAAGACACACTTGCCATTTTAAAAGGTTTATTGTAGGTTTAAATATTGTTCAATGAAGACAAAAAGAGGCACCCATGAAGTTTACATATGTGAGAGATAACGTCAAGAATTAGAATAATAAAGTAAGTAAATGATGCAAAAAAAAATTAAATAGAGTAGGGAAATCACTAAAAACAACAAAGAAAATAGAGTTCAGTTGGCTTCCCCTATTCCTTGACACAGAAAGAGAGAAAATGTTTTGTAAAGAGGGGTTTTCCTTAGTCTAATCTTGGTTGAGGAATCAAGCTTGAAATTGAAATGAAATATGGATAAATAGAAAGTGTGTTAATGTAAAGCAAAGGTTAGATTTAAAAATGTAATGCGTATACATGCGCAAATGAACTTGATGTCGCAATGTCTATGAAGATGCTCGAAGTAGTTGTTGGAATATCTTATAATTGTAGACGAAGGATGTCTTTCTAAAATACATAGTATTGCTTTCCACCATTAATTTATTCTCTATAACATACAAACCCAATACTACCATCTCACATGACTTTGATAGATTAACAGCGATGATAAATCTAATCTATTACATATTTTTCCTATACTCTATAGTACTTGGAGCTCATATCATAAACTACTTCCATTTGATAATCCTCCTCTAGATACTCCAATAAATATATGCATCCTATAATTCTTCTATCTTTTGTTCACATAATCCCTTATATCTTTATCTTTGTTTCTTAACTTAAATTTCCCTTAACACAACCATCTAAATGCAATTAAACATTTCTTTTTGCACCAACCCTCCTATCTCTAACTACTAAATCCCTCCATTCACTCCATTCAGAAACCCTCCTCGTCGCTTTTCCATATAACCCGTCCATCCCTTCATCCTTATTTCCAAACCTAATTTTCCGTTATCATCGGCCATCTAAATGCAATTAAACATTGCTTTGCCCAACCCTCCTATAATAATTTATATCTCAACAACACTATATCAACGGACATTAACTAGGAAAGCTATCATTCCAGTCATCAGCTCTCCATACATTCCGCACCCATTGTCTGAAAATGTCTACAACGTTCGTTCCATCTGGTGCGAGAACTGAAAATCCGTATGGATTTGAACTTGTTGAACATGATGGTTTCTTCTACCAGAGCACGGTTCTGGAAGGAGTTATGAACGCGTACTCCCAGTTCAAAGTACGAGAGGATGATGTGTTTTTGTGCTCTACAATGAAGACGGGAACCACCTGGATGAAGAAAATTATTACGAGCATTATGAGCAAAAGCAAGACCCACGTTTCCAAAGCAATGAGCAGCCCTAATTTGATTCCCAGCATAGAAGTAATCTACGGTCCACGAGCGATGCCTGATTCTTCCACTCTAATTGCAGAAATGCCCTCCCCAAGGTTGCTCGCCACCTACATCCCTTATTCTGCTCTTCCACCTCAAGTCAAATCTTTGGACTGCCGAATCATTTATATAGCTCGAAATCCCAGGGATACTTTCGTTTCCCACTGGAAGTTCTTGCCTGCACTACAAGCTGGTCTCAGTGGTGAAACGGCTTCTCAAGTTTCCAAGGAAGCATTCTTTGATCTATTCTGTAATGGTGTGTGTCTTTTTGGTCCCTTTGTTGATCATTTCTTAGAAATTTGGAATGCCAGCAGTGATCAAAGTAACATCTTGTTCTTGACTTACGAAGATTTGAAGGCAGATTCCTTGACCCACATCAAAAAGATTGCGGATTTCCTGGGCAAGTCTCGTTTGACAGAAGAAGACATTCGCTACATTGACAGCCAATGTAGCTTTCAATTTGTTTCTGCTCTAGATGTTAACAGAAAGGGTAAAACGAATTTCAAGGATTCCAATTTGAACAATCATTCTCTTTTTCGCAAAGGTGAGGTGGGCGATTGGAAGAACCATTTCACCCAAGAAATGAAAAGCCGTTTGGATTTGGCAGTGGAGAAGAAGTTCCAAGAAGCAGGCCTGTTCCTCAAGTATGATATCTGACATTGGATAACAAGCGTGTATTCGTGGCATGTAATTTGTTCAGGCATTGCTCGTATGTCACTGGTTAAGTTTATTTGACTTTTTCAATAGGGTTTGCTTTTGTGGGAGTATGGTTTGAATGAGTTGGGTAAACATTAGCAAATAAAGTATTTAATTAGAAGCCTGTTATTTGTTTGTCAAGTAGTATGGGTGGTTCTGTTTTCAAAATAAGCTTATATTTTAATGTGCCAGCCGTCATTCTAAATAAATTAATATAATGATTCTTGTTTTGGTGTCATTCACTTTAAAATTAAGATTTTATATTTTTTGATTAATTTTTAATCAATTTAGTTAAGTCAAATTATTCAAGATGTAAACTAAGTTAATGGGCCTTTGGTCTTAATCAAAGGGGTTCTCAACCTTCAACAAAAAAAAATGTAAACCAAATTTAATGTGAATATATATTTTTCAATTCAAATTTATTTCTTATAATTTAGTGTCAAATTTATAACCAAGTAGTATAATAGTAATGTTGCTGGTTTCTTATGTAGAAGAAAAGGTAACTAAAAGGAAAAATCAGTCTATAAATTGCAGTTTTTTATTTGGCTTGCATAAATTAAGGTAACTAAAAGGAAAAATCGGTCTATAAATTGCAGTTTTTAATTTGGCTTGCATACTAATTTATGGGAGTTCAGGGATGAAAGCATTGCAACGTTAAAATGAGTTATGAAAATTAGAGACGCCAAATGTAGAAGATGTAACATGGGAATATGAGAAGAAGTGAAGGTATAAAATAAGAAGCATTAACAAAAGTTAATAACTAAGGCCTAAATTTGATGGTTTTCTGTTTTATATTGATGTAGATATCTTTTTCATAAGATACATAGTCTATGAATGTCCAAATATGTTTAATATGGACATTTTTCTTCATAGTAGAAGGCTAATGTTAGAATATATTAATAAGATAAATATATAGACTTGAATAACTAAACAAGGGTTTGTGGAGAAAACCTCTCCACAACAAATTTGCAAAAGTAAACCTAATCTATATTCTTGTACCAAATCAAAAGTCAAAACAACAAAAATTTTAATATCAACATTAAATTATATTTAATATATTTCAATTTTTATTTGATTTTATATTAATACACTTTTGTATGAAATGTTCTTTTTATAATTAAAATAATATAATATTAATACGAAGGACATTGTCTATTTTTTATATATAATTAATTTTATTTATTTATTTTAAATTATGCTTTTAATTTTTAAATTGTAAATATTTTATCAAAAATTCTACTATATGAAATAAACATAAGAAAAATATGGACAAAGACATCCATCTTAAAAATAAACATAATTAAAATATATTCTAAATTTATATTTGAAAAATATTGATGACAATTTTTTAAAACACCTTAAAAAATATTTATTTATTTTATCTTTAAAAAAAAAAAGTTTATAATAAATATTATATAATGATATATATCAATATTATGAATCTTAATTATATTGCTTAAGGGAATAGTGAGAAATAAAATTATCATATTTATTATTAATTTTTGATAATTTTATATTGTTCCTTTTAAAAAATGCAAAATGCAAAATAGAAAAATTTCATAATTATTATCAATTTAATTAAATAATTATAATTTTTTATTTTCCAACATAGGTTGGGGTTTTGTGGAGGGGGTTTTCCAATTCAAACATAAAATTTTGAACTCAAAAATTTATGAAAGCTAATGGTCTCATAAATTCTAAAATTTTATTAAAATTTTAATTACAAAATATTAAAATTTACTATTTATTTTCAATTTTTTTTTTAACTTTAATTTTTGTTTAATGTAATTTAAACTTATTTTTTGATGATTGAAAATTAGTTAATAAGATTTATATTTAATATGTTTTCATATTTTTATATCTCTATAATTATGTCTTGATGATTTTTTAAAATATAAATATACTAGAGGGATGAATTTTCTCTCCTTTGTGTTAGAAAATGAAATTATTATTTTAATAAATTTAACGGTGTAAATGAAGGTGATGGAAGAATATGAAAGGGTATAATTAAAAGGCATTTGAACATCCAAAATGATAGTATAATAACATAGCATAAAAATTGTATGTTTGAATTGATTTCTTGTAAACTTCATTACTAGAGGGTATAAAGCCTTGTGTCTAAGAGGTCCGCACCAGATAATCTTGGTGAGAATAATTGTACTTTTTTCATGCATGCATGTCCCTACCAATGTGTATGTTATACTACAATATAATAATAATAATATATTTTTTTTTTTTTTTATGGCCACACATTTATACCACACCTTTCCTTACTAGTGGAGGGGGTAAAGGAATACATTATGAAGATGGTCACTGGGAACCTATTGTTGAAGAGAATATTACATTTTTTGTGGGACCGATATTATCCTACTTTGTCTCTGGTTTTGGTGTCAATATGTATAATGGTATAGCCTTTGATTCCAGTGTCATGTGAAAACTTTCATTTATGATGTATGATTGAGGGGGTTTTGGTATATTTAAAATGATGGAAATAGCATTTTAACTCACTTGAACTAGTTTGTAACCATAAATTATAATCTTTATTAGGCAACAATAGCAGGTTGCATTAGCAAGTTTTACATTGAAATCTTCTCGCAATATTTATTTTATTTCCATGATATCCTCTCAAAAAAATTATTGTCTTAATGAAATCTTCTAACTTGTTTTAAGATGGATATAATGAGAGTAGTATATTTACCCCATTCCTATGAATAGTATCAATGCTTTGGTCACCTAATAGTCATCTGATGATTGCATTGGAGTTGGATTTATTACAGCCCTTCTTTTCATATTTATGTTGAGAAGTAAACATCATAGGGAAGATATGATCTAATTATAAACTTAATGTGCAAAAATGGCCTATGATATTAATATCACTCTATTTGATCATCAAATTCATTGTGTATTACAAAAAGAAGTGCATGGAAACCACTGCCAGTCTTTTCCAAGATGGGCTGCCATTGGCTGGTTCCTCACCTACCTACGGTCTCCACTTTGAACCTATGATGGCATTTGCATTCTTCTCAGCCCACCTAGCAATGCATATTTCTCATTGTGATTTTTGTCATAGAGGAGCCTAAAGTTGCTCATTTTTCCTATTGTATTTTTTTTCTAGGGCTTGTCTCTAGCTCTCGTCTTTACCCTTTGGGTGTGTCAAACCCTTGATGTATTTTTTGAAGAATACCTAAGACTTTCATTCATATTTTCTAGTTTAGAGAATAGCCCAATAGTTTTGGGTTTGGATTCATGAATTTTTTTAACCTTTCAGGTTGGAACCCTTCTCTTGGCATATGATCTTGCTCGGAGATTCACCTAGAATTCCACTCAATGTTTTGTAGATTTTGCATGATTTAGGATGGAAATCCTCTTCACTCTATGGAAATATAGAAATGTATTGTTATTTACTCACAATTTGTTTCATATTAATGTTTTTTTATATGTTAAAGTGTGTATATGTAATAATGTTATAATGTAGGTTAAAATGTAAGCTAAAAAACTAACCCTTGAGGTGGCCCACTTGCAAGATTTACTTCAACATTGGTGCAATGCCCCTTGTACGATTGCCAGAGTGCCACCAAATATTTCCGCTTCTAACAAGCATTCTCTCCCTCATGGCCACTCGCATGACCATAGTTCCTCCATTTGCTTCTCACAAACACTACACTCCCAAGCCCCTCGCCAACCTTTTAGAGGAGGAAGATAGTTTTAGTGTCATTACTAAACTTCGTCACCCCATGGTTGCTGAGCTTCTGGTTGGCCTACTAACAATGTGGTTTCCTCTATTCTTGGTGGCTTTGGCTCACCATTATCTATTGATCATTCAATGTGTCCCAGTTCTTCAGCAAGGCTCCCTCGACTTTCTCTGGTGATTTCTCCAACCAGAAAGGAGAATGAAGAAGAATAAAATACAAAGGAAGGATGGTTTCTCCAAACCCCAATTGTTACCCTACTGATGTATGGGGAAATAAGGATTACCGTGATCCACCACCTTCCACAGGCACTGCTAAATAGTTACGTAGCAGTTTATTTTGTTGTTTCTATTTAAGGGCTCTGCAAACATTTATGCTTTTAGTTGTCTTTTTAGGCACTATACGTGTCACTTTCGTGGAGTGACTCTATGTTCTTCTCCTTTTTGTTGTGAATAGTGTAATTTTAATTATATATTAATGGAAATGACCTATTCATAGAAGAAATAATCATATATTTAAGCATTGTCCAGGTTTTGTAGTGACATGATACATCTAATATATCTATTCAAAACTTATGTGGGTGGTGAAGATAATCAGTGTCCATGTGATACATGTATTGTAGGTGTTTGAAATTTAATAGATAGTCTATGATATATTTTTATTGTAGACATGTAGATCTGATTCTCCGTTGTATTCTGTTACTCTTATCTATCTATTGATTCATGTGATTCCTTGAATGCCTTGTTATATTTGACAAAGATAACCTCAATAAATTTTTGAAATATGTGCAAAAATGACAATGTTCACTTCAATAAATGTAGACCCATACCTCCAAAAATAACTCCATTGTTCTAAGAAAATTAACTTTATCAATAAATCTATTTTTCTCTCTTTTGATACATTGCAACCCATGTCAGCTTGGATGACTTTAGATAGTTATAAAAGTACCTCTTATAGAAAAAAAAATTGTGAATCTAAATGTAAAAGCATAATATCCTTTGTAGAATAAATCTTTAAACTATTCAAGAGGCAAATCTATGTCTCAAGAATCATGAATCCTCCTTACATTATTGTCTCAAATATTGCGCATCAACATTTACTTCAATTAATGAACACCTTTTATTACACCAATTTGCAAGACCAATATTTTACAGAAGGAGTAAAATATGACTAGCCTTCAAAAAATTTGGGCAGAATCAAGAAGGCTAATCTTTGTAGAAATATAACTTAATAACCAAACTCCAACGACTTCAAAACTTATTACTTAACATTTGATAAAAAGAAAGAATATAGTCTTCACAAATCTGAGATTTTACCTTTTGTTTTGGAAACCCCTCCTTCCTAAATCATAAGCATAATAACTCAAACATAAATAAAATCACATTTTATGTAAATTAACCAAAAAATTTGTTGGTTGTGACTATTAAAAATCTATTTCATCACGTTGTAGCAAAAGGCGGTGGATCTGTCCTTCCTCCCTCATCCCAACTCTTTAGTTCAAGATCCAGGAGAGTTCTTTGTTTCTGAGTTCTATCCATGATACTTGCGAAGAGATGTTTATTACTCTCATTACTTTAATATTTCTATGATTTTCTAAGTTAATATAAATTAGTAAGAACTTTCATTTGAAAAAAACAAAAACCAACAATTTTATCACCCCCATCGAACCCTCAAACCACCTAAATAAAGGTTAAGAAAATAGATTGCAACGGCTTAAATGCTCCTCACGCCTTCACTTTATATCAACATTCAACACATTAAGCAAAAAATATTCAGCGTGTCACCATAGAAATAAATCGTTGTTGTGTGTGAAGTCACCCATTCAAATTTGCATCACCATGGCAATTAATGAAACACTGAATAACATCTACTACAAATGTTTTCCTAATGAATCAAAATAAATAATAAAAATACTTCCTCCTACACAGCCCGTCCTCGCGTAGTTGTGATGCATTCATACGTAGCCATATACCTGTCGGTTGTGCATTGTTCCAAGCAAAGAAGAATCTTAGATTCATTGAGATATTCAACCCTACTGCTCCTCCTAAGAAATCCGATACCAGATGTAGTTCGATACTCCTTCACACTCTTGTCTCTCGAATACTGCATCTTCAATCATAAATTTGATGGCACCATAAATTTTTTATGTCGTCTACACCAAATGCTTTAAACTATTTCATAGCTATAGTTTCCATGCCATTCATCAATGTTCACAAGGAAAGGATAGAATTTACTCTGATACCAAAATGAGGATGCAAAATGAAATATCTTTTATCGACATTGCATCGAATGAAGTGCCTTAAATAGGATATATAAAACATAAGCAGTTGTATAACTTCATAAGCGCAGAAATAAACAGTGGTATTTTATTAGTGTAAACTAAAACTATAGATAATGTAATAATTGCCAACGGCCTTGTTGACGTATTACATCTTTTTCTTATTATACGAAACATTTGAATGGACATGGCGGTAGGAGATTTCCTCCAGACTCTCATGGAGGAAGGGTTTTTTTATGCTAAAGTGAAGCAATAAATAGACGACTTTTTAAAATTAACAAATCCTCTCTTTCTACATTATTTTTGATAAATTTGGAATAAAAGCACTCGAAGTTTTTTCTATATAGAATAGTGAAAAGATAATCTCTTTTTTTAGGATGTGAAAGTGATTTTCTATTGATAACAACTTTTTTTTATTTTATTTTGCAAAGTCGTTGTTGACTTTGTTTTTGCCATGTATCAACTTTTTTTTTTTTATATTGATTTTCTATTCATGCCTTTGTTGACTTGTTTTTGCCATGTATCAACTTTATTTTGATATAAGTTTGTATTGAATAAAATTATGAACTCATGTCTGACTTAATTAGAGGAAGTCATGCTTAAGCTTTCTTTTTATATTTCTGAATTTCACTTTCCATTTTGTCTGACCTGTTCATAGTATGGTCATTTAAAATATTTTTTTTCAAAGAAGTTTTTGTCTTACAATTTATATAATGAGCAATTAAACTCTTTTTATTATTGATAGTGGTGACGGTATGTTAGAAGATGGAATTTTTGACAATATGTCATACATAAGTTGATTGTAAATCTATTATAGAAAATAAAAAGTGTTAATTGTTAAAATTTGAAAATATTCTTTATAAAAAATATAATAATTTTTGTTTTAAATGACTATTAATTATACTTTTATAAAAAAAAAAAATCAGATTACAAATCCAAAGAACTTGTTAATATTTTGATTAATATTATTCAAAATCCATTAATAATTTATAAATATTTAGTCAAATTTTTTTTAAAAATTTATGGATATCTAGTAACTCCCTCTGTTAAACATAATAATCCTTATAGTCAAAGTCAAATAAACCAACCAATAACATCCAAGCCCGATATATAGTTGTCGGGATAAATAAAAAGCCTACCATATCGGACTCCTCATAAACTGTTTTCAAGAGACTGCATGTGAGTATTAAAAAGTGCATCATACACTTTGTCATCGTGTACATGGCTATTATCGCGTTGCAATGTGCCAACACATTCTTGGTTTGCATGCCTCCATTTATATTAAGTCAACATACAATCATTGAGAACCACAACATGCTACTGATAAGTTTGGTGTGGAGGAGTCTTTTGAGCCTTGCTAGATCCTCCTCCTCCTAACCAGATATTCCCCACCAATCGACAATTCAAAAAATACCAACAAATCAATCTCATTTTTCCAGAGAAATTTTAGAATCTCGTAATTCCTGTTAGGAAAGAAACAGTGCAAAAATGCCTTCCTAATGCCAATCTATAGTGGAAATAATAAAGAGACCGAATCTACTACAGAATATTGAGATAAACAAAGGAAACAAGAACATAGAAAATGTCATCCACAAAAGATAAACATAGGACACCAAATTTACGTAGGAAACCCTTTCAGGAAAAAACCCACCACCCATAAAAACCCCGAGCAACTTTGTATTACAGTAAATAATTTACATACAAAAACTCTAGTTTTTCGTACAGGCTCATAGGCTCAGACTATGTTACAATCAACATGATTTAGCACACTCCACCTTCTAGCCCTTTCCTTCCTAACGAATCCCACAGACATTTATACACTCTGTGATTCATTATAGAATTTGGTAGAATAACTGTTGCTCCATGAAATGGTTACTAGCAACCTTAGCACTCCTCTAGTTGATGGTCCCTTCGACATCGGTCACTCCCTTTGCCTCGGACACTCCCTTCAGCATGAAGTCACTTCCTTCAGCCTCGGGTCACTCCCTTCACCTTGGAGACTCCCTTCGCCTCAGGTCACTCCCTTCGACATTTTTGCCTCTGTCGGGTGACTTCTCCTTTCAGCACTTTTACCTCTGTCAGGTTACTTCTCCTTCGACACTTTTACCTTCGTCGGGTGACTTCTCCTGTGGCACTTTTACCTCCGTCAGGTGACTCCTCCTTTGGCACTTTTACCTCCGTTAGGTGACTTTTTCCTTCGGAACTTTTACCTCCATCGGGTGACTTCTCCATCAGCACTTTTACCTCCATCGGGTGACTTTTCTCTTCGGCACTTTTACCTCCGTTGGGTGACTATGTACTGTGGACTCACCTACGGTGATTACCGTATAGTGAACCTCACCCGTACAAGGCATATCCAAACAATCTCCCACTTGATGAAGTACGGAGTCACTCAAAACCATAGACCAATGAACATAGAGACTACATAGAAACATGGACTCTACAGCCCATCAATGTTGATATACCACACGAACACAAAACCATCAAGAATGAAAATCTACCATGTGCACCATTGAGATACTTACAGAATAGTCTTATCTCATTCATGGACGTTCCCACCTTCTACCATTTCACTACCACTGGACACACATATAATCTATCCACTGAGAAAACCATACAATACGTCTCACAGAGAACCAAAACTCTATCTCCCAAAGCACAAAACCCTCGATCCAAAAGATAATCAAATGTATCAACATTTGTCACAATCATAGCTGAAATAGAACCCACAGTAAGTGCTAACACATCCAACTATACATACCTCTAAGGTATACCGACATGGATTCCAAAACATCACCATATTCAACCTGTTACCTGTAGTCTCAAGCCTCAAGTGCTATACCTGTCACATAGACGCCAAGAAGCTCCCACTGCATAGGTAATATTAATGTGAAATGAATCCATTCAAAAACATCACGTAGAAGTGCAACAAAAAAGTTGTAGTACCAAGAACATTTGCAATACTGAGTAGCTGTAAAACCAAGAACTTGCAAGCACAACTTTCACAACGTATCTCCACAACACCCTTTATCATGTCCTTTTACACACACTTCTAAATGCTAACTATGTCAAGTACACAATAGATGAATGCATTTTTAGTTGGAACTATTACTCATTCCAACACATACATCTCTAGCCACAAGAGAAATTTAGCATCATCTATGTTTTCATGTATCCAGGAGCACCTGTAACTGACCAACCCATGCCAAACTCCAAATGCAAGAACCACATCATAAAGTACCAAGCAATTGATCATTGTACTCAAACTACAAAAAACTAAACCAACATCAATGTCAAAATTCCAACTGCAGAATCAGGAATCTATCATGACATCATGACCTAACACATCTCTTCCAAAGAGTTAACATGTTTAACATGAACATGTCATATAGTTGTATCATGTCAATACTCCAAAACTAGTATCAAGAATAAACTACGACAAAAACAACATACACAATAACCCAGAAACACAATCAACACCTTTATCGATATTTTCTTAAGCCCTTAAGATGTCACAATCCACCAACCAATGGTGAACTCATCTCACTACCACTAACTCCCACTGCACTGTGGTACCGATACACACATGACATCGTGACAATAATTTTCTAATAGGAGATCAATTTAGCCAGTCATCATCTGATGATTGACTAGCCAAAGTAGTACTACAGGCATCTTCATCACTTTGAGAAGATTCAAAACTTGAAGAGTCATCCCTTTTCTTATTCTTCTTTTCCTTGTAGTCCTTCTGGACATAACCCATCTACCCACAGCTCTAGCACTTTACTTTGGACTTATTTCCAAAAGACTTATACCTATTCTTCTTGTCCTCCCATTTGTCTCCATCCTTTGATCTGCCTCGAACAGAGAGAGCCTCTTTGGCCACTTTAGAAGTCTTCCTCCGCATCTCTTTTGACAAGAGTGCAACAACTACCTCATCCATTTTTAATTGGGTAGTAGTACTTCCAATAGCCATCACCAAGTGATCCCACAAATCAGGTAAGGAACACAACAAGAGCATATAATGTTCTTCCTTACGAATGGTTATACCAACAGATATCAACTGTGTGATAACCATATTGAATGCATTTAGATGATCTACAACAACTGTTCCTTCATCCATCTTCAAGGAGTACAATTTATTTCTTAGGAAGAGTTTATTTACCAAGGATTTTCCTCGATAAATATCCCCCAACTTCTTCCACAAAGAACATGGAGATTTCTCTTCATGGACATTCAACAGAACAGAATATGCAAGGCTCAACCTTATCAATCCTCTGGCCTTTCGATCCGCTAGATCCCAATCTTCCTGCTTCACTCCCGAAGGCTTGTTTCCAGACACAGTGATCCACAGACCTCAATCAACCAACATATCTTCAACTTTAAGTTTCCATAAGTCAAAGCTTGTACCACTGAATTTTTCAATGTCTATTCTCCAGGATATACCTTCCATCTCAATTTATAGACGAACACTTTGCCAAACCCCACTACAAACAAATTGACACAATGACCAACCCTACCCAACAAGGATAAAAAAAATGGGTTTGGCTCTGATACCACTTGTTAGGAAAGCAATAGTGCAGAAATGCCTTCCTAATGCCAATTTACAATGGAAATAATAAAGAGTCCAAATCTACTACAGAATATTGAGATAAACAAAGGAAATAAGAACATAGAAAATGTCATGCACAAAAGAAAAACAAAGGAGACCAAATTTACGTGGGAAACCCTTTCGGGAAAAAATCCACCACCAAAAAATCCCCTGAGAAACTTTGTATTATAGTACATAATTTACATACAAAAACTCTAGTTTTTCGTACAGGCTCATAGGCTCAGACTATGTTACAATCAACCTGATTTAGCACACTCCACCTTCCATCCCTTTCCTTCCTACCAAATCCCATAGACATTTATACACTCTGTGATTTGTTATAGAATTCGGTAGAACAACTATCGCTCCATGAAATAGTTACTAGAAGCCTTGGCACTCCTCCAGCTGACGGTCCCTTCGGCATCTGACACTCCCTTTGCCTCAAAGACTCCCTTCAGCCTCGGGTCACTCCCTTCACCTCAGAGACTCCCTTCACCTTGGGTCACTCCCTTTGGCATTTTTTCCTCCATTGGGTCTTGTCATCGAGTAACTTCTCCTTTTGGCACTTTTGCCTTTGTCGGGTGACTTCTCCCTTTGACACTTTTTCCTCCATCAAGTGACATCTCCCTTCGGCTCTTTTACCTCCATCGGGTGACTTCTCCTTTGACACTTTTACCTCTGTCGGGTGACTTCTCCTTCAGCACTTTTACCTCCGTTGGGTGACTTTTACCTTTGACACTTTTACTTTCGTCGAGTGACTTCTCCTTCAGTACTTTTACCTCCGTCGAGTGACTTTTCACTTCGATACTTTTACCTCTGTCGAGTGACTATGTACTATGGACTCGCCTATGGTGATTACCGTACGACGAACCTCACTCGTACAAGGCATATCTGAACAATTCCTTTGGGATAGAAGCACCATCCTCAAGTATATAAGATAGAGAGAGAAAACAAAGATCAACTCCCAATGACATCATCATTATTGGCATAATCATGTAAAAATCCTACCTCTCCCACTTCCTTTTCTTTTGTCACCATTTCCTCTAGTTCTGGCACAAAGCATATGGAATCAGAAACTTTCATTGTCCTTTCTTGGCCCCCACCATGGTTGATCAAAAGATTAGCTGCACAATTCCATTCCCTATATACATAAGATATTTTAAAATCTTGTATTTTATTTGGACTCTCCCATATCTTGCTTGGCCATACATTTAGTTTCAAGCTCTGGATAACCTTTTTGCTAACAATCTTGATGCATAGATGGGAGTCTCCTTCACTGTCCATTTTTTTCATCCCATTAACCACACACAACCATAATCCGCAAGCTAATGTTTCCATTTTTGCCTTACTTTTTGTCGTAACACCTAACAAAATTGAGGGAAAGCAATCTAAATTTTTGAGGAGTTATAGTGAGTATGATATAAAAGCATCTTGGGTGAATATATAGGAAGAAAAAGTGTAATACTTTTAAAGAAAGTTTAAAATTGAAAAGATTTATTTGGCATTCAAGAGGTTTATTTCAATTTTGAGTACTGTTCAATGAAGAGATAAAAAGGCACCCACAATATCAAGAAAGTGAATAGAAGATCACAACATTAAAATGTGAGAGAATATAATGAGATGTTCTTCAAGTCAAAGGAACAAGAGAGGAACGATGATAAATATGTGAGAGATAATGCCCAATATCAGAATAGTAAAGTAATGAAATCATGTGAAAACTAAACAAAGGAGGCTAGCCATTGAAAGTGTCAAAGAAAAGAGACCCTTTAATATAAAAAGATTTAAAGAAGGCCAAGAAAACCACAAAAATATAGGAAGAGGTAAGGTGTGACCCAAGCATGACTAGAAGAGTCTAACAATGTAGATAAAAGAATGAAAATAGATGAGATGCAAAATGTATAGGAATGGAATAGGGCTGCATGGAGAAATGTAATGAGTGAAATTTAAACTCTTTACAAATTGTTGAGTTTAGTTGATAATAGAAGTGCGCAATGAATGAAAGAGTCGTTGGAGAAACTATGACATGTATAGTGAAAAGTGCAAGAAAATATAACACAAGAAACATAGTTTTGAAAATTGGCACATGAAAAAACATACAAGCCTACATAAAGATAAGAATAAGAGGCAACATTAAATAGGAAAACATATTAAAAAAATGAAAATAGTTACAAAATACAAAGAAGATAGCATGCACAAATGTAATAGAGATGAGGGTACTTTCCCAAAAAATTAAATAATTAGAGATGGAGATAGGAGGAAGGAACATGTGGAAATAAAAGACAAAAGAGAGTAGAGAAACACTAGTTATGTTCAAATAGGTAGAAGACTCCAGTGGGTACATGGAAATATGAGCACAACCATACATGATATGATAAACATAAAACAATAAATATGTGGGATCACCTTGTTAAGTTCCATAATCTTTAAAGGTGAAAAAGTGATTAAATTATCTTTTAGAAATTTTAACAAGATTTTATCATCTCTAGATAAAGGAGAGTGGTTAACCTATTCTTATGTCATGTTAAGGAATGCATGTAGATAAGGGAGAAGTAGAGGAGCTATGCCACCTATATATTGTTTCAATGTGTGTGCCCTTGGTCTCCTTTTGATGTGCATCATGGCACTTGGGTTCCAACAAGGCCTAACAACCTCCTATGTTCTATAAGTCTAGTAGTCGTATTAGGAATTAACACGTCAATCTTTTAATTCAATGGTAACTGGAAATTGGCATCAGAGCCTAGGTCACAGGTTCAAACCCCACACTTGTGCTGGGGGGATTCTAGCAAGGTGTACACCCTTGATATCTTTGTGATGTGTATTGTGGTGCTTGGGTCTATGACATGACTTAACCACCTCCTATATTCTATAAGTCTAGTGATTGTATCAAACATTAACAGGTCAATCTTTTGGTCCAATGGAAAGAGACATATAATAATGAGATATAAGATCTATGGAGATCTTTATTATTATTTTACATACATCCAAGATCATGTCTATTATATCCTTGTTCAGAAGTATGCTGAAGCCTTGTGTATGTAACACTGGTGGTAGACTACTTTCATTGTAAAACTCATTCTAATTATAAGTGTAAGTATATTTTGAAGTGCCAAAAGGATGAATAGATGAATAAGGATTGATCCTTGTCGAGGGATACACATATTTATTTGCATTATCATATTCATTTGGTAGGTAAAAGAGTCATCTTTCATTATATTTTTCTTCAAAATTTCACCATTGCTTTCATCTTCATATTTTCTTAATATAATATTAGCTGAGATATCATTAATAAAATAATTAGCATCATATTGCATTAAAATGTCTTGAGAGGAAAAACAATCTCTAGGAGACAAGTAAGGATCT
Source organism: Thuja plicata (assembly GCA_018584345.1). Classification (NCBI taxonomy): domain Eukaryota; kingdom Viridiplantae; phylum Streptophyta; class Pinopsida; order Cupressales; family Cupressaceae; genus Thuja; species Thuja plicata. The sequence goes on along the minus strand of MU224675.1, from coordinate 1,028,077 downwards.
ATGTTAACAAGATTTGAGCTATCAAGATTTAATCCATGTTCCTCTTGCACCAAAGTAATAGGATCATCTTTGGAGAAGACTTACAATTAATCAATGCTTCATATTCAAGAAATTTCATTGAAAGAAGTGGCAATGATATCATATTCTTGCACAAAAATTTCTCAGTAGGATCCCATCCCTATGAATAGATGGTAAATTGGCATTAAGGGAAGTGTTAACCATATCAATCTTTTGCATCACAATCTCCTCATCAGTGGGATGAGTTTTGGGAGATGAAGAGGATGATTTAATTGGGATGAAGTCATCAAGGGAATCATCTAACACACCAAAGTCATAATTACTAAGTGGCTCATCACATACATGAAAATATTCTAAAAATATATCCAACATGGTTGAATAATCTACCTTTCTTCAAGATGTGAGTTTGATTTGTTTTTCTAATATAAGAAAAGAAGAAAAATTTCTAACTAATGTAATTAAATGATTCAAGCTATTCAAATAAATCAATCATCCAAAGGGTTGTAGCTCAATTGGTTGGGCACAATTGGTGAGGATGATGGTATGACATTGCCATCTACCAAGGTTCAAACCCCCGGAGGCGCGTTTGGGCCAGGTTCGACCCCTGGGTGACTTTGACGGACTGGATCCCCCTGCACGTGGCAGCTTAGCCAAAGGATGACTTTTGGTTTAGATGTATGCTTATTCATAATGTTGTAATCAGCTATATAATGGCAGAGATGCCGATATCTATGTAATCCGGTTGTTTCCATCAAAAAATAAATAAATCAATCAATCAAATTACTAATGCAAATTAAATATACACTATAAAAATGTATGTAGATTATATTTTGTTATTTTGTGGTTTAATTAAAATAGAAAATAAAATGCCAATGATGTGATTTATTATCTAATTCAGTAGTTAATTTAAGAAATGAGTGCTTCGAAATCTATAAATTTCATACAAAAATCAAACCTGAAACTAAAAATCAAAATTAATGTATGTACAAGATATATCAGACTCAAAAAAATGTAATGTGATGGAATGGAGTTCACTAGTCCAAACTATGAATCTATTGTTTTTCGAAGTTATGTATATATACATATGAATGAAAAATCCATCTATAATCATGGGATGTTTTTATTGAGCTTCATACTAATATATGGAAGTTTATAAATAGAAGAATTGCACTCAATTTTTTTTTTTTTAATGAAAATTAGAGAATCTGGAGTATAAAATGAGAAATACTATAAAAGTAAATTTATGACATGAAAATATTAGAGAAAAATAAGTATAGAATAATAAGGATTATAAAATTTAATAACTAAGGGGTAAATTTTATGGTGTCTCAATCTTGCATTTACATCAAGCTACTATTTAAAGTAAGTTTACATTTGAGAATAGATTTTTCCTAAACTTTCCCTGAACTTTTTGATTGGCTAGATAATTATGCTAGAAAATTTTTATTGCAAGATCATATCGATATTTCAAGTTATTAAAGAAAGTTTCCACTTTTTATAAAAGAAAATTATAGTCACTTTTGAAGGCCTTAAAGGCTCCTTAATTCCTTAAATGTGTCTTTAACACACAGTAGTTTATAACTTAATAAAATATGTCAAAAGATTTCTCACAATTTGAATAATACATCAATCAGCCTCTTAATTCAAAATTTATGGCCTTCAGAATTTGGGTTTCGTTAAATAGGAAATGTTAAAATGTACTAAACAAAAAAATAAGTTGTAAAAGAGAGTTACGCATGTTGGTTTATATTTTGGCACAACATAAGGCATCTTTGATTGGAGACAAAATTGGCAATTTAGATAAGGAATATAAATAGGGAGAACATCCATGATATCATAAATGTCAACCACCAAATTAAAATGTTGTGTAAAACTAACTTAATCCAACCGACAAAGCTATCAAAACAAAATGCATGATAAAATAAATAAACTCAAACTCAAATTCCAAGAATTGATTTCATGGTGCTTGATTGTAGGTGTAAACTCTAAGATTAATGATGATGATGATGATGCCAATGAAATCATATGACGTAGTATAATATATTGATCTCACCATGATATGTGGAAATCCAGACTTTGGCTTGTTAGTTGATTCTTTGGTCAACATGTTTTTATACATTTGAGATAAATTTAATTTTTCCAGCAATTGTAAATCTAAAATTGGACTGTGTAGGATGTTCATGGCCTCCATCTCTCCTAGAGTGGATCATGTTTCTTGATTTAGATCTATAGTATTATATTTAATGATTATCTCTTATCTAGATTGGTTTGTGCTATGTGTGACCTATGTATTTAATGTTTATCTCTTATCCATTTGGGTCCACTCTATGTCTTAGACAAAATGCTTCTAGGATAGGAACTTATTGCATTTTTCTATTGCCTTGGCTGAATTGTAACTTAAATTATAATATCATTTGGCATGGTCAACCTTGTTGTAATCTCCAAAGAACAATCTTGTATATAAGTATAATTTATCCTTTTTAAAAATGTAAGGTGTGATGCAAGTGAGCAGACTATGAATCAGTGAAGATCTACAATTAGCAGTGAAGAGTTGAGTTATAGTGGAAGTGAATTTAAAAGGTAGTAATAGTGTGTTGCTAATTTTAATAGTGTTGTACATATAAACTACATTATCAAGAGAATATTTCTTTGTTCTTGTAAAGAGTTATATGTTACTAAGACAGTGAGTCTGGGGTGCACAAGTTTATTTCTGTATCTTGCTACTTTAGTAGTGAACCTTTGTTTGCAAGTCTAAAGCAGTGTGATCATATCTGTAATGATTATTGTATTGGTAGTGAGCCTCTATTTAAAATTCTAGATTTGTGACCACGTACTATTTTATGTAATTATAACTATATACATAAATGAATTATTTCTTGTCAGCAAGTGCTCATCGTGGTTTTTCCCAATTTAGGTTTTCCACTAATAAAACATGAGTGTTCATGTGTTTTTGGTTGTATCCATTACTTTATTATTGTTTTAAGTGGTCATTATTGTAGTTAGTTAGTAAGTTTTTCTTTATATTGATTCACCCCCACCTCCTAGCATTTAGAATGTGTTCAATATATACAATAATCCTTGTTGTAACTTCAAAGGATCTAAATCAAGAGATTAGAAATGAATAATATATGTCAAGAATTCCTCAAGCACCATTTAACTCTTAGTTTTCACTTAGATTTTAGCCACAAGTTCCTCTCTAAATTATCTTTTTAATCTATAACCCCAGTCTATATATATTTTTTCTGACTTCTTATACATGAAAAAATCCTTAAATTCCCATCTGTAGCCCTAGATCTTGCATCATACTCACAACTATTGCATATTTAATTTTAAATAAAAATAAGTATTAGATTCAACTTGTGCTCAATTATTTTATCCGAGTAGATCCACTCTCCTTGATAAAATCAAGGGAAATAAATGTTTTTCCTAGTTTGCATGCATAAACTAGTTGATATAGTCAAGGATAGAGAATCCCCAAAGGAGAAATCAAATCTTGAAGTCGTTATCAACATAGCAGAAAACAATAAGACACAATCAACAAAAACATGATTCCGAGCCAAAAAAAAGTTTTATTAATCAGAATTTATTTATACATGTCAGGCTATAAAGTCTTCCCGGTTAAAGCCAAGTAGAAAGAAAACCTAACAAAAAAACCCAACTCAGACCTATTCGAGATATTTTGAAGTCTCAAAGCTATCCTCTAGCAGCTTCTCTACTATTCAGCCATTTACCAAACTTCTTCCTCCCCTCTTAATGATCGCAATGCCTAAATTTAAACACCAATACAAATACGTCGGCCACAACCAACTTTACATATCCCAAGAAAAATGTTAGACTGAGTAAACTTTAACCCAAATTAAATACAACATTTAATTAGTTTCTCGGGGACCTATCACAAAAATCAAGTCGGCCACACATAGATCCATATACGTAATCATACCATTCATCACCAATGATTAGAACAAGGACCACAACCTCGATCAATCAACCGGTTAGCTCCAAGAACCAGTGTCATGAAGAACAATCATAAATGATATAAAATCATCAGTATCTCACAAGATACTACACCAAAATAAGTGCTATAATAAACACAAAATCTATTAACAATAAGGAACAAACCCTTTTGACCACTCCTTCCCAATATCTCTATAGATTGACCATCGACCAAATCTCAGAAAAATGCTTAGAACTAGAAGCTCCATACATTCAGTTGCAAAATACAACATAACTCAAGAATGGTAACTACAAATGAGTTTCTACCAATGGAAAAGCTTCCTAATGGCCCCATGAACAAAATATCATGACCGCACCTTTTGAAGATCCACAAAACTCCATTGAGCCAGCAATCACCTAGACGGTGACCTAGAACAATAAAAAATAAAAAATTGATAACAAGAGTCCACCATAACATTGATTTTTTTGGATGATGTAAGATTACCAAGAACCCAAGAATATCCTACATCAAACACCTGAGGTACAAAAATATTTTCCATGAGAACAGGTCATGAAAATATTAGAGAACAAGGAAGAGCAATCCCATACTCATTCTTCCTACACAAACTTTCCTCATCTTCAACTTGCACTGTCATCATCTTGTCATCAACCAAGTTCAGAAAATGATTCACATCCAACTCACCATTAGGTTCCTTAAGTTTTCACTTCGCATCTACACTCAACTCATATCTTTTGGAAAGACTCATATTATTTTCCCTCATCTCCTTATCCACCAAAGGAATCAACCCACACCTCTTACCATCCTCGCTAATGGTAAATAAATTATGTCTACAGTCATGAATAGCCTCTCTTTCATACTGGTAAGGTTTACCAAGTAAAACATGACATGCACTCATGACCACTATGTCACATAATACTGCATCCCTATAAGAACCAATGTAAAAATTCACTATGCATTGTTCCCTTACTTCCACCACATGATCATCATGCAACCAAACAATCATATAAGGTCTTGAATGTATAAGTATTTTCAAACCAAGCTTATGTACCATCTCTTTAGAAACTAAGTTATCAGTACTACCACCATCAATAATCACATTACAACACTTACCACCAAGATTTCATCTGGTCCTAAAAAAATTCTTGTGATGATAAGGTTCTACGTCCTTACTCACCATCACCCTTGTGTGCATAATAGTTTTCCCTCCTTCAAGAGCATTATCGGAAGCACCAGTAGATGGTCCACCTTTTTCACTTAGACAAGAAATTATTTTTTATTCCTTACACAAAAAATTCCTATGTCTTTTCAAACCACACTTAAAGTAAGTACCTCTAAAACCTTTACCAATGTTACCTCCCTTAGGTACAATAGGTTTAGCTTCTACTTTAGCCACTTTCTTTCTCTTATCACCACCAACAAATTGCTTTTCTCTTCCTCTAGAGTTATTCTATTTTTTCCTATTCACCTTATCTTCTACCTTCAGGGCATACTGATAAGCCTCTTATACAAATCCAGTGCTCAATATACTAATATCATCCTAAATATTGAACCTTAATGTTGGAAAGTGACATTGCAAGCAATTGTTATTTTGTCATTGATGTCAAACCTTAATTGGTGAGACTATTGTTATCTGTTTGAGTACCATATCTATTGTTGATGAAGAATATTTAACAAGAAGACCAAGTGAATGGTCGAGTTAAGGCAATTCAAAGGGTATTTGATTAGTTGGCACTCTGGCAAAGTAATTTTTTGTTTATCTTTCAAAGATAGTTTTTCTGGCTATTCCTTGCCGAGCAAAGTTGCTTGTGCTGAGAAAAATTTCTTACCACGAGAAAAGTTTCTTGTGCCCAGTAAAGTTGCTTGTGACTAGCAAAAAGTTGCTTAATTTCGAGCACCATTGAAATTGCCAAGTGGAAACAGTGATGTTGGCTGACTTACAGTAATTGGATTAATGATGAGATTTGAGATCTCTTGTTGACTTAGTTGATTTTATTGGGATATGTAATGTTAATTAAATATTGATCCACATCATTTAATGTATGGGTGACCATAATTTATGCATGGTTTCAAGATTTAATTAGAGACTACTTTGGAGAAGTAAGTGTAGTGCAAATCTGGAATGATTCATTGGATCTGACCTAACCTAAGATCTACGATCTTTTTTAGATGGAAAAAGATTTATCTGACCTAGACAGAGAGGTATATGATAACCTCAAGGGGTTATTCATTATGTGTGGATGAGCGTATGTGTATGCAAAAGGTTTGCATAGTTGATTTACTGTTTAGCATGATCTAGCAGAGAAGGCAAAAGGCAGAGGCAGAGTGTTGCATGTGTGATTGCTTGACGGATTTCCAAGGAGATCAAAAGGTTGAAATGACAATGCAGGCTATCCAATAAGTTAACATCAGAGCTATAATTGGATCTGAATTGCAAAGTAAGTTGTATGTACCAGATCACAACTGTTGATTACTTTCTTACCATTGTATCAGTTAAATCCTTTAACAAGGTTGACTTAACAGTCATTTGTATAAATCCTCTAA